>JBBBDQ010000327.1:2292500-2537500 GCA_037127315.1 Ascarosepion bandense
AACAGTGCTCAATGTAAAAATATGGCAATGAATATTTATTATTAATTACTACTTTAGAACAAGTGCAAAAAACAAACTACTGCAAAATTCTACATTTTGTTTCTACATTAAAATATCTGTTACTTTTTAACTTCTTTTTATCTCGTACAACAAAAAATTGAGGGAAGTGGTGACTTTTTTCAATAAAACATTTGTTATTAAATACCTGATGAAATATTGTTCTTTCCAAATCGAAACAAAATGTACAATTTTGTAGTAGTTTGTAGTTTGCACATGTTCTAAAGTAATAATCAATATATATATATATATATATATATATATATATATATATATATATATATATATATATATATATAAAATAATACAAAAATTTCGAAATTTAATTTCCTTGGATGGCCATTTCAGCGAGAAAATTCTGGCTTCATCAGCAACGGTGGAAAACAAAAACTTTATTAATTAGAATGTATATATATATATATATATATATATATATATATATATATATATATATATATATATGAATGAAGCATTTCAGATTAAATAAATTGCAAACATTATGTTTGCTTATTTTTAATAAGATCCGTTCATATGCACGCATAATCTTTCGCGTATTACAATCAAAAGATGTCAGAAATGAGCTGTAACATTGACAGATGTTATTTTCATTAATTTCTTAAGGTACCCGGGTACTTTTAACCTCTTTCCGAGGTCATCTTCAGGGGTGTAAGCTATAGTAACAAATGTAACCGGAAAACAGTTTTGCTAGAAATTACTGTACATTTTTCCTGCTTCAACTATAACATTTGACAAACTGCTAGCGTTCATTAGAACGTGAAAATTATCCAAAATGAAACTTTTTGATATGTTGTAATGTCATGGTCATGCAGGTGTTAAAGCCTGAAAAACTGTTCTTTTTACAAACATTTTAGAACATTACTACAGTATTCGTAGCTGATTCTATTAATTGGCGGCCTAAGTGTTTTAATGAATATTGCCTCGAGAATCTGTATTTTGCTTTTATTGTTTTAATTGAAATTTTGATGGCATACTAAACACTAAAAACAACTTGTTTCGCCCAGAGCTTATCAAGCTTTTATTTCTGGGATTTTCTTAAACGTGAACTACAAAATGAAATTAGAATTGAGGGGGAAGAAATCAAGAGAAACTAGAGCCCAATTACACTCAGACCTAGAAGGAAATCTCCCTGCTTACAGATATATATCCACATTACAAAAGACATAATTCTTTATGAAGAAAATACTTCTAGGGTCTACTCATAAACAATATCGCAAAATATAACCAGACGTTAAAGACATGAAATTGCATCACCAACTTTTACTGAATTCAATCTGAAAGAATTTAATGTATGTTTATCTAAATTAAACCGAATGTTCGTAAAAACATAAACACACATACACACACATATACACACACATTTATGAAAGTAATTATCATCTAAATCCAACACAGAATAAGTATTTATGATAGAGTTACGTACATAAAAGTCATATTCAGGATGTTTCAGGTAGGTTTGAAATCCGTTGATTTCTTAAAACTTTCCATGAACGCGTCATCTCTTCTTGTATTCAGAATGGAAAAATTTATACTACCGTTCATTTAAAAATTTGAATGCACATATTAAATGATTTTCCTATAAAAATCAAACAATACTAAAGTAAAAATACTATAGCTTATTTTTCCTTTTCTCCACATCTCATTCTTTGAGACGTTTGTGTGTGTGTGTGTTTTTTGTGTGTGTGTTTGTTTTTGTGTGTTTGTTTTGTGTATTTAGGTGTGTGTGTGTGTGTGTGTTGGTGTGTGTGTCTATGTGTGTGTCTACGTGTGTGTGTGTGTATGTGTGTGTGTGTGTGTGTGTGTGTGTGTGTGTGTGTGTGTGAACCGACTACAATTGATTTTGATTTTCTGTAGATCTAGATTTGAATTAAAACGCTTTTCTTTCAAAATATTATATGTATGGCTCAAACCTGAAAAGCAATTTTGGCACATCTTCAAAAGTTTCATTCAAAAATAGTCTCCGTTCTTGAATGCTGTTAAACGCCCAATAAAAAATAATTTATTCGAAAATAGTTTTGAATTTCTGTAGTTGTCGGTTCGAATTACAATGTTTTTCTTTCACCATTTTTATGAATCAGACCTGAAAGCAAATTTTGGCTCATCTCAAGCTGTTTCAATCACAAAAAAGTTTCTTTTTGAATTCTATTAAGCACACAAGGAATATAATTCATCGGAAAATTCATTTTCATTTCCTGTAACTGTCGGTTTGAATTAGAATGCTTTTCTTTCAAAGTTTTATGGCTCGGACCAGAATGTCAATTTTGGCTCATTTCGAGCTGTTTCACTCACAAAAAGAGTTCCCTTTCTTGAATGCTGTTAAACGCCTAAGAAGCATGAATCATTCGAAATCTGATTTTTCTCTTTCTGTAGCTGTTGTTTTGAATTATAATATTTTCTTTCAACATTGTTTATGGATCACACATGAAAGCCAGTGTTGGTTCAAGTCTAGCTGTTTTACTCACAAAATGAAATTCTGTTCTTGTATACTGTTAAGCACCCAAAGAAACATGGTTAATTCGAAAACTGATTTTGAATTGTCGGTAACTGTCGGTTTGAATTACAATGCTTTTCTTACAACATTTTTATGAATCAAACCTGAAAGCCAATTTTGTCTCATCTCGAGCAGTGGCAATCACAAAATGTGTTTACTTTCTTCAATGCTTTTAAGCGCTCAGAGACCATAGTTAATTCAAAAATTGATTTTGACTTTCAGTAACTGTCGGTTCAAATTGCAATGCTTTTCTTTCAACATTTTTATGAAAAAACTGAAAACAAATTTTGACTCATCTTGAGTTGTTTTACTCACAAAAACAGTTTTCTTTCTTGAACGCTGTTAAGATCATGGTTAATTCGAAAATAGATTTTGAACTTATATAGATGTCGGTTCAAATTACAGTGTTTTTCTTGTAATATTTTTATGGATCAAACATGAAAGCCAATCTTGGTGCATCTCTAGCTGTTTCCCTCACAAAAATAGTTTCCGTTCTTGAATGCTTTTAAGTGCTCAAGAAACAGTTACTTCGAAAACTCACTTCAAATTTTAAAACCGTCTGTTTGAATTACAATGATTTTCTTTCCACACTTTTATGAATCAGACCTGAAACCTAATTTTGGCTCATCCCGAGTCGTTTCACTTACAATGAGTGTTTATTTTCTTGAATGCTGTTAAGTGCCCAAGAATCTTACTTGTAATTATGGAAAATATATCAGCTTGTGTTTTGAATTCATTTTATATATTGTCAATTCATGTGTTACTTTTATGACAATTGTTATCATCACCATCATTGTCATCTGTCACATCACAGACTGTGGTCGTAGAGTCGTTCTCAAATGAGTCCTTGACCCATTCACTCTATGTATCTGAAGCAGAAGTGTTATTCATCTATCTGTCGCATGGCTTGGACAAGGAGACATCAGGCCTAAACACAGCTGACATCCTCTAAATTGCCATGGACATATTGTTGTTGATTCTGTTTGAGAAACCTTGGCTGGCCGTTGCCCGCTGCATTGAAGTTCCTCATAACATGGTTTAATGTTTATCTATAATGATCTATACATCATTGTGCTGGAGGACCGTAGTGCCCATGAGAATATTCATCCGCCATTCGATGGGTTTTATTTTTAATCCTGCTTAGTGTCTAACTATAAACGCAAGATGAAAAGCCCCGCGGAAAACCAATGTAGTTTCCGATAACCTGATCATGAGAAATTTAGAAATGGATGACATTGTACCAGCTGCAATCGTTAAATTTTGTTAAACATTAAAAACTTTACTGTCTTTTGTTCATGGTAAAAAGCTAGTTGTAAAATATTTCAAATTCGCTTTATCAACAAATGGTATTAATTTGTAGAGTTTCATCTCGAAAATAAATTTAATATTTCAGAAAAAAGATCACGTTCGGCGTTGTATTTAAACAAAATTTGATTGTAGGCGATAGGTAAGCAAAGAAGCGGAAGAAATCTCTTTTGGTGAGAAGTCCGAGAAAATAAATTATTCCTATAGCATCTCGCTAATACCACAGTAAAACCGATGAGACGTAGTTACCTATCTAGCTGTACGCATACAGTCATACAGTCGAGGGAGCAAGGAGAAAATCTCATAAGAAGAATTGTCATAAAAATATTTATAGAAAAGACAAAGGAAAGTCACTTCACTTTGGTAAGAAAGTGACTGAAGTTAAGATACCAGATCAGGTTCAATTACATTACAGATCGTTCTATAATTTTGGTGAGAATCTCGGGATATATAGTAAAACTGCCTGATCAGATATGGCGGCAATATTCAATGCACGAACAAATATAAACATTAAATGGATTCTGGCGAAAATACGACAAAAGGAAGCCACTTCACAGCGTCGGAAAAGTGATTGAGATCGAGAGGTCATGTCAAGGTCGATTATATTACAGACCATTCTCTAGATTTTGATGAGAATCTCGAGATATACATAAGGAAGACCAGACCGGATATGACAGCACAGACGAATATAAACGTCAAATGGCGTCTGGCGAGAATAAGACAGAGGGAAACTACGTCACGGAGGCGGGAAAATGATTGAATTCGAGATGTCATGTCAAGATCGATTATATTACAGACCATTCTTTAGATTTTGATGAGAATCTCAAGATATACAGTAGTATTACCAGACCAGATTTGGCAGCGATATTCAATGCATGAACGAATATAAATTTCAAATCGTGTCTGACGAGAATAAGACAGCGAGAAGCTACGTCACGACGGCTGGAAAGTGATTGAATTCGTGATGTCATGTCAAGATCGATTACATTACAGACCGTTCTTTATAT
Organism: Ascarosepion bandense; assembly: GCA_037127315.1. Lineage (NCBI taxonomy): Eukaryota > Metazoa > Mollusca > Cephalopoda > Sepiida > Sepiidae > Ascarosepion > Ascarosepion bandense. The sequence goes on from JBBBDQ010000327.1 coordinate 2,297,379, forward strand.
TTTGTTGAGAAACTAGAGCTGTATAGTAGGACCACCAGACCAGATATGGCAGCAAGATTTAATGTACGAATAAATTGTAGATTTATGAACGTGCAAGTGGGTTCTGACAATAAAAATTTTCTTAGTAAAAAAGTTTCCTTACAGCAGAATAAAATGACTCAATTTCTTGTTAATGGAAATGTGATCCTAAGAAGGCCTTGGAAAGCTTTCTTGCTGGTTAGTATTAGTCATGCTGATGAAAAACTGAAAAGGTTCTCTAATGTGAGAATTATAGCAATCTTATTTTGGAAGCGTTAAGGCTTGGGAATATCAATTATAAATTTATACAATTTATTATAAATAATGCACTATACGATCTACGTTTATAAAATAAAAAAGAATTGTTTTCTCAATTTAGTAGAGTTTAGAATTGTTTTAATGAGATACAAGAAAGATACATTTTATCGATTTACTTTAGCATGAAGATCTAATTAAATAAGATATTTCTGACCTTTTATTCACGAGTGAGTAAAATATTTGACTGACTTTCAAGCATCTTCTGTTTGTAAATGCTATAATGACTATAAAAACTCCTTTCTTTTCCAATGTTTTGTAAGCGTATTTCATAAATCATAACATCTATTTATTTAAAATTGGTCTGACAAGGAGAAACATGAATACAATGAAAACTATCATATATTTCCATTTCTTTTTTCTAGCTATATTTTTGTGACTTTCTCTCCCAAATAAAATGCTGGCATCTCATCCTCAAGCCATTAATATGGACTGGGCAAAATATAATCCTTCAATGATATTCGAACTCGTGTCTCTCAATCTTCTGATCCTCTTTTATCCATCACAAACACTGAAAAATATGTAGACAGTAAATGTAAGTTCCGCTAATCAAAAACATATTTCTTTTTTCTCTAATCCCTAGAAAACAGATCATTCCAAAAAATCTCAAATCGCTCATACGTCGCAATGTTTTTGTTTATATTTTATTTTCAAAATGTATTATTTAGCATTTAAAATAGCGTCAAGTCTACTTTAATTGAGTTTGATGCCATTTATCAATTTTTCATTTTAGAGCGCTGTGATAAATACTATGATGCAACAAGCAGATTCTCATTGTTTCCCACTACGTGTTCAGAAATTTTCAGTTGTTGTTGATATTAACAACTAAAATGTGACAAATTGTTTAATTTCGAAAGTTTTAATTTAATTTTTTAATTCTTTTTTTTTTTTACCTTTGGACAATTCGCCTGAAGAAACTTTACTTTAATTTTTAAAGATTTTTGCTGTCAGGTTTAAGCTTAAAAACAAGTGAGAACAGATAAACGTAATCTTTAGTACGTGTCGTAAGTAATCAAATTACGAGTTTAAATAACCAATTTAAAAACTATTATGGGATAGAGTTGGATGTTTTCTTCGCTAGATTTAGATTTTTATAGCGAGCTCTAATAATGTTCCTTATTTAACTCACATTTGGTAATATTAATCATAAGGTATGGTTTTAACCCCTTCGTAATCCGGGCTATTAGATGTGGTTTTTAATCCTGTTTGTACTGCTGTTTATGAGATATGGTTTTAAACCCACTTGGTACTACTGGTTATGAGATATGATTTTAATCCCTTTGTATTATTGGTTATAAGATATAGTTTTTTTTTTGTTTTTTTTTAATCATTTCACCCCGAGCAAGGAAGAAACGCCACTGATGTGCAGGGGGTTACATAAATGTAAAAAGATTAATTAGAAAAGAGTGAGGAGTACAAGCTAGTTAGAAAGGAACAATAGAAAGCTGAGAAAGCAGGTGCAATGACAGGTACATGGGCGGAGAGAAAGGGAAGGTTATACAGGGGAGGGGAGAGAGCTAGAGGCCAGTGGTTAGTAGGTGAGTATTAACTTTGCTTTTAAATTTCTGGAGGTCGTAGCCGTCAGGAAAGCAAGAATACGGGAGTGAGTTCCACAGGCGGAAAGTGCGAGAGAGGAAGCTGCAGGAGTAGAATTGTCGTCTGCGTTTGGCTAACCTGACTGTGAATGGGTGGGACCCAGTTGCCAGTCTGGTTGAACGGGTAAACTGTTGAGGAGGCATCAGTGACTTAAGCTCATCCGAGCAGAAGCCATGAAAGTATTTATAGAAGAGACAGAGGGAGGCCACATTTCGACGATGGGAAAGTGGCTGCAGACGAGTCGCCAGATCAGTACCTATCACATTACAGACTCTCCTTTGGAGCTTGTCAAGAACACTGAGGAGAACGGCAGGGGCACCTGACTATAAATGGCAGCAGTACTCCATATTCTACAGATCTAAACTTATTTATAAATGGAACTTTGTGTGTGTGTGTGTGTGTGTGTGTGTGTGTGTGTGTGTGTGTGTGTGTGTGTGTGTGTTACCTATAAACTCCGAAACGGCTGAACCGATTTTCTTGAAAATTTACACAGTTGTAATATAAGTGTTATTAGATAGGTTTTGTGTCGAGGTACCCCCGATGAATATTGAAAATCGAAAAAATCGGGTTATAGGAGTGGTCCGATTTTAATCAAATTTGATGCACTTGTAGACAAAGACATAAGAAACGATATTCATGAAAGTTTAAGGCTGCTGTTCTTGCAATAGTGTAGAAAACCGACAATATATATATATATAAGGCAAGATGTCTGTGTGCGCGCGCACGCGCGTGTGTGTTTGTGTGTGTGTGTGTGTTTATCTGCCTGTATGTCTGTATTTTTTTTCAGCCCTTTTATTTTAGTTTTTGCTTCGGGATTGGCTCTAAGTAGGTATAATTGTAGCTCTTAGTCTCAGCCATGATACTATTTACTCAGAGGACTTATTTAACCATAAAAATTCATTTTTCGACGAAAAACGTATTTTATATCGATACCAGGAAATCAAAATTTGACTTACATCCATTCATTTTTCTTTCAGTCTGCGGTTTCACTTAAACTGGAAACAACTATTGCTTTTTTAGTCTTTCGTGCCAACGTCCAAAGTGTCTGAGCTCCAAGACCATGAATTAGTTTTAAAGCTTTCATTACACCCGAGCAACGCCGGGCTATACTGCTAGTTGTTTTATATTTTCAAACAGATGGAGATTTCTTTGTGCATCTAGTTGAACGTGTGAAGGGTATTAACTCAGTGAAATAAAATACAGTGCAAACCAGACAAATTTGGGCTCTTACAGCGTGAAAGGGCTAACAACCGCAAAATTAAATCCAATATGAATCCGCTATCATTTCCATAAAAAATATATTTTTATTTTTTAATCAGGTAAATTAATATGGCAAACAACGCTACCATAGCAATATGATTTTATCGATCGCAGTAATAGTTTATTAAAGAAATGGATGAGACGAGAAAAAGAAAACGAAAAAAAAATAAGGATAGTTTTCATGGGTTAAACATCTATGTCCAACTAAATAAGTTTGATTTTTTTTTGGTTGTTGTTATAATCGTTTAGCTCTAAGCAAGGCAATAATGCCACTGGGACGCAGGGTGTTACATGAGATGAAGCGACATTTAGAACATTTATTTTTTGCTAACATCATTGAAAAGAATGATTTTCGATTCTATTTTGAGAAATGTCATATCACTGAATATTTTATTTTTATGAAGTTTATGACTTACTGAAGCTTCATGAGAAATGGCAAAAGATTAGGTGTGTGGAACCTTACGCTGAAGAAGGGCATATCACAAATATTCCGTGAATAATTAGCCGTGGAATACGTCACTGAAATTTGATGTTTGAACAAAAAATCTTCTAAGCTTACTCCAGTATCCATTTTTCTGCTATTCAGAATCCATTTTTCTGTTATTCAGTAGCATCATATGGAGAATAGATTTAAACTGTAAAAAATTGATTAATGCATGCGGCCATTTCAACTGATCCCTGTCTGGTCTAAATTTGTGTTCTGTAATCAAAATCGCATAAGTATATATATATATATATATATATATATATATATATATATATAAGTATTTTTTCTTGATATTACTCGTGTATTTACTGTTATTATTCGTCTCTCCTTAGTTTTTACTTGGAGATGTTGAAAAATATATGCACGACCCACTTACAAAATCAGTATTACAATGAGAAAATATCAGATTGTTGGAATGGGTTCAACAAAGACTTTTCAGCACCAAATCCTTTTTCTTTATTTTTGGGGAGATGCATTCGAAAATGTGAACTTTTTTGTTTGGGATAGTTTTGGTTTGGTATTAATACATATTCAGAAAATATGTTGGTGTTACTATTACATACGAGACAGCCCGTGCCGTCATTTTTCATGGCAATATATTTATATCGATACGCCGTCTAAAATGACGGCAACATATAGATTGATCTACCTACTATTGAGTATATGACATTAAGACATAACTCGTAGTTAAGTTTAATAGCTTGTAGCAAAGAGAATAAACTGCCTCGATATTTTCTCTTCAGTGAACTGAACTGACGCTACTTTGCTAGTGTCTCTCTCTCTCTCTCCATGTATATAGATAGATAGATAGATAGATAGATAGATAGATAGATAGATAGATAGATAGATAGATAGATAGATAGAACGGTCATGGGAAATAAAAATAACAATACACTAATGCTAGTGTATAGAAAGTGATTTTATCGCTAGATCATCCACAGCTAATTTACCGCTAGGTTCGTATAATATTTCACCTTTCTGGGCAGATCTTCTTGTATTACAATGTGGGATATTTAACGAAAGTGATGGAAACACGACCGAAAAGGAAAAAAAGAAACTAAATTTAATCGTCTTACTATATACACAAACACAAACACATACTAAAAATAAATTTAAAATTTAGAATATTCATGTGTTTTTGTAGTTCCATCAAGGTAAACGTCACTTCAGTTTGATAAAGTCAAGGACTAAACGTGTCAATTATTTTCCTCTTTCTCAGTTTTTTCTGGTATTTTCATACGTTATTACATGTTATTACTTAAACGTTATTTTTAGTGCATATCATATTTTTTGCAAACGCCCCGTTAATTTATTAGACAGCATATTTATTTTTCTAAAGTAGGTGTCCTTCTGGCCAGAAAGACATGGGTTCGAATTCTGTCGGAAAGTGCATATTTTTCTTTAATAAGATTTCTCAAATATTTAGGTTGATACACGAAAATAAATAATGTTTAATAAATAAACGGAGCCTTTATTCAAATATGGGCATCCATTAAATATGACATTTAAGTTATAAAATCCGTCGGATTAATCAATAAAAACCAATATCTTCTCTAGATTTTATTATATATACATATATTATACATTATTGATAGAAATATTAATATCATAATAACTCATGTTATATAATATTGGATGTGCGTTGTGGTGCAGTGAATATCGGCTCGGACGAAAAATCGAGGAACTGAGTTGGAATTCCAGTTGAATTTCTTCCATTCACTTACACAGAAATACCCTTGGAAAATGTATTAACACGTCTCTTCCCTCCAGTTATGGGTTAAATAATAGGACTGATTAGGTTCTGTAACCTTTGCTGGTAACCAGTCTACCGCAGAAAGAAATGGCAACCAACTGCGGAATAATCTTCTGCCCAGTCAGTCATGTCTCTTTCGAGACATGATCGATCAAGCGGAATTTCACGTACAGCACTTGACTGACTGACTGACTGACTGACTGACTGACTGACTGATTATTATTATTATTATTATTATTATTATTATTATTATTATTATTATTATTATTATTATATCAAGTTTTTAATATTACATATTCATATAATTCAATGATCACATCAATGTGGTGTAATGGTTAGTTTTCTAATCTCGCTAGAACAATTACGACTGAAGAGAGAGTTTAATCCTCACTGGGTGCCTTATACTTTTGGTCTTGTGCATCATCTTAGCTTTGTTTATATTATTACCATTGGCAACTTTGATGTGATGTAATGGTTAGCAACCTTGTCTCGCTAGAACAATTGCAACTAAGTCGTAAGGTCGATCCTGAGTAAGTGCTCTATACTTTCAGCCTTGTGCCACATCTAAACAACGCTTAGAAAATCACCATTTTAAATTTTAAGCAACGATAGAGTATCCACTGTGCTTTTTGCAATTTAGTCGAAATTGACAGCATTTAATGTTATATATTTTTAATTGATATTCTAAAATCTCTTCATATTTTTATGTGCATCTATGCATGTGTGCACGTATATATATATATATATATATATATATATATATATATATATATATATACCGTTGGCCAGTACTGGGTTCCTCCTGTGTGAAATGAGTCCTATGTTTGATCTGAATAGATAATTGCATGATAGAGTAGTTTTTTTTTTTTACGCTCTTCGTCTCTTCAGTTTATTGTGTGTTTTTGTGGACTTCTCTTCTTTCTTTCTTTTTTTTTCTGCTTCCGTCTTCAAAATAAACGGATCGGTTACTTTTTGAGCTGATCCTTGAATCGACGACATGACACTTTAGGTGGTCACTTGTCAGATGCGAGGTTTGAGAAGAGGATTTGTTTGGGTAGGCAAACATCTGGCATTCGGGCAAGGTGTCCGACCCATCGAAGTCGTAGGCGATTCATGATAGAATCTAAACTCTCTATGTTTGAGCGGAAGAGAACTTCGTTGTTTCTGTTCTGGTCCTATATGCCTTTTTGTATGTGTGTATGCGCGCGCGTGTGTGTGTGTGTGTTCATATGTACGTGCATATATGTATTATCATGAATCATATAAAACGATATTTTGTTTTGTGACGTGTCTAGGTAGAAACCCATTATCTTATTCAAACAGCGAAAGTAGAATCTACCTGCTGAGAGAATGGGAAGTCTCATTTTAAAAAAAATTAAAATTAGATTTTAAAAAATTAATTCATATATATTTCAAATGTTATTATTATTTTTATTATGATTAAACACTGTGTATTACGTATGTCGGCCCGCCTCAAGAAATTTAAATAAAGAATCGTAGTCCGACAGACGTAATACACATTGTTTAATAAATAGGAAGCCAAAATGTATCAAAGTCGGGGATACTAAAATCAAGCAGGTACAGATATTTAAATACCTGGGGGGTGTTCTACTAGAGGACGGAAAGAGCGAAGGAATATTGGAATGGCGAAGAACGCATTCCTAAAGCAAAGCAGAGTACTGAGAGACAGAAAACAAAGAAAACATTCCTGAATTGTTACATGAATCCTGGTCAATCTACTCAAAGATGAAGGAGATACTCGATGCAAAAAAATGTGGTTCTACAGAAGAATGCTGAGGATATCATGAACCAAATATGTGAGCAACAACATTCCATATATTATGGCCGCTGCTATATATATATATATATATATATATATATATACTTTTCCAATCTTCTCAATTTGTTTTTGTTTTTTTCAATTGGAGTAGATAGATCTGTCTATCGCCCGGTTCACACACCACCCACGTCTATTGAACAGGTTAAGAGGCTTATGCCTTCTTCCCTGTTTAGGATGTGGTTTCCGGCTTTCTTTTCCAATCTTCTCACTTTGTTTTTTTTTTTTTTCAATTGTAGTAGATAGATCTATCTATCGCCCGGTTCACACTCCACCGACGTCTATTGAACAGGTTAAGAGGCTCATCCCTTGTTCCCTGTTTAGGATGTGGTTTCCGACTTTCTCTTTTTCAATCTTTTCACTATTACGTAGCCCCCTGCACATCAGTGGCGTTACCGCCTTGCTCGGGGTGATACGATAAAAGTATATATATATATAGCTTAAAGGGATTGATGAAAAGTTCTTTACACTATTAGGATCACGCCAACAAAAAAAAATTGTTTTGTTATTTTCAAAGATCTTGAAAATGGGTTGAGCCAAAAAAATTACCCCCTTTTGTGCAGACGTTTATTAGCATATATATATATATATATATATATATATATATATATATACAGTAGCAACTATAATATAAGGAACGGAAACAACAAAGACATAAATATGCGTATTACTTAAAAAGTAATGCATGATTAGCAATGTAATTTTTACCGAATAAAATTAGGGTGTAATGCATGAATATTATACAAAGTTACGAAAAAAAAGTTTTTTGAAATAAAGATTAAATGGAACAAAGGAAAAAAGCTACTAGCCAAAAGTTAAGGAACGATCTTTTTTTATACTTAATTGTAAACAAAATATCCACAAAATTTAATATTTGGTAAACATACCCTGATTTTCAATGACTTCTCTGCATCGTCACCCACATGATCTAATTAAATTTTTGCAGAAATTAGCAGTAACTCCCTCCCATTCATCTTTCAATTAATCCCGTAGTTGATCCTGGTTTTTCGGGTTTCTTTTCTGCGCCCTTTTTCCAATTATCTTCCAAACTTTTCTGTTGGATTCAGGTCGAGGCCCTGGCTGGCCACTTCATTTGGGCGATTCATTCTTCTTCAAATAAATCCATGACCTTCTGAGCCTTGTAGCAAGCTGCATTGTGTTGCATGAAAATAGAGGATTCATAAAGATTATGGTGTAATCTTGGTACGACATGCTGCTGAAGAAGCCTTTTGTAAATCTCAGCATTGATATTGCCATGTACACGGATGATAGGGCCAACTCCTGCAGATGAAATAATTCCCCACACTATCACACTGCCGCTACCAAACTTAACGGTTTTTTGACACATTTAAAAGACAGTCTTTCCCCTGTTCTACGGCTTACGTAATTTTTTAGTTCAGAATCAAATATAGTAAAGTTGGACTCGTCACTGAAATGAACCGTATCCCATTGTGCGTCAGCCCAAACATCTTCTCTCGCATAATCCAGGCGTGCTCTTTGGTTTCGCTTTGGAATGAGAATTTTCGAAGCTGGAATACTGGAATTCAGTCCTGCATTTTTTAACCTGCGAGCAACAGTTTTCCTTGAGATCTTATTATCTGTGTCTTCATTAAATTTACGGGCAATTGATGTAGCAGTTTCAAAACGGTCTTTTGTAGATATTCTAACAATTCTTCAATATTCGCTTTGCGATTTTTTTGTTTTTAGAGGTTTTTGGTATTGCACCTAAAGTTTTATTGGTTTCATACCTGCTAATTACACGATGAACTACACTTTTAGACCTATGAACAATATCAAAAGTTTCTTGATAGTTAGCAATAATGAGTTTTTTATTCAAAAGAGAGCGTTTTGCGTGTAAAGTTTGCCATATTGTTTAAAAATAAAGTCCTAATGATAAATGAACTTTTACTTATTGTTGAAAAGCTCCATCGAGTTTTTAACAATGTAAATTTAAAGTTTATGCAAATTGTTCCTTACATTTTGTCTAGTAGCCTATTTCTTCTGTTTTATTTAATCTTTATTTAAAAAAAACTATTATGTAAATTTTTGTAACTTTGTATAATATTTATACATAACACCCTAATCTTTATTCGGTAAAAACTTCATTGCTAATCAAGCATTACTTTTTAAGTAATACACATATTTATGTTTTTGTTGTTTCCGTTCCTTATATTATACCCACTGCTATATATATATATATATATATATATATATACGCCTAAAAATACTAACACACAGGAAGATCTCAATAGAAACGAAGAAAAGAGTGCTAGACTGCTACGTGATGTCAGTTCTTCAGTACGGCTGTGAATGCTGGACAATATCATCGAAAATGAGGAAAAAACTGGAAGCGGCCGAAATGTGGTTCTACAGAAGGATGCTACGGATATCGTGGACTGAGCATACAAGCAACGACGAAGTGTTAGAAAGAATGGCAACAAAAAGGAAATTGATGCTGAGCATCAGGAAGAGACAACTGAAGTTCCTGGGACATGCAATGAGGAAGGAAAGCCTGGAGAACCTGATACTGACTGGTCAGATAGAAGGAAGGAGAGACAGAGGAAGGCAGCGGATAACATATTTGCAGGGCCTGATCAGGTGGATGACGGAACGGGGGTTGCCAGGAGCAACAGGAGCAAACATACTAAGAGCCACAAGGGATAGGGAGACGTGGAGATCCATGATCGCCTACGTCCTGAAGGGACAGGGCACATAGAAGAAGAAGAATAGGTTTGATGAAATGTTCTTTACACTATTCGGATCAAACCAACAAAAAAGAAAATTTTGTTTTGTTGTTTTCTCAGATCTTGAGAAATTGGCTGAGCCGAAAAGATTACCCACTTTTGTGCAGACGTTTATTGGCATATATATATATTGTTGTATTTAGGCAGAAAATTTTCTTTTAAACATGTCAGATTAAATAAATTGCAAACATTATGTTTGCTTATTTTTAATAAGATCCATTCATCTTCACGGATAATCTTTCGCATATTACAACCAAAAGATGTTAAAATTCAGCTGTAACGTTGACATGTTATTTTCATTAATTTCTCAAGGTACCCAAGTACTTTCAACCTTTTTTCCGAGATCATCATCATGGGTGTGAGTTATGGTAACAAATGTAATCGGAAGCTGTGTTGCTGAAAATTACTGTACATTTTCTCTGCTTTAAATATAACAGTTGACAAATTGCTAGTGTTCATTAGAACGTGAAACTTAGCGAGAATGGATTTTTTTTACATATTCCAATGTCCTGGTCATGCACGTGTTAAAGCACAAAAAAACTGTTCTTTTTTACAAATATTTTAGAACATTACTACAGTATTCATAGCTGATTCTGTTAATTGACGGTTTAAGTTTTTAATGAATATTGCCCCGAGAATCTGTTTTTGTTGTGTTCTTGGTGTAGAAACAAGAAAGATGTCAGAAATGAGTATTCAACGTTACAGCTCATTTCTGACATCTTTTGATTGTAATACGCGAAAGATTATCCGTGATTATTAACGGATTTTATTAAAAATAGGAAAACATAATGTTTGTAATTTATTTAATCTGACGTATATGCACATATATATATAAATACATACATACTTACATATATATATATATATATATATATATATATATATATATATATATATATATATATATATAGGCGTGTGTTTAGATATATGTGGACGTACATCTGTTTGAGTGCGTGCATGCGGGCAATGTGTTATTTTTCATTTTGCATGTAGAAGTACATGTCCAGGTGACGGGTTTTAACTTTCAACCTTACAATATCTTTCTGATCAAGAATTGTAAGTTACAGTTTCACCAGAGAAATATTTCTCCGATATCTTAAATAAAACTTTTAGATTTTCCCGTTTGGATAAGTAGATGAAACAAAATCTATTAGGTTTATTCTGAAGCTTCCAGTACCATTTTTCAGATAATATTAAGGAATTCTAAGGAGTGTTTGTTTTAATTATTACTCAGCTTTTATGTATAGTTTTCAGCCCTAGAAAACTGTTCAGAATTCTTTACCTTATTTAAAAAAACGTGGGTCAACTTTCATATAAGACAATTACGAGGAAAGCTAACTGATAAAAAATAAAAATATCTACGTTCAAACCAAGATAAAAAAATGATTCGATCTTTTATATAAAATGTAAAGATAGGTAAAAAGAAAGTAAAATGGAATCACTCAAGGTAGAAGCTTTCCTATGAGCGGTTAGATTAAGAAGTAAAAAGTAAAATTTATGTGGATATAAGGGAAAGATAATTGTTAAAATAAGACTTGAAGAAATTGAGAGTTTGTGTTGGTCAGGAAGGCACCTTCTCAAAAAGCCTTTTCCACAAAGTAGCGGTACTTAGGGAACAGCTTTCGGAGTGGAATTTCTTTTTTACTAATTCTATACGAACAGAATGGGAATGGCTCGTTGTAGTGTACGTGGCATGGTGGTTCTTAGATGTAAATGTTAGAACTGGTTGAACTAAAAAAATATAGCTCGCCAGAAGTGATAATAATAAATAAATAAAATAAAATGATGAGATAATGTATACAATAAGTGGGACATAAAGTTGATAGGTGTGGCCACATATTATAGGGAAAGATGACAGTTGATAGGTGTGGCCACATATTATAGGGAAAGATGACAGTTGATAGGTGTGGCCACATATTATAGGGAAAGATGACAGTTGATTGGTGTGGCCACATATTATAGGGAAAGATGACAGTTGATAGGTGTGGCCACATATTATAGGGAAAGATGACAGATAAAATGATAAGATAAAGGTATATGTGACATGAAGTAAAGTTAGATGGTGTGGGTTGTGGTGCAATGGATATCGGCTCGGAACAGGAAATTCGAGTGCCGAGTTCGAATTCCAGTTAAATGCCTTGCATTCACTCACGCGCAAATAACCTTGAGAAAGATATTAAACCATCTTTTCCCTCTAGTTATGTATTAAATAACAGGAGAGATTGGGTTCTATAGCCTTGGCTGGTAACAAGTCTAGCACAGAAATTAATGGCAACCTACTGCGGGATAATCTGCCCAGTCAGTCATGTCCCGAACGAGACATGATGGCTCAAGCATGAATCACGTATGGCACAATTGACTGACCGATAAATATGAAGAGAAATACAGGTAAAAATGTGCCTATAAAGATAAACGATAAAACAGACTGAGCATAAAATATAATAAAAAAGGCGCGTACATTAAAGGAGGATAAATACTAAAAAAGATGACAGATAAGAAGATAAAAATATATATGACATCTGGTTAATATTATAAAGATAAACAGGTACAAAAAATAAAAAAAACATAAACAGATAAGTTTAATACATAAAATAGACAAGAAAAAATTAAAAAGATCAAAAATGTATAACAGATTTTATAAATTTGAAGAGAAAAATATATAAAAGATGATATAAATTTGAAGAGAAAATTACGATAAAGATAAATGATAAAACGATAAAAGCTAAAAATTGAGATGAAATTAAAGAAAGTTAAATACGACATATAAAACATATAAAATACAAAAAGAAAGATAATTGGTAAAAACCATGAAAGATGAAATATTTCATTTTTATAAGATAAAATAAAAAGATTTTATAAGATAAAATGAAATATTTCATTTTTATAAGATAAAAATATGAAGATTTATGATAGATACGATTAAAAAAGGAATAAAGATCAAGTACGATAAAAAGATAAAAACTGCAAAGATAAAACGATGATATAGAAATAAGAAATATGGTTATGATACATAAAATAAAGAAAAATTGACATTACATTTAAACTGTTGGAGATTGTACCTATCAGGAAAGCAAGCAACTAAAGAAATATATGTCATCTTGCGTATACGAATAAGAAAAACATACAATACAAAAGAAGAAATATAATGATAAATAAGAAATTAGTATAAGTACAGAAATTAAAAAAGAAAATATTCAAAAGATAAAAAGGCCTGTTGTGACAAACGAAAGATAAAAATAACAAAACATGAATTATAGAAATATTGTATATTTAACAATACAACAGAAGAGTATTAAACGACTTCTGCGTGGGTCGGTTGTCCAGCGTTCAAGCAATTCGACTGTTATTATTTATTGCACTTTTTCGTACAAATATGAAACAAGGCCTAAAATGGGAATGGGAAAGGCTGGTTATTAACTGTCCTGAACTTTAACTTAGCTATTCACATTCGTTGACCCTAGCACAATACATTAATCCTCACACCATAATGCCACATTTATACTTAACATTCTTACTAAATCCACCATAATACCTCAGATACTCTATGAAGTCCAAACTATATCCTATATGTATATTTTTTTGTGGAAGGCTGGGGCAGAAATAACAGCTTTTAAAATTTCCCTATGAATATCTACAATGAACAATAAATACGTACAAGAAACAAAACCAAATTATGTTAATAATGAAATCCCCACAACTCTAGATTGTGATAAAAACATCAGTTAACTGGACGAAATTAATACGCAACTATCAAAGTATAAAAGCAACCATTCGATCCAAACACACTCTCAGACACTCGCACACGTACAAAAACGAAAAAGTACACTCGAAAAATAACGAAAAACGTCACACATCCACAACAGAACTGACATTCCTAATCACCTAATTGGGAAGGGGATGGAGATAAAAGGGGGACAAAAAGAAAAATGGACCAATGAGCATACATCCCCTAGCTAAGTTAACTTGTTTCAAAAATAAAAAAAATAAAACACCTTACACTAATCCACTGGGTTGGGCTACCCTGTTTCCATCAGCGCAACCAATATCGTGATGCCTAACAGGCATCAAACAGCTACTCTAAGTCAGCACCTTTCACTCGACAGATCCGCGCAAGACTCACGCACCTTTTGCCAAATTCCGATGAGGTGAGTCTTTACCTTTCCGTCCTAATCATGACTTTAAGCTGATGCGTAAAGTACAAGATCATTTGGGAAAAGATAAACTTCTCATCCCCATAGAATTTCTTCTGCCGCGTCGTCCAAATAACATAACACCTAGTAAGCAGGAACTTTCCGCGCAACATACGAACCATTATGTCTTCAACAAACCTGCACAACAGAACAACAAAACTGCAGTGGAAGAAGTCGTGTTCGACTGTTTCCGTCGACAGCTCACAACGCACGCAGGTTGAAACTCTTTGTAGGACCGCTGCACAAAACTTCTTGCCTACCCAGAGGGCCTTCCTAATCATCAGCAAGATGAGTAATGCCGCATTGTTAGTGAGACATTTCAACCCGGGCGTCCAATGCCATATCGAGCAAGCCTTCTGATTCGTCAGACCGAGCTCGCGTATCAGTTCATCTTGAACGGCCCCGCTAACTAACACTCGATATAACTCCTTACGAGACAACTATTGGGCATTGGAGAGGCCTTCCGTCGCCCGCAAGTGGAATTTAAGAGCCGACCGACATTCGTGATAGAAGGAGCACTCGCCCCGAGTAGTACGGCATGCCTTTTCCTCGGACAAGTGCACACTTTTCAAGGGTGGAAAATGTGGAAAATGTGTATGGGCGTCTTCTTTACAGATGCCGCCGTTCTCATCCGCCTGCATACACATCCGATCTCAACGATTGGCATACTTAGACCACTCTCAGAAGGGTGGAGGTAACAGATCTCCTGACGCACCTTAAGAGCCTTGCCTTCTCCCCACAAGGAGAAAAATAAGAGCGGTATTAAACCCAATTGAATAGCATACGGGAGTGGAAGTACCGAGAGTCGGTAAAGAATCAGGTAGATGTACGAGGCACATACTTCCGCCCTCCCCTTCAAGGTAAGCTTCCTGCGAGTCCGCAGACGAACTGCGACCTCGGCCTTCTCTGGAACCTCCGACCAATTCATTTCCAACCAGAGATAGGTACCGAACTAGACGCCGAGAATCTTGATCGTCCCTTTCGCCCAGAGGAAAGGTCCGGGAAGAGAAACTTCTTTCCACGCACCCAACCGCAAGCCCACAGACTTATCGCGATTCATCTTGGCCCCTGTTAACATCTTATAACCTCTGATCTCTTTGCTAACTTTGTCAATCTCGGCTTTGCTCGACACAAAAACCGAAACGTCGTCAGCATAGGCGGAGTACCTGGTTGAGGTGGTAGCACCAGGTAGGGAAATTCCGCGTAGGGCCGGATTCGCCTTTAACTTGCAAAGGAAGGGGTCCAACGCAAGAACGTAGAACAAAAGTGAAAGTGGACAACCTTGACGAATAGAGGGAGATAATACGAAAGGCTTCGATCTTACATCATTCACTTCTACCAGCGCACCGGGGGACGCATACAGCAGTCGGATCCAAGAGCCAAAGTACGGCCCGAAACCGGCGAAAAGGACAGACTCCAAAAACCGATGGTTAACCCTATCGAAAGCATTGAATTGATCAGCGCGCCTTCACTGTCGATTTTCTCGATGATCAGGTGTACCAAGTGAAGGTTGTCTTGAATAGTCTTGCTCTTTACAGCACAAGTCTGCTCGGGGCCAATCAGACTAGGAAGGACAGCCTGCAAACGGCAGACCAAGATCTTGGGTAAAATCTTTAAGTCAGTAACATCGTTAAAGGCCGATAATTATCTAAGCTATACCCACCGCTCTTGCTCTTGCAAAGCAACTTGATCACACTCCTGGTGAATCGTTGAGGCATAGACCTCAGCTTAATCCAGTTGTTGTTAATCAACGCCAGCAATGGGACAAAAACGGGAGACAGTCTCAAGTACATTTCGTAGAGAAGACCAACCAATTCCGGAGTCCTGTCCCAGCCAACAGTTTCAGCGTTTCCCAGATCACAGACTCTGTAATGGGACCCTCACACCCAGCCGCCTCGAGGCGAGGAAAGTAGGCCAAATTGCCATCGAACTGAGTAGTGCTCAGACCGGGCTCCCCGGTAAAAAGATTCTAAAAGTTATCTCGAAAATCCCCACATATACCCGTGTTTGTAGTCATGATACGCCTGTCCAGCAATGTAATGTCATCGATATGCCGATTGACTACATTTCGAGCTTCCTCTTCACGCAGTTCAGAGGCCATATTCGTTGCCTCAGAAGACATTTTTAACCTATCAGAGCTTGGTCCTTCTTGAT
The DNA here is from genome assembly GCA_037127315.1 of Ascarosepion bandense. NCBI lineage: Eukaryota > Metazoa > Mollusca > Cephalopoda > Sepiida > Sepiidae > Ascarosepion > Ascarosepion bandense. Next base: position 2,313,733 of record JBBBDQ010000327.1, read on the forward strand.
GAGCAAGGAGGCCAGCTCAGCCCTAGCTAAGGCTACGGGTTACGTCTCCACTATTTCGGGATTTAACGCCTGATCAACCTCTTTTTCTATTGTCCTTTGCGCCGCTACATTAGCTATATTGAGTCGACAACTATAGTCAGCAACAAACGACCCAAGTTTGGATTTCAAAGAGTCGCACCACTTATTCCCAACCACAGCCCCTCGTCAATTTCCGCTTTAGTGTTAGTAACAGCTGTTTCTCGAAATCTTGGCTATCAAATAAAGACGCGTTCAATTTTCAGTAGCCAGCCAACTTAACATTAGACTTATCTAAGTTTACACAAACCCGAACGAGCCTGTGATCCGTATAAACTACCGAATGAAAACTTGGACAACCTAAGAGCCCTACGTCGACTCTCTTAAATAAAACTTGTCGATGTAGCTAGCATGCAACACCGAATCTGAGCTGCCCTTATTAGGGTGCTCATTCCGGTACTTATCGACAAGATCATTCTTATCGATAAAGTCCCGAAATGCTTTCACATCTGGGTTTTTAGTACCCAATCTTTCCCCCATGCGATCTTTCTCAGGGTCAAGGACGGCATTCTAATCCCCCGCTAAGATTACCCGTCGAGATGTCAGTAAGAACGGTTTCGTTTGCCGAAACAAAGCAGTACGCTAAGTATGGACATTGGGCGCATAAACTTCAATGAGACGAAAAGCCTTACCATTTATGGTAATATCCAGCATGCAAAGACTACCCACTGGATCTGCGAAGATAAGCGAACACAACGCCTTCAAAGACTTGCTCACTAGCCAAGAAACACCACTAAAAAACCATCAAAACATGCTCAATAGAGATTGAAACCGAGTTTCCGGCAGACAATAAATATCCACACTGGAGATCGTGAGTGAGCCTCAATTTTTTAGATACCAACCTCAGCCCTCGGCCATTCAAAGTTGCCAACCAGGGAGCCATTATGAGACCTAATTAGGGTTAAGAGTCTGGACGGAACATGGTCTCGGAAAGAATACCGTGTGCCTCTCCCATCGACCCTTGGCCCATCTCAGTCTTGATGTTACTGTCTAAGAAGAGAGCTCCGATATCCCACGGAAAGGTTAGATTTAGAGCCCTATAGAGAGAGGGGTGAACCAAAACGGGGGCCTTTCATGAACAAAAACTTTTGACATTCTTTAATTTTTCGGATTCTATTATTGCGATTGGAGGGATCATTTCGATGGATGTGATAGCCTCCTAGACCATCCCCCGTATCTGCCGCGCTCTCAACCCAGTACGTATAACCGTTAGCACTCTGAGATTTTCAATATTATTGTCCCCGCACTTTTTCATCGCCAGTAGGAATTTTAATTGTTTAATGCGATTGCCGTAATTTTTGCCCTTTCCGCCTGGGGCGGAGATATGCGGCAGATGTCCGCTCCCTGTTTATACGGTAATTTTGTTGCTTTCTTTCGTGCCTCTATGTTCTCAGCAACTGGACTTCTTTGTCTCTTTGTTGGTGGAGGCATTTGTTTTCTGGGGAAGAGTCTGAGAGTAGGACGGGTAAGTGTTTTGAAAGTGCTGGGGTCTCTACTGAGAGGGGTCTGCTTTCGGGGAGTGGATTGAGTGGAAATCGATTTCTTCTTCTGTGATGTTTTTTGGGGGAGGACGGGATGGAAGCCAAGGAGCAAGATGATTCAACTTCCTTAAGTTTTTCTTTTAGTTATTTGATTTTCTCTGTTTTTTCGAGAGCTTCACAAATAATGTACCTTTCCAGACCGGGGCATACCCTCCGCGCTAATAGAGGGAGTAGGGATGTTCGTGGCTTTCGTCCTTGGAGATTCAGGGGACCGGGGTCCCGCTGCCTGGCGCTTCCCTCTGACCTTACCAACAACTTGCCATTCACCCTTTCTTTTCTCCGAAACTGCACCTGCAGCTGGCGAAGACTTTCGGGGTAATGTGGGTTGTTGTTTTGACCCAACCGGGGGTACAACCACACCGGTCCCAGTTGTTGGCATGCCCACTACAGGCGTGGCATATTTTGAAGACGCGGACAGGTAGAGATTTTGGTTGCCAGGAGCCTGATTACCAGAGCCCATCTTCTCTTGATAGGAGAAGGAGAAGTGACCAGCCTCTTCGCACCTCCAGCACTTCGGTTTACACCCGGATACTATTACCGGAAGTTTCAGACCCCCTACATCCAAGAAATTGGGGATGGTCAAGAAGGCGCATTGGTCAATCATTATCTCAAAAGACCATCACTCGTTCAGGTTATCGCAGGATGGATCTAGAATTTGTCCAAACTGGGAGAAGTATGCAGCCAGATGCTCCCCGATACCCTGAAGCGGAACCTCAAATAATGCCATGTGGCGATGGCTTTCATACTCCATTCTTAAAACTATGTCTTTCGTTATTATGTGTTTACTGGCCATCGCAACGGCGTAGGCAGCAGTACGTTACACCTGAAAAATTCCGCTCCCTTGACTATTCTTAAAGGCTTAAACCTCGCGAACTGCAGTGTTTTAACCACTGTGTCTTTTGTGAAGCGACAAATTTTGCGAAAACGCTTGTCCACCACAAAGACTGATAATTCAGCTTTCAATCTTCTTCATTTCTTGGGGGTTCTCTAGGGGTCCACCTTCTTTCACAAGGTGAGCGTAACTCTTGGTCCACTTTTGAGAAGTGCCTTGTGTCATACTCTCACCAACTGAAGTTTTTGGGATGGCAACCTTATCACTACAGTTACCACTCTCCTCGTCGAAGTTTAAACATAAACTACCTTCAAGGGTTGGGTCATTGGGCTTAGCATCCTTCATAGGAGAGGACTTTGATGTTGAAGCTTTATTAGGGGGTCTTTAGACCCGAATAAATTTTTCTGACTTTAGTTGGCTATCTTTTAAAGAGATTGTGCCACCAATATTTTCTTTCCTTTTTCCAAATAAAATTAGATATGGGAGAGAAATTATGCAAATAATCAAAACAAATTCTTTATATAATGTTCTTTCAAAGAAAATATAAATATGTGTTAGAAAAATATGTTAAAGAAAAATACAGTAAACATAAAAAGTAAATTAAATGTAAATTAGCCTTAGAATGGCAGAAAGATTACTCTCGCAAAAAAGTGAACTTAAATAAAAGTAACAAAAGAAATTAGCTTAACCGGCTAGAAATAAACGAAGATAAATTAGTTTTTAAGGCAAAAAATTAACTTCGTAAAAACCGGTAAGCTTAAGTAATACGAAACAAAAAGTAAAAACCCTAAAACGACAAAGAAAAAAAGATGAGAAACGTTAAAGAAAGATTAGCGTTTAACGGCAAAAAGTAGCCTCGTAAGAGGTTAAAATAATTAAATTAAACTTTAAATAAACGTTTGAAAATAAAAATAGAACAAAGATGAATTGGCAAAAATAAATACGTAAAACGATTAAATAAAAAGTTGCAATAAAAGAAATAAAATAAAACAAAGAATTTAAGTAACCTTAAAAAACAAAAGCTTTCAAGAATAAACAAAAAGACGAAGAGTCTTGTTTCGTAAAATAGGGGGAGGGGCAGAGAAGAAGGAAAATATTCCAATAACAATCAGTTACTGGTCACTGAAAACAAAATAAAAAGAAAGGCACTAATGAAAAGAATTAAACAAAAACAAATATGGCTCCCAAAGCCAAGCAAATACTGAAATATAAAACAAAAATAAAATGAAAGGTACTAGTTAAAAAGATTTAAACAAAAACACGTGTGGCGGTCCAAGCCAAGCAGAAGCTGAAATAAAAAATACGAAAATAAGAAAAAAGAAAAGGACAAAGCAAGAAAAGAAAAACTTTAGAATTCAAAAAGTATTTTTCAAAGCAAACGGTTACTCCAAAAAGAGTAGCAAGTATTGGTCTGGGAAACATCAAAAAACAAGTCATACACTGGACCAATCGATTCGACTGTTTTCCACAAGGCCTCCTCTTCTACTAATCTTATAGTCGGTGGAAGCGTCCAACATAGACTTTTTAGAATGAGGACACCACTACAGGCCAAAAGATAATTTGAAAAAGAAATATGAAATAAAGATAAAGAGTAAACAGTTGTGATAAAGTTAAAGAATGATAAAATAATATGAATAAAGAAATATAAAACATAACTAAAAAACGTGATAAAAGTTGTAAGAAAAAGAAAGTTAAACATAACATAAAATAGCAAGATAAACAGCGACATCATCAAAGTTAATATTTTTTTTAATCATATCACCTCGAGCAAGGCGGTAACGCCACTGATGTGCAGAGGGCTACATAAGAGTGAGGAGATTGGAAAAGAAAACCGGAAACCGCATCCTAAACAGGAAACAAGGGATGAACCACGTTTCCTGTTTCGGATGCGGTTTCCGGTAATGCTAATTGATAAAAATGAAAACTTCGATACAAAATGATAAGTATAATACAGAAAATAAACACAGAAATTTAAAAAGATAAAATTAAAATGAAATTCAAAAAGATAAAATAAATACAATAATTTAAACAGATAAATTTAAAAAACTTGAAAAAAGTAAAATTATGATAAAATTTTTAAAAAATTATAATAAGCTTGAAAAAGATAAAATTATACTAAAATTTAAATAGATAAAATTTTAAAAAATTAAAATGATAAAATTATAATAAATTTAAAAAAATAAGATTAAAATAAAATTTAAAATGATAGAATTTAAATAAGATTTTAAACGATAAATTTAAAGTAAAAATTTAAAAGAAAAGATTGAATTAAATAAACAAAAAAATTAAAATAAAACTTAAAACGATAAAATTTACTTAAAGCTTAAAAGGCTCGCTTGGAAAGTTCATGTAAGGGGTCGGCAAGCTGTTGCATTTTCGTACACTTACATGTCTCTTTCAGTTCACTAACTGTTGTGTCTACTTACATTCATAGCTTGGTCAGCCTATTAATTTCCGAGCCGACATTCGTATGTAATTTAAGATAAAAAAACAATAATGATAAAAAGAATAAGGAAATCTATAAAAAGGTAAAAATACAAAGATTACAAAGATATGCCGAAGAATAAAGTGTAATATTTATTTTTTTCAAGATATTCACTAATGACGAGCATTACATTTATTAGACAAATACAAAACAAAGAAAACCTCAGAAAACCTTGAACATTACAATCAAAATGGCATCTACGCAGTTTCTATAGAGACTAAAATGAACTTGTCTTAAACAAAGTGATCTAGCGTATACTTTCTTGTACGTTACAAAGCTTCAGTGAAGGAATAGCTCTTTTAAATAATACATTAGAACAGTAAAGTAATCTTTCGAGGTAAGGATTTAGATATATGATATATGATTTTGCTACATAACAACACCCACCATGTCACTACAAGAGTGAAAAGTCGTTGAACGAAAACGGAAGTACTTCCCACGAGTAGCGTTTTCTCCAAATATGTCAATCACTAGACTCCTACATGTTTCTAATCATGTCTGGTCAGCGCTCTTAAAAGCTTGGAGATATTGAAAGATTCTTCGAAGATTTCTTCGAATCGGCGGCAATAATTGTTTTATTACGACCCGAGCGTTTTGAAATTTGTCATGAAATCATAGAAATTCAAGATAAATATAACTGATGACTGAATAAGACGCTTTGATATTATATAAATAAACGAAAAATATTAACAAGGCAGGAAACTTGTAAAGTAAAAAATAATAAAATAATATTTAGAATAAAAATTAATAAATAATTAGAAAATAAAATTTAAAATAAGTAATAAAATGTTAATTTTTAAATAGAAGAAAAATATTAAAAACACTGGAAACTTATCAGCCTCAACCTAATAAAATCCTCGCAAAATTTATGTCTCACTCTTTTTGCTGCATAGTAGGTGGTTGTTAGGTTAATCTTACCAACCCTAACATATATCTTTTCGATTTGCTTAAATTTGAACGCTAACCTAGATGTAAACTACATATACACATATGCCTTTTTATATACATGCATGTTGGTAACTTATTACTTTAAGCGAATTAATATTTGTGTCGTATGAAGTTGAAGTTTTGACATATCAATGCCAAACATTAGCAAAGCGCATGAAATTTGTTTAATTCAAATAAGCTGAAGAATGCTTCTTGAATGGGGCCTTTTTTTCTACGCAAAAATATGTCTATAGTAATTTAGAGGATAAATTAAATTTGTCACAATGTAGAGCGCCTTCAAATAAAAACATAAAATCATATGTATACTATCATGATAAAAATTGCACAATATATATATATATATATATATATATATATGTGTGTGTGTGTGTGTGTGTGTGTGTGTGTGTGTGTGTTTGTGGGTTAGAAGAAAAAATTAATTTAAACTGATGAGGTTCTTATGCTTAAATTTTGTTTTAATTTTCAAATTTTATTACATTTAAGTCAAAATTGTGGGTAAACGTTTCCAAATGTATGCTTTATATGTGTATAAAATATATAAAATAAATACGAATACACGAGCATTCTCGATCTTCACCGCCACCACTCCACAAAAAAATCGATATTTGCATGAATTGCCTTAATTGTAAGAAATACCTTGTATGTAGCATTTAACATAATATACCTGGGATATTACATATCCATAATCCAAAACGGATATCTTATTCCTGCATTGGTGACACAATCACCAAACATTCTCATAGGTTAACTTATCACCTCTCCAAACTTAGTAAAATTTGTTTCACATATCGTTCCCCATATCACAAACAACCCCAATGAAACTAATTACATCGTTCAAATATTAGTGAATAATATGAAAATATATAACATATACACGGTAGTGAAATAATTGAAATATTGGCGGTTATTATTTACACTAAAGAATAGACATTCATTAAATAAAATATCTTTTACCACGGGAGTCGGTATCTTGAAATATGTATAGCATATATTAAAATACTTATGAATTTTTTATAAAGCGTATAACATCGCGATTTATGCAGAAAGTAAAAGTTTTTTAACCATCATCAGTCTACATACCTATTTATCTAAACACGCAGGCACGAACATAGATAGATAGATAGATAGATAGATAGATAGATAGATAGATAGATAGATAGATAGATTTTTATTCTTACTTATAGTGAATTAAAGATAACGATTTGCTAAAAACATATTTTCTATAATTTGGTGAAATTTATATTTTAAAAAGATTCGACTCGTTGTTTGTTTACAGTATTTACATTATTCAGACTATTGTACTAATCTTTGTGGTTATTTGTACGACGTTTCGGCTGTTGAACGCTCCAGCCTTCTTCAGGTGTTAGAAATTTTGAACCGAACCCTTTATTACAATCAGTGAGGTATATTATTCTCATCCCTTTTGGAAGTAATAAGTTATCTCCCTCTAACCTTGGAAGTTACCTTTTCACCACTGCTGTCTTCTGGTTTTCATTTTCATATTTATTTATTTATGTTTGTTTTGTTTAATTTTTTCAGTCAACTCAGTCTTAGTTGGGTATTACGTCTTTAAGGAAAATATTTCTAGTTAAGCAGAGTTAGATAACAGACAGAACATCTTAACCATCCTTTTCTTTACGTTTTCTATGCCATTCTTCTTACAGATGATAAAAAATGTTGATACTCTAATCGATTTGTGACTCAGAGTTCACGACAGACTTGGAATTTTTTCCTGCATATTAATCTCCTTGCATTTGAATATTAATGTTCCAAGTTGTGTATGCCAAATATGAGATAAGAAAAATATATCATTCGTAGTAGAAAAAACCTTTTAACAAAGAAAGTTTCGATGACTAGTTTCCTTCTCCGGGACGCAACTAAATGACAATTTCAAAAGTGGGTGTGACTAGGTTATCTTTACCATTTTTTACATTAAACGTGACTTTGTGCCAAAATTACCCAAATATCTGAAAGAAAAGTAGCTATTATTCAGTTATTATTAACCATGTTCTGCAACAGTTACGAACTGGATTTTGATCTTAATTCTTCACTGTATAATGAATATTTTCACTGTATAAAGTTTAGTTTATGTGATTAATGGAGAAGTCAATGATTAAATATATTTGTCTATATTTCTGAGATGAGGTTGTATTTACAGTATTTACATTATTCGGACTATTTTCCTCATCTTTGTTGCCATTTGTACGACGTTTCGGCTGTAGTCCACTCCGGCTTTCTTCAGGTGCTAGAAATTTTGAACCGAACTCTTTATTACAATCACTGAGATATATCATCTCCATACCTTGCGTAGAGCCACTTCTGGCAGTCATGAGTTATCTCCCTGTGACCCTGTAAGTTACTTGTTCACCACTGCTGTAGCCTGGTATTGAACTCACAACACTTTTGGTCAAGTCACAGTAACTAGCCAACCTTTATATTCACTGGACCATGTGTCCTTAAGTGTTTGAAATTCTTAGCACCTGAAGAAGGACGGGGTGTACAACGGTCGAAACATCGTACAAATGGCAACACAAATGAGAACAACAGTCCGAATAATGTAAATACTGTAAATAAATATATGTTTTAGAAAACATTTTTTGACCATTAGACCACAAATTAAGAATAGCTTCTGAAAAAACAATAACAGTTAGTGGCTGGAGAATGCCATGTTACTGAAAAATGTTTTAGTAGAAAGATTTTGTTAATTTCAACCAGCAGTAACACTAGCTGCTCGCTGAATGAATACCGAATATTTCTTTAAAAGGAAACTCTTAATATTACTATCACTAACAGAGATAACATAATACTACTATTATCATTTAAACGTCCTTCTATAGTGAAGGGATATGACACAAACACGGTTAGAAGTGGAGAGCCCATGCGCATGCACCTGGGCTAACGTAAAAAATTGCGACGTTATTCTACCGACCCTCATTCATTCCTACAATGAGGGAAGTTTTTTTTATCTTTACTGCTATATACATTTATGTTATAACGTAAGTGCGGATAATTCTTAACTTACCCTCGTTCCGTCAGCTCCAGGAGAAGTGCAGAGAACAGTAGATGTCCCTATACGTTGCTTTCATCGATCTGACCAAGGCATTCGACCGCGTTAGCAGAAAGGGTCTCTTCAGAATCCTGTCCAAGATTGGCTGCCCACCCAAGCTGCAGAGCTTGATTGAGTCTTTTCATAATGGCATGCAGGGGGTGCTGTGAAGCATCTCGGAGCGCGTCAACATCTACAGTGGTGTCCAGCAGGGCGTATCCTCGCTTCTACTCTCTTTTGGCATCTTCTTCGCGGTGATTCTGAAGCACGCATTATGCACCATGAGAAAAGATTTACCTGCATACAAGATCAAATGGCAGACTTTTCAAACTCAAAGTAAGAAAAGCCTTTGTCAGAGGCATGTTGTTTGCTGATTATACGGCATTAGCATTCCACACCAAGCGAGAACTTCAGTCACTGAGGGATCTTTTCTCTCAAGCTTGCAGAGACATTGGGCTAACTATATTAAAAAAAAAGGGTTTTGGGTCAAGGTATTGCAGCACCATGGTTCATCACCATGAATGACTACGAGCTGGTTGCGGTTCATCAGTTTTCCTACGTTGGGTCCACCATCACTAACAACATCTCCCTGGACATAGAGCTCAACAGGAGAATTTGGAAGGCAGCTACAACCATTGCACTTCCAACAACACGTGCTTGAACCAACTCCAAGCTGACAGTGAAGACAAAGATAGCAGTGTACAACGCCTGCCATCAGCACCCTGCTATACGGCAGGGAGACATGGATCGCAAACGCCACGTACGTAGGCGTATGAACGCCTTCCACGTGAGAACTAACCGCCGCATTTTGAGAATCTCATAGCAAGACAATGTGCCCAAAACTGAGGTCCTGTTTCTCGCGAGTTTGCCCACTATGTTCACATTTTTAAATAGCAAAATCCGCTTGATAGGCTATGTACACCGTATGCCAGACGGTCGCATCCTAAAAGACCTCCTGTATGGTGAGCTGGCCTCTGGAAGAAAATCAACACGAAGTCAGGAGTGAGCGTGGCAATATCTAAACTTATTCACAAATGGAACTGTGTGTGTGTGTGTGTGTATGTGTGTGTGTGTGTGTGTGTGTGTGTGTGTGTGTGTGTGTGTTACCTATAGACTCCGAAATGGCTGAACCGATTTTCTTGAAAATTTACACAGTTGTACTATAAGCGTCTGCGCGTCTTCTTAGCTAGGTTTAGTGTCGAGGTACCCCCGATAAATATTGAAAATCGTTAATCGAAAAAAATAAAGGTTTTAGAAAGAGTGGTCCGATTTTAATCAAATTGGATACACTCATAGACAAAGACATAAGAAACGATATTCAGAAGTTTCAAGGTTGCAGTTCTTACAATCGATAATATATATATATATATATATATATATATAAAGGGCAAGATGTTTGTGTGTGTGTGTCTGTTTATCTGCCTGTATGTCTGTATTTTTTTCAGCCTTTTTTTTTAGGTTTGCTTCAAGTTTGGCTCTAAGTAGGTATAATTGTAGTTTTTAGTCTCAACCATGATACCATTTACTCAGAGGACTTATTTAGCCTTCAAAATTCAGTTTTCGACGAAAAAACTTATTTGATATCGATACCAGGAAATCAAAATTTGACTTACATTCATTCATTTTTCTTTCAGTCTATGGTTTCGCTTTAATTGGAAACAACAAACAACTATTGCTTTGTAGTCTTTCGTGCCAACGTCCAAAGAGTGTGAGTTCCAGGACCATAGATTAGTTTTAAAGCTTTCATTACACCCGAGCAAGGCCGCGCTATACTGCTAGTATATATATATATATATATATATATATATATATATATATATATATATATATATATTCACGTGTTATTGCTGATACAGTTAATGGAAGAATTTTTGATTTGACATGATCAGGGTATGAAAAAGTATCTATCTGATAAATTCTCTAATAAATTAACTTTGTTAACCGGGAAGTTGATTTAAAAATAATGACATTTAAAAATAGACACTTGTTGTCTAAAATATATTTGTTTTTCGTCATTAGATTACAGACAGAATGGATGCATATGTCTATTTTAATCTGGGACATAATGTTTGATCTGCCTTCGTTTTGAATATTTCGTGTAATCAAATAATATTAAAAAAATATACGAATCTGCCCTTATTCAATCACATGTATGTCAACATTTTTTGATCGGTCTGAATTTCAAATCCCTCTATACTTTTACATTTTCTTATTCTCTCGGACAATTTCTAGTCCGTAAATATATCATTGATTCGCATAGTAAAAACCAATTCGTTTGCATAATTCCCACAACAGCAAAGTTCCTACTCAATTATGTCTGTGCCTGTATTCTTTCTTAGCTAATTTGTTTCTTGCTTTTACTATATAGTAAAGGGAACAATGCTGACTTACACATTCACTCAGTCAGTTAAGTGCCATACGTGATATACGCTTGGGCGATCATGTATCAAAAGACTAGGCAGAATATTAGGTTGTCATTACTTTCTGCGGTATACTGGTTGCCAGCCAAGGCTATAGAACCCAATCTGTCCTGTTATTAACCCATAATTGAAGGGAAGAGACGGATTAATACCTTTCGTAAGGGTATTTGGGCGTAAGTGACTGCAATAAATTCAACTGGAATTTGAACTAGGCTCCCCAATTTCTCGTTCCGAGCCGATATCCACTGCACCACAAAGTACAAATGTTTACTAATATAGACAACTTGGATTTTAGCTATTTGAAAAATGATTTTATGTTTGAATTTAGTGGAATAGTTTTTGAATTTTACAAAATTTCATGTCTTGTTACATTATTTATTGTCGGAATCTGATTTTTATTATACTTGAGTCTATACGTAAATATTGCTTGTGTGTATAGTTAAATCTACAGTTAACTTTAGTCTTGTTTATACCTGAGTTTATAGTTAAACATTGATCGTGTTTATATGTGAGTCTATAATAAAATTTACTCTTGCTTATACGTGTATCTATAATAAAACTGTAGTCTTGTTTATACTTGAGCCCATAATCCAAGTTGAATATATAATTGAGTCTCCAGTTAAACTTTAGTAGTCTTTATACTTGAGTCCGTAGATAAACATTGATCGCATTTAGAATTGAGCCTATAATTAATCTTTAGTCTTGCTTATACTTGTATCTGTAATAAAACTTTAGTCTTGTTTATACTTGAGCTTATAGTTAAACGTTGGTTGAATTTATACTTGATTCTCTAGTTAAACATTGATCGCATTTTTACTTGAGTGTATAGTTAAAATTTGGCCGTGGTTATATCACAGTTTATAAATAAACATGCGTTGTTTTTATATTTGAGCATGTATTAACCGTCTTTACCTGTATACTCAAGCAGCCATCCGATAAATAACTACAATTTAGGGAGTCTTATCTCACTGCAGATTATGCAATCAGCATTTTTAGACCCCAATTTTAGGTTCAACAATTTAGAGACGTTCAGTTAATCTAATACGTTTATTAGCATTTAGGTTATATTTTGCACTTAAAATTAAGTGAAAACATCAGATGCCGACAGTGATAATTGATCTCCCTAAAAGGAAGTTAGTTTTAATTAATCTGTTGCAATCGCACGAAATATTTGTGGAGTTCTATAAATCGTTGTTATCGTTCGTATTGAATAACAGTAAATATATTCATATAATGATCTATTGTACATCAATTAGACACAGCATTCAAAAAGGCCTTTGGATCGTTAAATGTTATCTTATATGTCATTATAAAACTTTCAAAGCACAAAATTTCAGTGCCTTAAAATATCTTCAATTTCACAGAACTCGTTTGTAAACAGCTTTCTTATTTGTTAATTCAACGTATATGGCAGTTTTCTTATGTTTTATTTCGTATGAATGTTTAAATAGTAGCGTAAACGGTTCTGTACGGTTTAAATGATGGCGTATTTTTCACTCGAGACATTATGGTATTTAAGAAAATTCCCTTTGTAAAAGAATAAAGAATAGCACCATAATTTCTTGTTCAGTATAGATGCGGGGTTTTTAATTGTTTTTTTATCTTCGTTATTTTCGTTGAAAATGTGTGCTTTCTAATGATGCAAACGAAAATAATCTGTGATATTTGCAACGTTAAAAATCAGGTGAACAGTTATTCTTTAATTTTCCTCTCGAAGAGTGAATGAAAGAACTTTTTAAACATATTTTGCTGAACAATCTAGTTTGTACATAAAGCTAACAAACAAATATAGACTTATCAGGAACATAAAAGTCCACCACACACACACGCACACACACACACACACACACACACACACACACACATATATATATATATATATATATATATATATATATATATGTGAGATAGTATAGGATAAATAACAGATACGAAACGCTTATGGTTTTAACATGTTTCAATTATATAAAAATTCATGAGAAACTCATAGATGAAGAAAAAGAAAATTCTCTTACACTTATTTTTGTGCTGTTTTGTTAAGCAGGCTTCATCTACATTTGACTTGTCAAGCAACGTTTGTGTGTAAAAGGTACGTGTCTAAGTACATCATGATTCTAGTTTGTCTATATGGTATTGAGATGAAAATGTATATTCATAAGTGTATGCGTGTGTGTATGCAGTAGTAGAAGTAGTAGTAGTAATACTGACGGTAGTAGTCATAATTTATATTTGTTTTTTGTCCGCCTTTTTATCTGGAGACGTTTTTAAGTAAACACCCGTTGTGGTAGTGGTAGAAAGATATACATTAGATTCTTTAAGAATGGTTGGTTACTTAATGTTGTTGTTTTTTTTCTGTGTGCTTATACTTAGCAAAGTGTTTATCAGCCGTTATATTATGTGCTAATGCTTTTGCTTTTATTGCTCTGTCTCTCTCTCCCCCTCTCTCTCTCTCTCTCTATCTATCTATATTCTCTCTCTCTCTTTAATAATGTTTTTTTCTTATATTCTCTCACTCTCTGTCGCCTCTTTCATATTAGTGGCTTCATTTCCTTGCTTGAGGTGAAATTATAACAAAAAATATACTTAATCATTTAATCTGCGTTCAAGAGTAATAAAAAAGTTACACGAATTGGCGCAGATGGTTCCTTTTAATTGTTGCACCATATCTAAAATGTGTCAGGGTGTATTGGGTTACATGATACTAGCAAGCAAGATTTCCTCAAAGCTTACGTTATCAAACAATCAAAGTATATTTCAGTCAGTTAAGTGCCATACGTGATACACGCTTGGGCGATTATGTCTCAAAAGAGATATGACTGACTGGGCAGAAGATTATCCCTCAGTAGATTGGCATTGCATTCTGCGGTAGACTGGTTGCCAGCCAAGGCTATAGAGCTCAATCCTTCTTATTATTTAAACCATAACTGGAAGGAAGAGACTGACTAATACCTTTCCAAGGGTATTTGTGCGTAAGTGATTGCAAGGAATTCAACTGGAATTCGTACTCGGCTCCCCGATTTGTCGTTCCGAGTCGATATCCAAAGCGTCACAACGTACATACATCTAAAAATCCTGTTTTTACCCATATCTGGATAGAACAAATGGATCCGTACTTTTATCAAGTATATTTATACGAAATAAAGACAGTGAAAGGTGAATTAAATCTTTATTCTTTATTCCTTTTCTCATTATTATAATGAAATATTTATTGATAAAAAAAATCGCTGGGAAGTGTTTTAACAGAGAATGGTGACTTCGATCTGAAATCTTAATGTCATGGCTAAGGACGCATTCCCGAAGCTGAATAGATTATTAAGAGATAGGAAAATTTCGCTGAAAACAAAAAAGAGAGTTCTGGAATGTTATGTGATGTCTGCCCTTCAATATGGCACTGAATTCTGGACAATCTCATCATAGACTGGAAACAACGAAAATGTGGTTCTAGGGAAGGATTCTGAGGATACCATGGACGGAATATGTGAGCAAGGATGAGGTTTTGGAGAAGAGAGAAACAAAAAGAGAAACTAATAATTAACATCAGGAAAAGAGAGCTGAAGTTTCTGGGACATGTAGTGAGGAGGAAGAGCTTAGAGAATTTGATATTCAGGGGGCGGAAAGACAAGGGAAAGCAACACAAAACATACTTGATACACTTAGGCAGATGGATGGCGGAGAAGGGTTTGGGAGAAGTAAAATGATAAGGAGTTTTAAGAGCTACACAGGATAAACAGATGTGAAAGACAATGATCTTCTACGTCTGGAAGGAACACGGAACAGAGAAAAGTGGAAGAAGCATATGTAGATATTTTTTTAAACAATGTCTATATTAAGGGAGGATGTGCGTTGTGGTACAGTTGATATCGGCTCGGAACGAGAAATCGGGGAGCCGAGTTCGAATTCCAGCCGAATTCATTTCATTCACTTACGCGCAAATACCCTTGGGAAAGGTATTAATCCGTCTCTTCCTTCCAGTTATGGGTTAAATAACAGGACAGATTGGGTTCGGCAACCAGTCTACCGCAGAAAGCAATGGCAACCTACTGCGGGATAATCTTCTGCCCAGTCAGTCATGTCTCTTTCGAGACATGATCGCCCAAGCGTGTATCACGTATGGCACTTAACTGACTGACTATATTAAGGGATAATTATACAAAAGAACGGTTCTTAAGAACGAAGCGTGTTCGTTTGGGTTTTTTGTTTTTTGTTTTTGTTTTTTGTTTTTTTGCTCATGTCTGTATCCACTCTCGTAACCGACTCTCCGGAATCTGGTGTCCAGAACTTCTGACAGTGAATCAGCTGCAAGGAATGTTTCAACCACTCTACAATGCAAAGAATATCCATCTTTTAAATTGGTTGCTACTTAGAGCTGGAACGTCTTTGCTACTTATAAATATAGGAATATAATTTCATGCCTTTTCTAATGGCATTAATTCTGAGTAAACAAATTAGATGCAGAATTGCAGATTAATTCCCTCACAGAATTTTACACGGATATGGATGCTATAATTCTTCTTATATGTACGTTGTCCCTTCATGACGTGGTAAGTCATAACACTCCACAATTCTCTGTCATTTGTAGCTCTTAGAATTTTTCTGTTTGCAATCTCTTTCTTAAACCCTTATTCACTTAATCTTGCTGATGGTAAAAAGCAAAGACAGTGTTTTTGAATATGCAATACTTTTTACAATAAATTAAATTATAACCTGTAGACGGAACACACAAAACAACATAAATCAATCACAAAATTGTGTTTCAACTAATTTAACCGAAATCAATCGGCACCCGGAAGTTAGGCCAACAAACTTGCTTAACTTCCGGTAATCGGAATAAAATTAAGGACTATAGAATACACACAAAAGTATTCTTAATTATCATCTTTAGATACAATAATGAACATCTTATTACATAAACGAATAATTCGGCCGAGTGGAGTATATTCTGACAAAGGCTATTTTATACCTAATAGTGTAAACTTACATATATATATATATATATATATATATATATATATATATATATATATATATGAAGTAGCATAATCTATAATAACCCCAGATATAATTTGATCTGGGTATATATTTTGGACTGTTACACAGGTCTGACTTTGAATTATTTAAATATCTATTAAGTGTTTAATAGAAGAGAGAAAATGCAACACCGAAATCCGAAAGCATATTAAAATAGCAAAAGTTGACTTCGAAAAGCTAAACCAAGTATTAAGAAACAGGGAATCTTTTTAGAAACAAAGAAAAGAGTTACGAATTGCTATGCGATATCGGTCCTACGAGATGGCAGTGAATGCCGGACGATCTCACCATAGATGAAGAAGTGTTTTGTGGCAACAGAAATATTCATCTTCAGAAAGATGCTGAGAATAACATGGACTAAACACGTGAGCAACGACGATATTTTAGCAAAATGGAAATAAAAGAAAACATATACGTAGCATCAGAACGAGACAATTGAAATTTAAAGTGCACATAATGAGAAAAGAGAGCTTGGAGAATTTGACACACAGAGCTTATTAAAGGCATAAGGGACAGATGTAAGCAGCGCATAAGATGCCTAATGAGCATTTATAAATGGTTATCAGAAAAGAGATGAAGCGGTCTAGCAAAAGTAGAAACATTACTAAAGGCTACAAAAACAGAATTAGTAAAGAGCCATATATATATATATATATATATATATATATATATATATACTCTCGCAGGAAGAAATATGAGCCACATACTATAATAAATTTAATACAACCAACTTAATCTCCCGCAATAATTCCTCACCAACAACTAGTATTTTGAAAAAAAATTTAAAAAACAAAATAAAATATTGTATATCAATTTAAATGGCCTTCGAGAGATTGTATTGCTAACAAAAAGCAAATGTATATGTTGGTTACACTACAACAACCCTATTAAAAAGGCTTACACTACAAATGTCCGATACATCTTCGAATGGCAAAAACTACTAAAGGTTACACTACAAGAAATTTATACAGAAGAACTAATAATAACAGATAGCTGCATTAATTATTTCTAAAAATCAAACACATAAAGTTGATCTTAGATAAGATTAAAAATACCAATAATAGCAATACCTACACCACCTTTCTCGCTGTTTTTCATTGCCTTACAGGAAAACTTATTCTACAAGAAGATTAAAAGAAAAATAAATAAATATAATATGTTTAACATGTTTAAAGGAATTTATACTGCCTCTATATATAGAGAGAGATATAAACAACTATTAAAAATTTTGAGGCCACCTCGGATATTTTTTTATATTCGCCCAAGATGTAGGTGTTTTGTAATTTAAATATGTAAAAATTATTATACATGTTTAAAAAATGCTAGACATGATTTTTTTATTAAAAATGTTATCATGACAAATAGAAAAATCATTTTGTGATTAAATTTTGCTCTCGTCACAATATTCTTCTTTAACCTTCATTACGGCAGCACAAATTGTTGGCATTCGTTGCAAAAGTTTCTCAAAGTATAAGTTGTTTTTATTTTGTTTGTTTGTTTGTTTGTTTTTTCAATCACTGTTAGAGCTTTTTTTTATTTTTGGAATGCAAAGGTTTCAAGTTCATACCATGCTAATTCTGGAAGTAGCCCCAGACTTTTGAATTGTAGTATATATATATATATATATATATATATATATATATATATATATATATGCATTTAGTTGTATCCATGTGTATGCATGAAAGTTTATGCTACCTTGTGCTTATATACATGTATGTAAGATTTTTGTGCGTATGCATTTAACTTTTTTATTTTTTATTTTTGCGTACACCACAGAACAAGTTTCAAATTCTATTTACTCCCCCCTCTTACTGATGAAAATATTTCCAATCTATATACCTGCATACAGCAAGTTAAGCAGACATATCATTATGTCTATATGTGTTCGATCATATATATATATATATATATATATATATATATATATATATATATATATTGTATGCATATGCACAGATGAATTAATATATGTATAAGATATATTTGGATTGTGTGTATGCATGAAATACATAATCAATTTCAGAAAAAAAAGATGTCTGTATATTACGTGTGTTTAAAAAATGTATAATATATATGAAATTTTTAAGAAGATAATTTTTTCTCTAACAGAAATCAATTTACTTTTAAGATGTATCCTTTCTCTTATGGAGTAGGCGGATAAAGAATGACATCATAAAATATTCTCCCTTGGAAACATTTTTTTCGCTTCCAAGTTTTGAAAACTGATTCGAAAATATAACTCAAAAAGTATTCCACAATTAAAAAAATGTCAGGATTTAAGAAAACCAATTGCCTCAGAAAACTAATAAATGGTCTATTTAAATATCGTACAACAAATGACATTAAATGAAAAATATTTTGTTTTATGCCATATGCTCTCAGAAAATAGGCGATCATGACCCTCCACATTTTCCTTTTCTTTATTATCTGTGAACTATCATCCGTTCTTAGGGAAAATATTGGTGTAGATTCACAGTGTCTTCTTAACGGTTTTAAGTCCGAGTTTTATTTTGCTTAGACTGATTCCAGCACAAGGATAAATTTCCCAATCTACGTTGATATTTACACAGTTGGCATGGGGTGGAGGTAACGTCTTATCCCTTTACCACGGGCATTAGTTCAAAAGTGATGTAACATAATATCCCGCACATCACTAGCATTAAAATAAATATATGAATAAGTAATAATACAGGGTGAACAAAAAAAAATGGGAACATTTTAACAATCCAATAAACAAGATGATGGAAAAAAATATTTTATTCAGAGTAATTGAAACATTAAAACAGTCCGTTTAAGAAACAATGAGGGAATTTTCATTTCTTTTAAATTACGTCCTGTAGATGGCGTTCTTCTGTACGAAGGCATTCTTGAAATCTGCTGTTGAGACAGTGACAGTGACTGAGATCCTTTGTTTATCTTCAAAAAAATAAGATCCGATGATCCCATGTAATAAAACAGCACACCATATTGTTACCTTACTAGCGTGTAAAGGTCGCTCATGAACTTCATTAGGATTTGTGTCTGCCCAGTAACGTTAGATCTGCTTAATCACGTATCCTGTGAGATGAAAATGGGTCTCGTCTGACATCCATAACTTGCTTAGAAATTCATCTTGACCCATGATTACTGAAATGGCAGAGTGTTTACTTCGAGAGGCTACTGTTTCGCAGTGCTGCTACTTGCTAATGTCTGCTAATCAGTCAGTTAAGTGCCATACGTTATACACGCTTGGGCGATCATGTCTCGTAAGAGACATGACTGACTGGGCAGAAGATTATCCCGCAGTTCGTTGCCATTGCTTTCTGCGGTAGACTGGTTGCCGACCAAGGCTATAGAACCCAATCAGTCCTGCTATTTAACCCATAACTGGAAGGAATAGACGGATTAATACCTTTCCCAAGGCTATTTGCGCGTAAGTGAATGCAATGAATTCGGCTGGAATTCCAACTCGGCTCACCGATTTCTCGTTCCCGGCCGATATCCAATGCACATCTGCTAATAAAAACTACAAAAATACCCGTTTTTTGGGCTCACCCTGTATTTGTACTATTATATAAAAGGCGTTGAAATTAAAATAAATGTCAAAATTAGATTTTGATCTCTAGTAATAACAACAACTGACTGTGACAATAATATATTATTATGTGACTCGAAATGGTGTTCGGAGTTCCACAGTGGGCTCTGTCGGTTGTTAATCTTCACAGCTCCTTCAAAACAAACACCAAAGTTTTACTGGGTTTTTTTTCTTACTGAAAATAAATTCAGACATTTTTCATCCTAATGAAAGGTATTTTGATAGTCTTAAATTGATATTTTTATTGTCCTAAGTTGTGAAATTTTACCAACTACTTGTCAGTGACGGAGAAGGTAAAGTAGATAAGAGAATTTCTCAATCCTCGCAGTTGCAGATCTATATTGTTTCTAGGTGAACATTCTCATTGAACAAATTTTGAAGGAGAAATTATTTTTTGACTAGGATAACCCCATTTGTATTTAGTTGCTAATTTGTCAGTTCACGGGACAATAAAATTACATCACCACAACCTTATTTTGTTTTTTCGAGACTTGTGACCCACAAATTACCCTATCAAGTATACCGTATTTCAGAAATATGATATATTTCTAACAATTTGTTTCAACAGGCTTTTTGGGTTTGTTTTTTTAGCTGAACATTTTTTTTCCTAATATTTAACTATATTTTCTTTTGTTTTATCCATACAATGCTACATTATAACTATTGTAAAAATTTAATACGTAAAATGAATTTTATTTTAAATTCGTGAATTCCGCTTGTCATATTTCCTGAGTTTTTCTGTTCATTTACTCTAGTAGTTTTGGGTAGCGTGAGTATTTTTCCTGTACTTTCTCATTCTCTGACACGAATCGCTTGATAGATTTATTCGTATCGACACAATACCCGATAATTATTAGGCCTTTTCTGATTATTTTCTTCAACTAACATCGTGCCCGCATCGTTTCACGTGTGGAGAGCCTTATTAATTGTCATCACTATTCTTGTTTTCTAGTCAAGGTTGCCGAGTTCTTCTCTTTAAGAAAAGTCCGAAGTACCTCAAAATGGAATTAGGTGAGACAAGGGAAAATAAATACATGCTGTTGCAAGAAAACTAGATTAAAGAAGATAAATCAATGAATCTTTGTGACAAAAGACTGACTAGGGAGATACTGGCAATGAGTCCCGCAATATAAGCAGACAAGAACATACCAAAAGAATGAAATAATATTTTACAAACCTGTATATAAGAAAAGAACAGAAGGAATGTGATAAAACAGATGCAAAGGAAACAAAACTGATCTGGAGTAAGCTGCGAGAACAAAGACAATAAGCTTATAAAAACAGATTGAAAAAAAAAGTAATTACAAGAGGTCGAAGAAAGGCTGGAGGCGGTGGCAAACGTTGAAACCTTAAAAAGAATCCTGAAAAGATTACCTGTTGGAAAAAAGAGCTGGTCTAGTCTCTATCCCAAGGATTCATTGCTATTCATGAGAGACGATCACAAAACAGGATCATGCCAAAGAATGAAAAAATATTGAATATCTGCAAAGATGTTTATTATAATATCCCTCACTCATTACAACGCCAAAGAGCCACTCAAGTTAGATGCTTACTGAATAAGATTGTTGTAAGGGCATAGAAAGAGGGAAAACGCATACTTATTATGAGAATGTATGTACTATATAGTCGTATTTCTTGAATTTATCTTCATTCTTCTGTTCTTTTACTGTAGTAATTTTGGAAGATGTGAGTAGTTTTTGTTCCTTTTTAATTTTCCTTTTAAAAGGATCGCGTGAAGTTAAAATTTATATCTACTATATTCAGAAGTTTTATGGGTTAATAAATAAATTTTACAATTTCTTAACTTCACGAGCCAACGGAGTCGTTTACATCGAAATTGTAATGAAAATGCTCCGTTAAAAAATCTGAAAACAATTCAGTAGTTTAAAGTGATATATATGCTCTTAATTTTGTGCTAGTATAGGCCCACAAAAACTTCAAAATTAAATTTGCACCTTAGCACAATCACAAACGCCATTCAAACTTTTAAAGAGCAGACGACCATTCTTAACATTTGCTTAAAGTATTGAAGGTTCACAGCCAGAAAAACGGTTTCCTCCCAAAAATCGAAATTAAAAATGTAAAATTATATCATAACCTAAATTAATATTCTTCAGTCTTCAGTATAATTTGAGTGGGGATTTTAATAAATACTGAATTCATAAATTTTTACATACCCAAATTATTGAGTACTGAGTTTTTTTAAATTATTTCTCGCTTTTAAGTATTTTTATAAACCGAGTTTCACAGTTTAGATTACAAAAATGCACAAGCGAATATAAAAATGAAGCAAAATTGTTTAAGTAGTAGAAGCAGGTAATTTACTATGTTTGATGATGAAATTGCATAATATAAACACTTGTGATTTATCTGTGATCTTTTTGCAAATATTTCTCACTCTGTGCTAAAATAATTCATTTCTTTTATATTCTTAAAGAAAAAGAAACAAATATTACTCGTGAACCTCGTTGACAGAGGACATTATAACTTGTTTCTTTCAACTTAAAAGAAAACAAAGCTAATTCGTTTACTTAATAATAGAATTATTTAAATTTTTACAGCTGTATTTGAAGATTGCTTTTTCTTTACTTTTCACGCCTTATTTCTAGGGAGAAATGATCGCAGGCTGAAATATTTTCCTTACTAATGGAATACAAAGATAATGAGGATGTGAAATTTGGGTACGTGGGCATAGCGGGTTTTAGCTATAAAGCTTCGGACTCATGGAACTACGGAATATAGTTTGATTATTTGTTATAAAAAGATTTCGGAATCCAAACTAGCATCAAGACAGGCTCAAGGCTGAAAAACGCTCGACGATAATCGGAATGCAGAAGTATTAAAAACGGTTGATGTTGTTATACCACATATAATTCTCATGAAAGTTTTCCGGGTATAGTCTTAATATTTAAAAACTATGTTGTAAAGATTGTATTTTAAATTCATAAACAGAAATAGAAACATCGGTAACAGATGTTATAGAATTAAATTCTATACATTGATAATGCCCAGCAGAGGACCTTCGAAACGCGTTGGTAAAGAATAATATAATTAGCCTTTATTCTTTATTATATTGTCTATTTACAGATATATTTTATGTATATCTGAATTTTCACATACACACATGGATACATACACAGACAGACACACACCTAAACACACAAACACACTTACATAAATATATATATATATATATATATATATATATATATATATATTGCTATGATGGTGCCCAATCTATAGAAATGGACTCTTCCTCCATCAATAATAATAACCTGTGTGACTTCCGGCAACGCAGCTGTGAGACAGTCTCGAGACAGTCATCAGGCCGTCCTCACTAGGCTGACGACCTCTGTCAGCTCTCTGCCTTCGAGTGCTTCCGAGCAGAGAGCACTAACCCAGTCGTGGTTCCGCCGAAGGGTAGAATCACGACTGGGGAAAAATAGACAGACATTTTTGACCTGTCGATATGGCCGGGAAGACCCACAATAAAAAGATCTTGTGTCACATCTAACCTTACGTGGGAAGGTTGGTAAACACCGCCATGAGCCAGTCAAAACGGAGCGTAACTACACTGTTCGGATGTACACATATATTTGCTGATTACTAACGCTTGTTATTGTATATATGTTCTGTTATTCTAATACACTGTTTGAACTTACCTTCTTGTTTCGGTGTCTTACTTCCGGGCCCAAACAGGCCACAATATATATATATATATATATATATATATATATATATATATCGTCATCCACATACAAGCCTGTATCACAGCTCATCATTTTGGCTAGACATCCACTTGCTTCTGGCCGGGATCAAAACTCGGCCGATTTGGTGTCAGTTGGGGACACTAACCCCTAAGCCATCGGTGCATGGAATCAGAGAAGGGAAAATTTACCGTGTCATATATAAGCGATGAATACACACGTCAATCCCCGAAGGAACTCAATTCATCTCTGAAAATAATGCATAAATCGCAGAGGTAGCAACTGTTGTTTTTTTTAATTTTCCTCTCTAGAGAGCTCAATCGTAATGAGAGCATAATATATTCGTCATCCACATACAAGCCTGTTGATATATATATATATATATATATATATATATATATATATATATATATATATATATGAGTTAAAGATTGAATGCAAACCAAAGATGGATCGGAATCTGACAGAATCAAAAAATAAACAACAAATAGGAAACGTATTGCACAGGGATGTGCCTTGTGGGACGGTGGATATCGGCTCAGAATGAGAAACCGGGGTGCCGCGTTCGAATTCCAGTTGAATCCATTGTAATCACTTACACGCAAATACCCTTGGGAAAGGTATTAATCCGTCTCTTCCTTCCAGTTATGGGTTAAATAGCAGGACAGATTGGGTTCTATCGCCTTGGTCGGCAACCAGTCTACCGCAGAAAGCAATGGCAACCTAATCTTCTGCCCAGTCAGTAATGTCTCTTTCGAGACATGATCGCCCAAGTGTGTATCACGTATGGCACTTAACTGACTGATATCAATCAAACATGTTTCACTTTTATTAAATCTGAAGCATACAAGAATTTTCACAAACTTATAGAATTATTTATAGTTTCATTAAGCACGTGAATCGTAAGTGTCTAATGGGAACTAACCCAAACAAAATTAAAATACCAAAGTTCTTTTTCTCTCATTCTTTGACAAAGATTTCCTAAAAGTGAAACATGTTAGATTGATATCTGTCAGTCATACTTTATGCACACTTGCACGATCATGTCTCGAAGGTGACATGACTGATTGGGCAGAATAATTATCCCACAGTAGGTTGGGACCGGATGTCAACCAAGGCTATAAAACCTAATCTGTCCTGCTATTTAGCGCATAGCTTGAGGGAGAAGAGACGGATTAATACTTTTCCGAAGGGTATTTGCGCGTAAGTGAATGCAACGAATTCAACTGGAATTCGAACTCACCTCTCTGATTTCTCGTTCCAAGAGTCTATCCACTGCGCCACAACGCACATAGATTGATATGCGTTTCCTATTTGTTTATTATTTTATCATATATATGTGTGCACGTTTTGTGTGGGCATGCATGTATGTGACTGAAAAATTGTAGAATTTAAAAAAACATTCTAGACACTTTCTTCAATTAAACTATTTTCGAAAACAGGTTTAACTGTGTCCAAAGTGACACTATACTGTACAAGCTGCTACAAAATAAAATGAGTTTTTGAGAATAGTGTTTATCTATTCGTCCTACATAAGGTGAAACAAATAAAAAGATAATTAAGAAATGAATAGATGTATCGATTGAAATATTTTTGTTTCTTTCTGGATTGTTAGTTCGAAAAGAAAGTGAAAAGAAAGGACTGAGTATAAATCTCTAGAAAACTGAAAGCATGGTCATCAGTAAAAAGAGGAGACCAAAATGCCATCTGCAAGCTAGATAATCTAAAATAAAACAAGTCAAAAAAATTCAAATACCTGGGGAGTGTTTTGACAGAGGATGGAAAATGCGACGCGGAGATCCAAAGACGCCTTGGCATGGCCAAAGACGCACTTCAGAAGCTAGCCAAAGTACTGAAAGACAGGAAAATCTGATTGGAAACAAAGAAAAAAGTGCTGGATTGCTACGTGATATCTGTCCTTCTGTATGGAAGTGAATGTTGAATGATCTCATCAAAGAGGACGGAGAGGCTTGAGGCAGCTGAAATGTGGTTTTACAGAAGGATGCTGAGGATACCATGGACAGAGCACATGTGCAACGATGAGATGTTGGAAACGATGAAAACGAGAAGAAAATTGATAATAAATATCAAGAAGAGACAAATGAGGTTCCTGGGACACGTAATGAGGAAGGAGGACCTGCAGAACTTGATACTCACAAGTCGGATAAATAGAAGGAGAGACAGAGGAAAGCAGCGCGAGACGTACTTGTTAGGTCTGAGCAAATGGTTGACGGAGCGAAGATTGGAAAGATACCAAGAAAAAAATTATTGAGAGCGACAAGATACAGAGCCAAGTGGAAGTCCATGATCGCCTACGTCCTGAAGGGTCACGGCACATGAAGAAGAAGTTCGAAAAGCCGATGGAATTATTCTACAGAACCTAATCAAAGAACTACTTATTAATATAGTGATTTTAATTAAATGTGCGTACTTGTTCTATAAAAATATCTTCTTAATGTATGTTTTCTTTTCAGTTTGTCGAGTTAAATTCAGTGCGATTAGTTCCTACTTGTAAGTAAATTGCTGCCTCCTGATGATTGTTCGTTATGATAATACTTTATGCGAGTAGAGCAATTGCTTACCTACGGATAATTTTTCTTCTCTATTTTTTGTTAAACCTTTCTGTAGTTTTCATCAGTCATACGTGAGACACGCTTCCACGGACATATCTCTTTCGAAACATGACTGACGAGACAAAACATCTTACCGCAGTAGGTTTCTATTTCTTTCTTTCAATCTGTCCAGCTTATTTAACCCATTGTTAGAGGGAGGAGAGACAAATTAATACCTTTCCCATTAGCATTGGCGCATAAGTTAATGGTTCGCATTTAATTGAAATTTTAACTCGGCACTCTGATATCTCATTCTGAGCCAAATTCTCATCCGTATACTTGATTCCCCGACAGCTACAATCTCCAAGAATTTAAACGTAAGGTCAATAGCCATCTCCTATATCACTGGCTCACATCCTTTCTCTCGTGCTCTTTTCTCCGTCCAGTCCACTCTCATCACACAAGCATACTCATCCTTCTCTTATTTACTTCCTGACACCTCTATAATGTCCTTTTTTTCTCATTATGTTCCTCCTATGCAACTCCCTGCGCGCCAGTGGCGGTGAGGCTGCCTTGCTTGGGGTGAAATCATTAAAAAATCAATTGAACTACAACACACAGAACAACATAATTTTAATAATTATTTTTAAATACCATACCCTTTTGTCTCAGTGAATATTGTCCTCTTCAATTTTTTTTTCGAACAGATATGTTAACTTGCGAAATATATTACTGGATTTGTCTCCTAGCTCACGGTCATTCAGAGTAGCTATAAGAACCAAGTCTACTCTGTTATTTAACCCATAGTTAGGGAAAAAACTTAAAAATTAATTAAAATTTCAATTGCTATGTAAAAGACGAGATGTGCATATGGACTCTGTATACTGATTTTATTTTCCGCTATCCTACTTTTACATCAATATAAACCAATAAGATATATATATATATAGATAACCAACACGGAGGCTCTACACGCTAACGAACAATTCCCTCGTCCAACTCCACGTAGGTCTTGCGACCTGTCAGTAAAGAATCATGTCTATGCTCTTCAGCATTACCTTTTCGTTGTCTGTCATTGGGGACCTTCGTTGGCTTACCACCTGTATGATGTTCTGCATCAACAATGAATGACGGAAAAATAAAATCACCCTATTAATATCTCTAGAGAGAAACCACTGGCTTTTTGCCTCAATTTGGGTAAAGGAATATAAAATAACACTATATTAATAACAAGTGGCAAATGAATAGAATGATAGAATTTACATATTCGTATGTATACACACATTCATACATAAATACAAAAATTACATGCAGGCATAAAAATATATACGTCATACGATTGAAAAATTGTCATCTAAATTAAATAAGATTGAAAAAAATACTGACATCACGTTTTAACAGATATCAGTAAGTTAAGTGCCACACGTGAAACACGCTTGGGCGGGAGAGACATGGCTGACTGGACCAAAAATTATCCCGCAGTAAGTTGCCATTACTTTCTGCAGTATACTGGTTACCAGCCAAGGCTATAAAAACTCAATCTGTTCTGTTATTTAAACCGTAACTGGAGGAAAGAGACGGATTAATACCTTTCCCAAGGGTATTTGCACGTAAGATTTATTTACCAAAATTACTTTTGCTAGTCTAATCAATTAATATTAGTTAGCGCCATAAATTTTAAAAAAAGTAAAAGTTAAAAATGATTAAAAAATATTACTAGTATAATTAATTATACTGTTAATAAGAAAGGTAAGGAAACAACTATTTAGCGGAAATTTAAATTTTGATTTTATCTAGGGGAAATATACTTAAATTTGAAATCTGAAATTTTGAAATTCTAAAAATTAAAAATTTAAATTTATATAATTTGAAATAAATTACTTTAGTTAGTGGTTTTATCTTTTCTTACCAGCAATACAACTTGAGATTTTATATATATATATATATATATATATATATATATATATATATATATATATATAAATGTAAACTTATCACTATATTATTTTCGAAAACCCTCCGAGTATATACGCGGAAGGAAAAAATGGATGTAAAAAAAGAAAGAGCTAAGCACGTGAACATCAGTCAAAGTACGTAGCCCCAAGAAAAAAAAATCCGAGACGAGTAATCTATAACAAAAAAGCGATCAATACGTAAGCAGAGCAGAAAAATAGATAACCTAAAGAGCCAAGAAACCTACCTTGGTTTCAACTAAACACAGCAGCTGCTCGTCAGACCCAAAACTATACAACCGTTATCTGTTAACAGTAATAACGAAATTGCAATATATATATATATATATATATATATATATATATATATATTAGATTAGTAATAATCGGGAATAAGCCTTCCTGCTAAAAATATTTTAACCTTCAGTTTGTTCAGATTTGAAACTGGTGTGAGTCATTGCTTTATCAGCTACGTCATGTGTGTGTGTGTGTGTGTGTGTGTGCGCGGGTGTGTGTGTGTGTGTGTGTGTGTGTGTGTGTGTGTGTGTGTATGTGTGATTAAGCATAGATAAATAAGTAACTAAATAATGTTTCCTGATTATGAGATTCTAATCAGAAATTTGAAGCGGAATAACATATGCTAATAGTTTTTTTCCTCTGAAGGTTTTTTTTTAAAGAATCACAAACGATTTTGCCGTGAGCAAACTAACAAAGCAGACGAAGTTTAATTCTTTTCTACTAGGTAGTCTACGCAGCAATCTTCCTACGCATAAATAATGCTATATTACGCGACATATATTCATAGATTTTATTGGAACATAACCAGATACACAGAAACAAAGATGTAAGTACAAACAAGCGCACGCACACACATAGATCGATAGATGCAGTGTGGTCATACAAACAAACACTGGAAAATGATTGTCATTTTTCCGTCTTAAGCTATAATAAGACAAAATAAACAAACTCATGTTCAAAACCAAAAACAAATTTCAAAATATTACCACTAAACAATTATTGTCGCTTTTTTCCCAAATTCTCATAAGCTCTCAAAAAGCTTAAAAAATTAATATATGATTTGCTGAACGCTTAAAAATCAAGAAGTATAAACAGTTACTCAGTAATAACCAACGAGGAGTGGACGGACGGGTGCGTCTGCGAAACCCTTGAGTCAGGACATACTGAATGTAGCATCAAAGTTACAATTTTTTTATATTATTACTTCTATAGAAGTAGTAGGCTTCCTTCGGTCAGGGTTGACCATGAGTAGCTTCCTTGTTGTCTGCTTGGCTGGGGCATCGGCATCTGTGACTGTAGAAAACGATGCGAGAGTGACAGTCTTTGTTATAGAGGCTGCATTTATGTTTTGTTTCTGGTCTGTTGCAGCTGTATATTTTTATTCCTGCGTTTTATGATGTCACGATACCGCAGTATGGCCGCCCAGTAGATCTGCTGCCAGATGACAGCCCTCCATACATTTTCTTTACACACACACACACACACACACACACACACACACATATGTAGATATATAGATGGATACGATTAATACATATAAAATTTTTCACTTAGCTGATTGAAGTTATATTTAGCATCTTGACTCTGGAGTCTCACAGACAAACAGTTTAGTAATCGTTAATAGCAGTTTAACAGTTTAATGCATATATATATATATATATATATATATATATATATATATATATATACTTGCTGTGAGGAGCCATGATATTCATATCTAGAAGGAACAAGGTAGTTAAACAAAGAGAAAATAATGGCGCGCTCAGTATTATACGCGGCTTAAACACAAACAAGCAAACACGAATAGACGGGAACAAAAAGGACACAACAATCAACATATATTTAGTTAACAGATACGTCTTTATTGTTTATATATATATACAAATACACACACACACACATATATAGTCATGCATACAGTTCTATATGTATATACATATATATATGAGAATATATATATATATATATATATATATATATATATATATATATATATATATATATATATATTCCATTTGTAAACGAGTTATTACGCGACCTAGGTAAACACGAACAAGCAAACACGAATAGACGGTAACAGATAGGAACACTACAATCAATATATATTTAGTTAACAGATACGTCTTTATTTTTTATATATATACAAATACACACACACACACACACATATATATAGTCATGCATACAGTTCTATATGTATATACATATATGTATATGAGAATATATATATATATATATATATATAGTGATGATCATCCACGTATACTGTCTTAATATGTATAGGAAAGAGTATTAATAAAAAGTTTAGAATTTAAAACTAGTAGTAGATTCCATTTGTAAAGGAGTTATTACGCGACCTAAGTTTCTACTCTGAGTGCTGTCTTCTAGCGATTTTCAATGTTTCAATAAATTTTCAAGCTATTGAAAACCGTCTGAAGACACTACTCATGGTAGAAACCTAGGTTGCGTAATTACTCGTTTACAAATGGGAAATATTCAAATGTTCTACAATATAATTGTATTAAACAGTTTTTATACAAATGTGCACTCGTCTAATTTTATTATGACCAAAAACTAAGTAATTAAACATTCAATCAATCGATCAATCAATCAATCAATCAATCAATCAATATATATATATATATATATATATATATATATATATATATATATATAAAGACACAATATATATATGCTTATATATAAAAAAACACAATATATATATGCTTACATATATATATATATATATATATATATATATATATATAAAACTTTAATCCAAAAGGAAAAGCAAGAAGGTAAATCCTAAAGTACCGATCCTAATTAATATTAGTTACATTATTATTAAAAATGATCAATGTGGTGGGCTCAATGTAATTAGTATTTAAATAACAGAGCCAATTATAAAAATTATAAAAAATTATATATATATATATATATATATATATATATATATATATATATATATATATATATATAAGTATATATTTATTATAAATTATGTTTTAGAACATGCACATAATTTTTTCTATATATGTCCTCTACAATCATATGTTTGTTTCAACGTTGGGTGTCCAACGTTTCGTCAGAAGGAATAAGCAAGAACTGGAATCATCTGCTGTTTATATTTGGTTCATTGTTGTTGTGGGGTTGGTTGGGGTTCACGTCTATCTAATGACCCCGGGGGGAAAGCCTCGCCACAAAATGAAAGAGAATACATAAAATCTGCCTGGTAAGAACAGACAACAATTAATCAAACACTAGCCAACCACGACGCCGTCCTAAAAATTCTTAAGGTCAACAAACAAGATAAGTTCCCCAATCACAAAACACAAACACAAACACACAAAACTGACCAAGTAATCAAACTCCTCCACACACCACGTTGTTCAAAATTCTAACCAAAAGATATATCCGACCGATAAAAACGTACATTCCAACAGATAATTCCATTAATCAACAATTTAGCACTTACACATCAAGTTCTTCAAAAGTCTAACGGTCAACACGGAAGACACATTCCCTTCATTATCAATAGCCTCAACCAACCCCACAACAACAATTAACCAAATATAAACAGCGGATGATTCCAGTTCTTGCAACTGACGAACGTTGGACACCCAACGTTGAAACAAACATATGATTGTAGAGGACATATATAGAAAAAATTATGTACATGTTCTAAAACATAATTTATAATGAATATTCACAGCTCTATACATCATATATCGAGCACTGTTTTCAATTAATGTTTTGGACGGTGAAAAAAATTTCTTTCTTCGTCCTGTACTGATATTATGTCTTTTTATTTTTATTTTTATCCTATCGTAATTACGAATAGGTTCACTGGTATTGCAATTTAAAACTGCTTAGAATGCGCTGTATGTATAAATAAATCTAAGGAAAATATCTACAGAGCCTAATCGCCATAAACGGAAATTTATTCGTGTCTACGAAAGGATGAAAATAAAAATAAATAGATATAATGTTTAAATTATAAACATGGTTAAATGAGTATTTGCTGCTTAAAATCACACACACACACACACACACACACACACACACACACACACACACACACATATATATATGTGTGTGTGTGTGTGTGTGTACTCATATTATGTCTTTTTACACACACACACACACACACATATATATTGTGTGTGTGTGTGTGTGTGTGTGTGTGTGTGTGTGTGTGTGTGTGTGTGTGTGTGTGTGTAGGATTGATGCAAATAGAATTTGGAATAGGCTGATTGATACTATATTTTGCTTCTACACACTAGAGTTTCGTCGATGAATTTTTATAATTTTTCAGTCTACTCGTCAAAAGACTTTATTAATTGTTACGCGTTACTTATTTTTCGTTACTTTTAGAGTAAATATATAACTCCTTCAAACGTTATTATAGTGGATACATGTACTTGAAAACAGACGCGTTGTTTCTATTTTAAGCAGTGTGCGTTGTGGTGTAGTGGTTATCGGCTCGGAATAAAAATTCGGAAAGCCAATTTCGAATTCCAGTTGAATTTGTCTTATACTCATGTGAAATGTATCAATCCATCTCTTCTTAATTCCAGTATGGGTTGAACAGCAAGACAGATTGGTTTCTATGGTCTTGCTTAGTATCCATTCTATCGCAGAAAGTAATGGCAACATACTGCAGGAAACTCTTCTGCATAGTCAGTCATGTCTTAAAATCGTGTGTCACATATTGCAATTAACTGACTGTATTAAGATCATCGGTCTGTGCATTTGAGAAATCGTTCTAAAGAAAAATATGTCTGCCGTTTAATCCAGCTTGCATTAGCGCTTGTTTACAAAGCTTGTCGTAGATGAGAACGTCTATTTCCCTTCTTTTAAGGTAAAGCATCAATTAATTCTTTCTCCTACAAAAGATGAAGACACTGATTCGATCCCTGCCAGAAAAAAATCACATCTTTCTTTTTCATGCGCAGGCTGGTAGATATAATGAACACTACCTAAATAAAAATAATAAATAGGGCGTCTATTTAAATAACAGTATTCACTACAACAACGTTTGAAGAGATGAAAAACTGATGATTTCAAAAGAAATCCATGAATTTATATATATATATATATATATATATATATATATATATATATATATTCTCATTAAAAGTGTTTATAATGAGAACATAATTTACTATACAGAAATACAAGAACCGTTATTTTTCGGTGCTAGTGCTAGCTTGTCAGAAGCCTGACGAGGTGCTAATAAGCTAGCACTGAAACACACACACACACAAACACTCCTATATACATATATATATATGTATTCAATTTTTACTTCCTATAAGTATAATCGTTAATCCGTAAGTTAATAAACAACACTAGCTCATTAATTTAGCCATTGAACTTGTTTACTAGTCAATAAACACTTTTTTTTGTCATTCGAAAAGTAAGCACATTTTTGTGGGCTGGGTGAGGATACTATATATATATATAATGAAAATCAGGACAGATAATAAACACGTCTCAATCTAGCATGTTTCACTTTTATTAAGGCCCCTTTAGATATCCATCTCTAAAGAAACTTTAATAAAAGTGAAACACTGAATACGTTTCTTATTTTTCCTTTCTCCATTTTATCGTCTTATCAGATTTCGATGTATATATATATATATGCAACACATACACACACACATACCCACACACGCACACACACATATGCGTGTATGTGTGTGTATATTAAGAATGAAATCTATAGTTTAAATTAAGTTAAAAGCTTAAAATATAAAAAAATATGATGGCTCAATGCCAAAATGGTAAAGCACAATAGAAAAATAATGGCGAGATATTACAGCAAAGTACTCTGTAGACGTAATTGCAGAGTGAAAGAAAAATGCTTTTTTGAATTAAACGTGTTTTATAAATGACGTTGTTTATGAATCGAAGATGATTAGTAATGGGCAAACCAATTCTACTTAGGAGCTGCCGAGGATGAATAGAAAAGATGATACTATAATCATAAGATGAGTTTGAGCAACAGTAGATACAAAGGTAACACTGTGTTTTCTGGCTACTATTGTAATGTCATAAACCGCGGAAAAAGAACACCTTCTATCGCATAGAAAGTACTGGCCAAATGGAGACATTATAATGGAGCCGGTAAATGTTGTGTTTGTGCCTGACTGAATAATTGATAATCCTACAACGAATTTGTGTACAGCTGTTGAATAAGCAAAGCGAACTAATGGTCGCATGTCGGCATAAAAACAAATACCTAATTTAAAATGCACATACGGAGTAGGAGTTATTTACCATTCTTAGTTCAGTATTTTTGTATGAGGATTGCTGTGTCATGAATGTCTGAGTTGCAGATTTTGGTAGCATTGAATTGAAAATTTATATTATATTGTACCGTATTATATACTATATATTAAATTTTATTAAATAGATAAATAGCGTCTCTACTCAACTCGGGTATCTTGACATCTTTCTATTTATAAATTTTTCCAGCATTTAAAAAATAAAAAAATTCACATGTGAAAATGAACGATCTGGCAGGTCATACGGTAATTACCTATTTAATACGCTCATAATTTTTTTCCGTTTTTACACTGAATATTTTTATTTTTTATTTTGACATCTTATGATCCTGAATTTTTATCTGAATTTTCGTCTGGGTTTTTCACTGGGTAAGGTTCAATAAATTTAATTAATATCCATCAGTGAACAAAGTGCTTTGATAAGGGGTAGAATCTCGATGAAAATAAACGTTTGTCAGGTTATGTAAATGTTCTTTCATAATCAATCTACTGACATATTTGTCTTTGTGTATACATACACAGACACAGATATATATATATATATACACATATATATAGATAGATAGAGAGAGAGAGAGAGAGAGAGAGAAAGAGAGAGTCAATGAATATAATGAAATAGATAGATAGATAGATAGATAGATAGATAGATAGATAGATATTGTTATACAGATCTATACTTTCAGAGTTATTTTTTAAGAATAATTCACAATCTTTTTGCATTCATTCGATCTTTTTTTTAAAAAAAAACATTTCCAAAAAACGTAGATGAAATCTGTACAAATCATTATGCGAGG
Source organism: Ascarosepion bandense (assembly GCA_037127315.1). Taxonomy (NCBI): domain Eukaryota; kingdom Metazoa; phylum Mollusca; class Cephalopoda; order Sepiida; family Sepiidae; genus Ascarosepion; species Ascarosepion bandense. Next base: position 2,348,998 of record JBBBDQ010000327.1, read on the forward strand.
CTTTGGCTAACGTTCCGCTTTCATTTACATGATGCCTCAAAATGTTTTTGCAGATTTCTATCATAAAAGTTCGTAATTTATTGGGGTTGGGGTTACGGGGTAATTATAACTTTTTTATGAAAAGAAAATTGAATGGTTAATAAATTGGAAATAGGCAATACGACACGCATTTAAGTCTGTTTCTGGCTGAGGCATATGCACATAAAGTAGAATAGTATTTGTTTCTTTGAAATCAGAATATAGTACATTTTACTTTCCAAGATCATACTACACTTCATCTTTCTTCAAAAATGAGCAGGCGGTGTAATGAATAACGGCTCGGTGAACAGAGTTCGAATTCCAGTGAAGTACGTTAAATTAGCTTCTGCGCATAAATACTTTATAAAACAATGAATACAGTCCCTTTCTTGCTATGGGTTAAATTTTAGGGCCCCAAAGATTTTTCATTCACACAAAAATTTAGGAAAAATGAAAAAAAAGGGCACTTATACTTTGAATAAAAAATAGTTCCGTTTGCTAAGGCACATAATTAGGAAACATTACCCGGAGAATTTGGCACTCACATGATATATTGGAGTCAAGAACAGTAAACAAATGTTCTTTGTATGTGCATAGTTGTTCTCTTGGTTTGTTTTCATAGATTATGGCATATCCTATTATTTCTTTGATTAGATATATATTTCCATTTTTATTATTTATCTATTTTCCGGCTCGTTAGACGCGACCACATACTGGACACACTCATATTTTGGTATGGAATATTTTGGAAAAAATGCACACATGACAAAATAATATCAAAATTATAACCTTACCTTTATGTTACATCCTCACTAACCATGAACAAACAAATACAGTATTAACACACATTATAATACAGGCATATTTTTAATATAAATGAAGTAAAGTTTAATTATCAGGATTTTGTAAAAAAAGAATTTTAGCATATTTTATCATGCATTTATTGAAAATTGTTTGCTGTTTATCAGGGAGCAATATCTACACATACTGTAAATTTATAATAGCAACACATTATCTGTCAACATCTACAAGTATCGGCGGACACTGATCAATTAGGTATCATACGTAATACACCGAGTTCGAATTCCAGTCGAATTCCTTGCAGTCACTTACACGCAAATACCCTTGGGAAAGGTATTAATCCGTCTCTTCCCTCCAGTTATGGATCAAATAATAGGATTGATTGGGTTCTGTAGCAACCAGTCTACCGCAGAAAGCAATGGCAATCTACAGTGGGATAATCTTCTGCCCAGTCAGTCATGTCTCTTTCGAGACATGATCACGTATGGCCCTTGACTGACTGACTGACGTAATACACGCTTGTGCGACCATGTCTTAAAGGGAACATGACTAACTAGGCAGAAGATTTTCCCGTAGTAGGTTGCCATTACATTCTGTGATAGGCTGGTTGCCAAGCAAAACTGTAGAAACCAATGTGTGCTGTTATTTAACCTATATATAGAGGAAAAAGATAGTTACTTACCTTTCTCAGATGTATTTGGGCTTAAGCGAATGCAACAAATTCAATTAGAATTCGAACTCAGCTATCAGATCTTTTGCTTTGTGCCGATATCCACTGCAGAACAACGCAACAATGGTAATAAACAAGAAAAAGAGTCAGAAATATGGTAGTTGTTGGTAAACGACGTTCCATACCGTCCATATAAATAATCAAATTCTAATACTTGTATATCAACAAAAATACACACAAAGCCATCACAAATATACCCGTCAAAATATTTCTGAAAAATCTGATATTTCTACAAAACAAACAGCAAAATATTGGGTCATTCCAAAATTTCTTATTTTATTTTCCCTGGATGATTTTTTTCAGGAATATCTTTGAATTTATGTTTGTTCACTTCTAGGAGTCCTAGTTTAAGAACTAAGCCCTATGCTTGCACTGAATTCTGGTGAACCCTAATTTTTTCGAGGTCTCCATGTCTCTCATGCATGATACTGCTGTATTGGACACAGGATAATTTTTGTTATGTCGCCAAGTATAAATGAATAACTCAACAACAGAATCAGAATATAAGTTGTATTCCGCGGAAAGATGGTTAGTATGTACAGAAGTGATTAGTAATATTTACAATAGAAAGATACAAGAGTCCAATCCGTTGTAAGACGTGTGTATACGTGATTACTTCCGGTGCGCCACCGGAAGTGTGACTAACTCTTCACTGACTCGCACTGACTCTTCAGTAACTCATTAGAGACTCTCAAGTGACTCTTTCCCGACTGTATTTACTAGCCTTCCCACGCAAGGCTGGATGTGACACATGGTCATTTTATAGTGGGTATTCCCGGCCATATAGCCGGGCCAAAAAATGTCTGTCTATTTTTGCCCAGTCGTGGTTCTACCCTTCGGCGGAACCACGACTGGGTTATTGCTCTCTGCTCGGAAGCAGAGAGCGCCCTCTACCCGAAGGCAGAGGGCTGACAGTGTCGTAGAGTCGTCAGTCCAGTGACTCTTTCCCGACTGTATTTACTAGCCTTCCCACGTAGGCTGGATGTGACACATGGTCATTTTATAGTGGGTATTCCCGGCCATATAGCCGGGCCAAAAAATGTCTGTCTATTTTTGCCCAGTAGTGGTTCTACCCTTCGGCGGAACCACGACTGGGTTATTGCTCTCTGCTCGGAAGCAGAGAGCGCCCTCTACCCGAAGGCAGAGGGCTGACAGTGTCGTAGAGTCGTCAGTCTAGTGACTCTTTCCCGACTGTATTTACTAGCCTTCCCACGTAGGCTGGATGTGACACATGGTCATTTTATAGTGGGTATTCCCGGCCATATAGCCGGGCCAAAAAATGTCTGTCTATTTTTGCCCAGTCGTGGTTCTACCCTTCGGCGGAACCACGACTGGGTTATTGCTCTCTGCTCGGAAGCAGAGAGCGCCCTCCCTACGCGAAGGCAGAGTGCTGACAGTGTCGTAGAGTCGTCAGTCTAGTGACTCTTTCCCGACTCACCTGTAGAGAATCCACCATTGCTATATATAGCAATGGGAACAGTCCATTTGTAGTCAAATAGGAGCGGCGTCCTAACAATTTTTATACATTCGTTTGAAAAAAATATGTGTCTAATAGGACGGCAAATACGATACTAAAGTTTCTTTACTTATGCCCAAGCCCATAATATATGAGAGCCGATGAAGTTTCACGTGACTACAAAGTCATTATGTTCTATTACTCCCTCGCTAAATATTAACACCCTCCGAGGCGCCCCAGTTTTATCTCTTATTCTCTTTGTAATGCAATGAAATCAATTTCTGCCGTTAAATCGAATAATATCCGCTACATAAAAAAGAAATAGATCAGTAAGCACAATTTTGCATTCTTTTCCATCTTTTTCGACACTTTTTATTCAGCTAAAACAAAAATAGAAAGACTTCAGGCTTTGTCTCATTCAAATTACCTGCTTGTAATCTGAAATGTGCGTTGTGGTGCAGTTGGTATGTGCTCGGAACGAAAGATCTGAGAGCCGAGTTCGAATTCCAATTGAAAACGTGCAATTACCCTTGAAAAAGGCATTTATCTATCTTTTCCATCCAGCTATGGGTTACAGGACAGATTTGGTTCCGAAGCCTTGGTTGGTAACCAGTATACCCCAGAAACTGCGGGACAATCTTCTGCATAGTCAGTCATGTACCTTTCAAGACATGATTGCCCAAGCGTGTATCACGTGTTGCTCTTAACTGAAACTGAAATAGATTTCATATTAGGCTGAACGAATTTGATATCATATTCCTCCTGTATTGTTTATATTGTTATTTTTCAGATACAACTGATTGAATATGACATTTGAAACATACCGAAAGCTACGACCAAATACTGAAATTTTAAAAAGCAAACATGGAACTTTGTGACCACTTAAAATGTTTCTCCTTATACCATTTTTATCTTAACTAACTCCACTTTTTGACATTGTTTATTGTTTTAAAAAGAGTTGATTAGAATTATAATCAAATCTAAAGACATTAAATGAAATTTATACAATTTCTTTCTTCGTAAAAAGAGACAACAAAAATAATCAACCCTATTTATTTATAAGATTGTTTTTTTATGTATTTATTTATTAATTAATTAATTATTTCACCCCAAGCAAGGCAGAACTGCCACTGGTTCGTAGGGGATTGCAGAAGAGGTGAGTGATGAGAAAGAGGAACAAATTACAGGGAAGTCAGAGAATGGATGAGAATACAGGTGTGAATAGGGCTGCATAAGAGTAGAGTGGAAAGGAAGAAGAACACGATACAAGGGTTTCACTCCAAATTGTCATAGAAAGGATGTGAGTCAAGAAAATCAGAGATGGCAATTGACTTTGCATTTAAATTCTTGGAGAGTGTAGCTTTCAGGGATGCAAGTACACGGAAGGAAATTCCACAGGCGGGAAGTGTGCGCAAAGAAGCTGTTGAGTAAAAGTTGCGGTTACATTTAATTAGTTTCACTGTAAAACGGTGGGACTTAGCCGCTAATCTAGTAGCTCGAGTAAATTCATGCAGTGGGAGCACCAGGGAGCTAATCTCATCAAAACAGAAGCCGTGAAAGTATTTGTAGAAGAGACAGAGGCAAACCACATTACGTCGGTGAGAAAGTGACTGGAGTTGAGCTACCAGGTCAGCATCAATAATATACTGTTTATTTATTATATTATTAATTGAAATATTTGGCGAAACATAGGATAATTGTCAGTCGATATAAAATATAAACTCGTAAATAAATATCATATACTAGTTTATATTTTTAGTTGATATTGCAATATTAGGTTTTTGAATATTGTGAATTATTCTTGCAAATAAACATTCTAATAGATAAATAATATTAAAAATATGTGTTGCATGTTCTCAAGAAGAAAATAAATGTATACATTAATTTTTATCATATATTTAGGTTTTATTACAATTTAACCATAGTTTTATTTAAACAATAAACATTGCCAAAGAATGAAGTCAAACTGTGTCGTGAGAAAAATCATCGCTTTGGCATTTTGCTTTTGTGAGCACGAGGATTCATTTTTGTCAAAAAATCATCATGAAAATATAAATTATTTTGAAATTTCTCGTACGTTGATTTAAAATGCATTTCATATCAGATTTCAGAAATATATAAGATAGATTTATGAAAACCAGTCGGATACTTTTTTCTACTGCTAATCTTACATGAAAGCATTTTATTTTACATTTGATTTACTATTTTATATATACCAATCTCATTGATACTTCCCAGATAATTGTTCTTTTTACATTGGTGATTCCCAGATATTTATTCTATATACAAATCTAATTTATAGTTCGCAGAAATTTATGTTACTTAAAAATATTTAAAACAGAATTTTATTTGAAAGATAAAAAAAGCTTTCAAATAAAAATCTATATTTCTAAGTAGCATTGTTTCAATAGTCACATTTTCTTTCATAATTTTTTCAGTCTCTTTTTAATGATGATCAGAGAAGAGTAGAAATGACAATAGAATAAAAACTTTAAACTGGTTTTCATATATTTCATCTGACATAGTTCGGATATTTCATATCAGTAATTTTAACGTATATGACAATTTAGTAAGTGTAGTCTAGCTGTCGTACGAATCCAAACATTTGAGGTACCGAGTGAGGATCGAAATCTCATTTAAGTGATAACTGATCTAGTGAGATATGGTTGCTAACCATCACGACACGTCGACGTAACCAAATAATTATCATATTTGAAGAAGTGATGCGACATTTAAACGCGTGCTTTATTTCGAGAGAACCGGGAATTAAAAAAAAAATATTTTTTTTAATCGTTTTACCCCAAGCAAGGCGGTACCGCCACTGGTGCGTAGAGGGCTACATAAGAAAAGAGTGAAAGTATACGGAATATAGTTCCCTAGGTGGGAAGTGTGCGAAAGGAGTAGAAGTGGCGGCTGCATTTGGATGATTTAACTATAAAAGGGTAGGACCTTGTTGCAAGTCTGGTTGCTTGAGTAACTTCTTGTGGAGCGGGCATCACTGAGCTAAGCTAGTCGGAGCAAAACCATGACAATATTTGTAGAATAGACAGAGGGAAGCTACATTCCGCCGATGAGAAAGTGGCTGGAGCCGAGCTGCCAGGTACCACACATTAAGGAAATTCCAGGAAATCTTTCACGATATGAGATACAAACTATTGCGTTGATGAGCATTGTTACAAGGACAGAAAAAAAACTATATAGATGTAATCTGCTTAACGACAAATTAAGAAAACACTTTCGTTCAAGTCTCGGGTAACAGACTTCATAAAGGACTGTCTGAAACAGCAATAAAAAAATGGGATAATAATAATAATAATAATAATAATAATAATAATAATAATAATAATAATAATCTATAGCTGCATCTACTACTAGGAAGGTTGGGTCAGTGTGTCGGGCCACAATGTTTTTCTTGTCATAATACATCTTGCACGTTTATCATTCGTCCGTGCATTGAATACTGTTGCCATATCTGGTCTGATGATCCTATAATACACTTCAAGATTATCGACAAAATCCAAAGAAGGATCTGCAATGTAATCTATCCTTGGCATCTCAACTTCAGTCACTTTCTCACCGACGTGACGTGGCTTCCCTCTGTCTTTTCTACAAATATTTTCATGGCAACTTCTCTGACAAGCTTTTTTCCCATGCTGCCCCGACCACAATAATTTAAGCGCGCTACTAGATTGGCATCTCGGTATCACCGTTTTACCGTTGAAATCGTTACATGTAACCGCCACTTCTACTGCAAAGGTTTCTCTTCTTGGACCCCCACCTGTGGGACAGCCTTCCATTTACTTGCTTACCTGATAGATACAATCTTATAAAATTTAATTGCAGCGCCATTTGCCATCTACCTTTTTGAATCCCATTCATCTTTTATCCTTTCCCCAATACCAATTCTTTTCTCTCAATGTAACACTCAGCGCAATCTTGGTGGTTCCGCCACGTTTCGCCCCAAGCAAGGCGGTACCGACACTGATGTGCAGGGGGCTACATAAGAGTAAAGGTTTAGTCAGGAGGAGTGTTAAGAGAGAGACGAACCAGTTACGGGGGGTGTCAGAGAAAGGGCAACAGAAAGATGGGAACACAGGTGTGAAGACAGTCGCGAACGTAGAGAGAAAGGAAAAGAAAAATATATACGGAATGATGTAGAAAGAATTGGAGTCAAGTGGATAAGTGATAGGTATTGATATTGCATTTAAATTCCTGGAGGTTGTAGCCGTCAGGAAAAAAAGTATATGGAAGGGAGTTCCACAGGCGGAAAGTGCGAGAAAATAAGCTGATGGAGTAGAATTGTCGGCTGCATCAGGTTGATTTAACTGTAAATGTTTGGGACCTTGTTGCCAGTCTGGTTGCACGAGTAAATTCATGTGGCTGTGGCACTCGTGATTTAAACTCTTCAGAGCAGAATCCTTGGAAATATTTCAAAGATAGACAGCGGGGAAGTCACATCCCGCCGGTGAGAATGTGGCTGGAGTCGAGCTACCAAATCGGTACCTATCACACTACAGATCCTCCTTTGGAGCCTGTCGAGAACACTTAGATGAACAGCAGGGACGCCTGACTATATATGATAGCATTATTCTATGCACGGACGGATGTTTGATTTGTATATGTGCAAGATGGATTCAGGCGGCAAAATAATTTGTTTAAATCCAGCCACTATTACGGTAATAAGATTGATTGAATATGTTTTTTGCGGCTTATAAATATTGTGCAGGTTATTTAAAACTAGAAAATATATTTTCCAGATAATAATGATTTATTGATAAAAGTACAACAAATCAAACCACAGCTGGATTAACTTTGAGGATATATCGTCAGGAGAATAAAAGCGTTGATTGGATCCAGTGACTTGACCCAAAGAATTGTGAATTCAATACCCGGCTAAAGCAGACGTGAACGAAGAACTTATACTTTAACATAGAGGGAAATACGTGATAGTGAGGAATCTGCAAGTGTCATGACTCGAGGAACTAGAACAGTCTACCCCAGTGAACGAAATAAAAGAATTCAGTTCTAAATTCCAATCACCTGAAAATGATCAGAGAGTATAACAGACGAAAAGTCGTGAATATGGTAACAAAGATGAGGAAAACAGTCCGAACAATGTAAATGGTGAAATAATTATAATACCACATCTAAGAAATAGAAAAATGAAAAACAAATGGTACTGAGGAATACAGCTTTATTTACGTAAAATGTACATAATATTATTATTTTTTTTTTTATCAAAAATTATCAGTGTAAAATGCCAAGAAGCCATTTCTGACTTTAGGTCTCTGGTTAAAACCCGGAAGTGAATAAATATACAACAGAAATCAAAGAAAATAAAAAAATGATAGTAATAATAATAATACTTACCAGTAAAGTAAAGTCTGTTGTATATATATATATATATATATATATATATATATATATATATATATATATATATATATATTTCCAACTGTCACGCTAAGGAAGTAAGAGAGAGACGATAAAGAGGGATTGTCGGCTCAGTTTATTAGAGAGACAATAGCGAGGCAGCGATGGCTCTGTTAATTCTCTTTATTACCAGTTATTAAACTTTGCTGCGAGTGATGAAAGCTCTTGACGCGTGTTTGCTATTTGACAGTATCATATTATTTTATTTTTTCAATAATCATGCCGTAATGTAGTGAAGAACAAACACACACACGCGCACACACACGCACACACACACACACACACACACACACACACACACACATATATATATATATATATATCTTCTCTCTTATAAGAAAGATCGTTGTATAAATATTTTATATTTGATATACATAAATATGGTATTTTTTTAACATAAGTTTATAATAATAACATAGTTTAATGCAGTAAAATATGTTTTTATTATAAACATAATAAACATATTACCCTATATCATGCTTTATTAAGTATCGAGCAATCTTAAGTAAATCACAGCAGTTGACTATCAAGCCATTATTTTGTACTAATTCTAAGATATATATATATATATAATCATATCAAATATTTTATCGTATTTTTCCCGAGTACACTTGTAATAATAATAATAATAATAATAATAATAATAGTAAATACAAAACAAAATTATACAACCAGTACAGTTCTCACATTATAACGAGCTTTATGTATGTAAAATGTGTGTGATCTTCGAATATTTTTATTTTATATAACTGATCTGGGTAACAAAAAAATGGGTAACAAAGAGCTTTACTTACGTAAAATGTACATGACATTTTTTTTTTTTTTTACAAAAATTATCAGTGGGAAATGTCATGAAAGCATTTTTGATTTTAGGTCTCTGATTGGGACTCTGAAGAAAATGTTTACACAACAGAAATCAAAGGAAAAAAATAATAATAATAATAATAATAATAATAATAATAATAATAATAATAAAAAATGCAGGTTTTGTGATAAACACCAAGAAACAATAGACCACCTAATCTCAGGCTGTTCTGTGCTTGCCCCAAACGAATATAAAAATCGCCACGATAGAGTTGGGCAATATTTACATTGGGCAATGTGCAAACATTATGGAAAAGCTGTAAACAAACACTGGTATGAACATCATCCAGCACCGGTTACAGAAATAGAAGATGTAACCATTCTATGGGATTACACCATCTACACAGACAGAAAAATTGAAGCAAACAGGCCAGACATTATTGTTAAAAACCAGAAGGAGAAAACTTGTCTATTAATTGATATGGCTTGTCCAGCGGATTGTAACATAGCAACCAAGGAATTTGAAAAACTGTCAAAATATAAAGACCTGGAAATTGAAATAGAAAAAATGTGGAAATTGAAAACAAGAGTTGTGCCAGTGATAGTAGGTGCACTTGGAATGATAAAAAATGGGACAAAACAACACATTGAAAGAATCCCTGGAAACCCCAGCTTAAGAGATATACAAAAAATTGTCTTATTAAGTACAGCCCACACACTAAGGAAAACGTTATCTATGTAATGCTGGGGATGATAGGGAAGATAGAAAAACATGAAATGGAGTCATAACAACACGCCACTACCTGCCTTAGGTCTCCCCGCAGACTTGGTTGGTAGTGAGACCAATGCAGAAATCGAAATATGATGAAAAATGACATAATAATAATAATAATAGAATTTATATCTAATTTATTGCACAACGTCATGCAATATCTATGATAACGAAGAACATGCATCCTCGAAGATATTACATGTCCCGGGGACAATCGTGCAGTTGGCGATTAAGAAGAAAGAAAATATGGTAGTTTAAGATGAGAAGTGTACAAATTGAGGTCATTGAAGAGAGTGCAAGCCATCGGCATTGAAGATGGTGCTTTAGGTACCAAAAGTACTAAACATTCCATTTGGCTGGAAAAGAGTGGGTTCAATGTCAAGATTGGTCATTTACAGAAAACGGCTCTCGAAACTGTTCTCGAATCCTGATGAATACGTACCACCTCAGTCTACTGGTGATTTGGTTCAATCTCAGGCAAAGTCTACTGCGTTTGTAGATGACGAAACAACAACAACAATAATAATAATAATAATAATAATAATAATTGAAGCAAATAAGCCGGACATTAATGTTAAAAACCAGAAAGAAAAAACTTGTCTATTAATTGATATGGCTTTTCAGCGGATTGTAACATAGCAACCACGGAATTCGAAAAACTGTCAAAATATAAAGACCTGGAAATTGAAAAAAAAGGTATAAATTGAAAACAAGTATCATACCAGTGATAGTAGGTGCACTCGGAATGATAAAAAATGGAACAAAACAACACATTGAAAGAATCTCTGGAAACCACAGCTTAAGAGGTATACAAAAAATTGTCTTGTTAAGTACAGCCCATACACTAAGGCGAACTTTATCTATGTAACGCTAGGGATGATAGGGGAGATATAAAAACATGAAATGGAGCCATAACAACACACCCCAACCAGACTTGTTTGGTAGTGCGACCATAGCAGAAATCGAAATATGATGAAAAATGACAACATAATAAGAATCCGGTGGAAGTAATTATAATAATTACAAAAAGAATATCCATAAATAAAAAGAAGGGTTGAACATTGGAATTTGCCCGAAATAGTAATAAACAAATAATATATATACATAATTATAATGAATAAATACATGTATCAAGTAGTAATCTGGAATCGCCTACATCGATTACAAGTTATCCTAGTAGTAATTCGAAATTGATTTCTTATCACCCCCTGTTAACCCTGTAACACTAACTATCAATTAAAGTTACACCACTGCTAGCCATGAATATATCATACTCAATTTTGAAAATATCCAAAAAATATTAAATACAAATCTTTATTTAAAATATTTTACATACAGGCACTCCAGAATTTGTACTTTGAGTTAACATTAATAGGATCTGAAAAACATATTATCTAGGTAAGAAAATCAGGTACTGAAAATTTAATTAAATTGTAATTAAAAATGGTGTCATTTGCGCTGGGTACTATATCCATGGTTAGTGTACTCGGGTTAATCTGAAAGAGATTTCCACTCACTATGGGGTAATGGGGAAGTGGAAGTTATCGGAAATTGTCATAGCAGGTTAAGCCAGTTAGTTTTTCAAATATATATATATAACTTATGCTTGTTGCTACATTGATTGAATTTAATGACTTTTGTTTTGTTTTTTTTGTATTTTGTGTGTGTGTGTGTGTGTGTGTGTGTGTGCGTGTGTGTGTGTGTGTTTAATCTTTATGTATAGTCATATTTCTATTTTGGCGTAGTATCAGTTGTAATATCTACGTAATGATCAGTTTCAGCTAAGGCGCGTATGAAACATCATCAGATCATAGACTGATTGTAATTTCTTATTTTTTTCTTTGCAATGTAATAAAACAATGCAGAAATTTTTTCAAGTAGCTTTTATAAATTTTGGTGTTTGTTGTATTTTAACAATTTCTTCACTATTAGGAATGCTTTAAATTTATATAAATTTGAAATGTTTAAGAATTATGAATACCGCTTATATTAATTGATGAAATAATTTACGGAATAATCAGTTGTATAAATAACAAACCAAATTATTCCTTGTAAGTATTGTCTCTTGTTTGATCATTACTTGTAGTATTAAATAAATGTATAATTAGACCCACACAGAGAAAACATGTTTATTTCTAAATCTACATTGTTTAAAATATACGTATGTGTGTGTGTATGTGTGCGTGTGTAGGCCAGTAAACAGCTTTATTAAAAAGTGCTAAATATATGTTTGAAGAGAAATGAAGTTTTGACATGTAGAGGTTTAACATGTAAAGGTTTACCATGTAAAAGTTTGAGGTATATAATCTAGGGAAAATCAGCCTATTACGCTACCATGGTTTCGACATTTCGGCATCGTCAGGCGATTTATATTCACGAAACCGAAAAGGTCGAAACCATGCTAGAATAATCGGTTGATCTCCCTAACTTTATATATACATATATATATATATATATATATATATATATATATATATATATATATATATATTATATTATATTATATTATATTTATATATATATAATATATATATTATTTATAATATATATATATATATATATATATATTATATTTATATATATATATAATATATATGTAGTATTTATAATATATATATATATATATATATATATATATATATATATATATTCCTGTTAGTGTTCATTTGATTAAATGATGAGAACGTATGAAAAGTAAATAAATAAATAGTAAAATCTGAGTTTCCGTGAGAATTTAATTTTAAATAACACAGAGTTAAACTAAAAGCCCTGCTTAACATCAATCATGTTTTGTCTCAGGCATGTGAATTTAGTCTCGTGAAATAAAATATACATTTTTATGACACCCACTGATCATCGAAATCTTTCAAAGGACAAGTATTAATATTTCATTATATATGTTTGTTTGAATGTGCGGACGTGTGTTTAAAAATATATATATATATATATATATATATATATATATATATATATATATATTGGGTTGTTTGATAAGTTCATGCCGATTTTTAAAGGAAAGTAAAAATAATTTATGCTATTAAACATTTACTTATTTAAATAATAATCATTTTCTTGCATAAACTTTTTCTTTGTCTTCAGTATTCTGTCTTTTCAGAATTTTAGTGATTTTTTGGACAAAAGACTCGTTTAGGTGTTTTTTATATCATCCAAAAATATTATTATTTTTTTCACAGAAATTATTTTATCAGGACCAAACTGCAAAAAGTTTTGCCGGGTCGCCAAAGTAACGTATATGAGTTCTGGCATTATCCTGATGAAAAACGAAACCTTTTCTTTTCTTCAATTCTGGAAGTATCAAATGCTACCTTTAATACATCCAGTGCCATCAGTTCTTTTTCAGAATGAACTGATTGGCAGAATACCTTTCCAATCCCATAAATGCCTTCCTTAACTTGAATATCTGCATTTGAGGCGTCTGAAGTGGGCTCATGTCACTTACCCCAGGAACCTTTTTGCAAAACGTTGTAAATTATCAATTTCTCCTCGCCCATCAATTTGCTTCACTTTGCATTTTCTTTACGTTTATACTGCAAATCACAGATAAAAATGCAATCCAAAAGATTATTTACACTCAGATCATGTAGTACCCATCGTAGCGATTTGTGTACCCATTGTGTACCCATTGTGTACCCATTGTGTACCCATCGTAGCGATTTGTGTACCCAAGCTTCTCAAACTTCTTTTAGATGATGGATTTTGATAAATTTAGTATTTCTGCATGGTAATCTCAATCAGTGTCTTCAGTTGTTGTCATATGCAATGGAGAATCTTCCTGGGATTTCTTCATCAATAAGGCTACACTTACCAACACTAAATTTAGGTAATCCCTTTAGTATAGTTCGGTCAAGTAAAGCACTTTCACAGTCCACAGCGCATATCTTTTTCTTCCTTAGGAGTTATTTTTGACTTTACGGTAATAAAAATCGGAAATGAACTTTATAATCTTCCATTTTCATTTACACGAATTAAATAATTTTAATATTTATTTCTCAAGAAATAGTTTGAAGTATGCTCTAATTGCAAATGTAAGCGTATTAGATTTGTCGATAAATTTGATTTGTTCTAACGTCGGAACATAACCGACTCAAAATCGGAATAAACTTTCAGGGCAAACCAATATATATATATATATATATATATATATATATATATATATATATATATATATATGTGTGTGTGTGAGTGGGAGGAATTTTGTTTTTTTCGGTTTATATCAATTCATAATTTTCTTGAACACTCTCATCTACCCAATCCTCATTCTTGGTATCCTTACCCGCCTATCACCCACCCTCTGACATTTCCTATATTTAACCATCCTTTCTCAACTCTCTGTAGCCCCTGCGCAGTAGTGGCAGTGAAATGCCTTGCTCGGGGTGAAACGCTTATAATATATATATATATATATATATATCAGCATGCAGTGTGGGTATAGAAGAACCCAAAGGAGTATCCTGTACATACAGTGGTAGGATAACTCTCTAAGAGAGCTCTAAATATATATGTATATTAATACATATACAGCAAATATAAGAAAAATTAAGGCAGATTTTATGGTAAATCGGAAGTCTAGGCCTAGTTCAGGCGAACCATCATCAGCTTCCGTCTTTATTGTACAAAGAATTTTACACGAATTTAAGTATTCTTTGAAATATATATAAATATATATATGTCTGTATATGCGTGCCTGTGTTTGTGGGTGTGCGTGTCTTTGCATGTGTTTCGCGATGTGTTTTGTGTTTTGCTGTGTGTGTATATGTGTGTGTTTTGTATGTACAATTTTTTTTTTTGGCTTTAGTCGGTTTCAAATCCTGTTTGTTTGATGGGTTATTTTGTCTTCCTTCTTAGTCATTTCTTCTCTTATAAGTCACTGTCCGTCTCTCATTTTCTAATTTCCTGTCAAACGCAGGCGATTCTCCATCATGTTCATTGTCCTGTGGATCTCCTTGTCACCTGTACGGATATATCACCGACCCGATTGAGATTCTCAAACGACACTAAGTTGTCACTATGTTAACCGCCTGCCAATAAAGCGGGTGCATTTTTTCAATGCTTTTATCTATCCATGTCCTTCACACTTAATATTCAGTAACGAACCAACCAGGTAGTTGCCCAAATATCAAAAGATCAATATACCTGCATTTTTCTTGTGTAAATATGCGTAGTCAAATATACGTAGTAGAATTAACGTCTGGCGCAAAGCGATTCGCTGATGATTCTGATTGACCAAGAAATTAATATTGTTTGTCTCAGTTTTATGTATTGTAGTTTTTTGCTCTTTAATTGAATAATATTCGCTTCTTGAATTAGATCTGTAAGTATAATTTTGCTCTCTTTTATATACAGCTTTTCAGACATTTTTTCGTAGAAAGACTTCAGGCTACGTCTCATTTAAGTTACCTCCTGGTAATCTGAAATAGATTTCATATTAGCTCTAGAGGTAAAATGAATTTGGTATCATATTCCTTTTGCATTGCGTAAATTACTATCCTTCAGCTATAATTTCTCATGATTGCAACTCACTGAATTTGAACTATACTGAAAGCTGTTATCAAATATTGAACTAAAAAAGGTAAACATGGATCTTCGTGCCACAAAAAAACGGAGTATCAAAAGGACGCTTTTTTTTCAAATAAATTAATATTGTTTGTCCTTCAAGTTGATAAAGTTTAATTTTAAGATATAAGTTCATTCGGACTAATTTCCTCGATTTTGCTTATTAATATTGGCTGGAAAGCATGGAGCTGGAAGAGAGTTTCACAAGCTAGAAGTTCGAGAAAATAAGCTGTTACCCTACAACGTAGGGCTACAACTAGCCAGCTCAACTGTAAATTGATGGGATCTTGAGATCAGTCTCTCTCTCTCTCTCTCTCTCTCTATATATATATATATATATATATATATATATATATATATATATATAAGTAAAACTGACTAAAAACGCTGATAGAATAGCTAAAATACTTCCGCTTTCCAGCCCATAATTAGTTTTATTCAAGGCTGTTATAATCATTAACCATAACCGTTTCTGCTTATTCTATAGCCATGAAAATAGCGCAAACATCCTTACTAAAATAGATGCACCAATGATTAACATAGATAATGAAACCTATTGGGTTTAAAGCTTTTCTGTGATCAATCGGTGCAGAATTCTCTCTTCACACTGCTTATATTGATATACACCGTCTCCCAGAGTACTTTTATCATATAATTATAGCTTTATATTTATGTATATATCCAAAAGAAATGTAAATAAAATCTCAAGGAAGATCCTATTAATATTTATTGTTGAAAATTAAATATCATAACTGATCCAGCCTGAAGATTAAATGTAATTAAGATTATTTATTTACAGGGCCAAATATGTATAAGATTTTACATATAAAACTTCGAAAATTACATATATCGAATGGATATTTCAGCGAAATAAATTCGCTTCATCAGTGATATTTTTATGGAGAACTTCAAAAGTTTTGGGGATTGTGTGTGAGTAAATTCACCGGAAGTCTATTTCAATGACGTGACAAAGTAAACTTGTAACAATAAGCAAGAGAAAAAAGAAAGGGGGAAAGAAAGAGAAAGAAAGGAAAAGAATATGTATAAGAAATATATATATATATATATATATATATATATATATATATATATATATATAATAGGTAAAAGGTTAGGCGAACCGTCTGTATTTTATAATTTAATTTAAACTAAAATTTAAGATTAAAATTAAAAGGCAAAAACTCAATCATTTATTTTATATTGAGAATATTTTTATGCATGAGTATCAAGAGGAATTAATTGTTTTCAGTTTAGTACAAAAGACTAAAAGTTATCTGCTACAAATGAAAACTGATAATAGTAACAATAATAATAGTAGTAAAACGATCTATATAAAATAAATCTATATTAATGCGAGTCAACATAATTTTCCACACATATATATATATATATATATATATATATATATATATATATATATAAATTCTTTTTCTATATTTCTGAAATAAGGTAGTATTTACACTATTTAGATTATTCAGACTATTGTCCTCATCTTTGTTGCTATTTATACGACGTTTCCATATGGGCAAACGGATATAGACCTGGTTATTTCCAGTGACTTGACCCAAAGAGTTGTGAGTTCAATACCATGCGACAGCAGTGGTGAGCAAGTATTTTAAAGTCTGTTTAGAGGGAGATAATTCATAACTACAGAAAGAGGCTTAGCATACAGAACGAGAATGATATAAGCCAAAAGGCTTTGATTCGAAATTTCCTGAAAAAGGGCGGAGTCTACAACGGCTTAAACGTCGTACAAATGGCAACAGTGATGAGGACTATAATCCAAATAATATAAATAAATTATGATGATTGCATTAATATACATATATATGTGTGCGTGTGTATACATTTTATTACTCACCTGATCACGACACGGTTTTGTGGACTTTTCAGAGCGGGCATTTATCTCAAAATAATACAAAACTCTAATCTTTCTTAAAGTAGGACACTCCAAATCCATAGCATTTGTTTTTAGCGCTTTAGTGACTTCTTTAGGCTCACTTGTAGTCCTCCAAATTGAAAGTGTCCAGAGTAATTTTCATAGTCTTTTTCGTCTCCTCTGCGTCATCAACAACTTAATCCGTCATCATTGACCATTTCACAGGTTTCTGCAGAGTTCTTTGCTGAATTTAACACATTTATTTCATAGCCAGCATGCATGTATTTATCCGCCTTGACCACATAGTGTAAACTAATAATCTGTTTCCACTTATTTGTAGCAGATAGCGTTTAGTCTGCTGTACTGCTCCAAACATTCAACCTAGAAATAAATAATTTCAGGAGCTAGTTTATTGCAACTATAATAATTATGTATCAAAGTGATAATTATCTATGACAATTAAATGTGCTTCTAACAGAGACATTCCGAAAACTTCTGAAATACAACTTGTATATATAACTTTTGAAGCATTTCTCGACCGTTTTGTGAAAAGAAAAAAATTTTTCGGTTGATCAGTTCAATACTTTCTATTTCTACTCAATAACTTTTTTCTATAAAACAGTGATCTCACTTTTTCCTTAAGGGATATGCACCTGATGATTACTGTAGACTCCGCCGAAACATTGACCACAACAAACAACAAAAACTATAAGTTTGACTAATCAAATAATATTTACAATGGTAATTCTATTTCATAATTTTACTTGATAATTTCTTAGCCATTGTTTTTTTTTTAGCACGACATTTAAGTTATAATTTTTATTAAAGAACATATCACAATCTGTCTTTTAGAATATGGTCTAATAAATGAAGAAGCTTGTACTAATTGCTCTGGTTCCGTGAAATATTCTGAGGGCAACAAATGGGTCAGGAAGCACCTCAGAATTGTATTCTTATACTACATGTCACCAAATATATGGCTTGAAAACCACCCAATATATCGAGTTAAAATTAGAAAGGCAATGATGAATGAGGTGTATAATATGAATGTAAAAGGAGTTGGTAGGAAGTTAAGATTATGAGGATAAGAAGGATATGTAATGATTGATAATTGACCTGAAGATTTTAAAATTGAAGTAATCGTTGGAGGGGGCAGCAAGTACGAAGCTGTTTTCCAAAGTAGCAGTTCTTGGGAAATGGTTATCTGAGTCGAGCTTTCTTGTATATTGAACACTAGTGCGCGAAAGTTTATCCGTGAACGGAGAAAGCTTTTCGTATGACAGGTAAGTTTTCAGGATGTGGTTAGAGAAAACCTCAGCTGGATGGCTGCTGTCATGTACTGTTGATTTTGTCAATATATTTTTGTGAAGAATATATAGGCTGCGAAGGTATTAAAAATTTCCTTGAAATAGTAAGATGAAAAATAAAAGACAGGAGGAGGAAATTAGTCAGAATTAACCAATATATCTCAGTCACAACAGTGATCTAAAAAAAAAAGAATTAAAAAGATAATATTTCTTTCTCTGTGTTTGGGAATGTTAGTCTTTTAACGCAAGTTCTTTGATTGTTTTATTCAATAATAAAGCAAACAAAACGCACAAAATCTTCTATTAAATTATTTTAAATATTTTCTCTTAGTAAATCCTGATTGCTACTTATGTATATATTTTTATCACTATTTGTAAATAAATGGATTAATATCATTACATTCACATTCGAAATTATGCTTATGTCCCACAGATAATTGCGCCCGTAGTAAATTTGATATTCATTGTATCTTATTAGTGTTTTCTTTTTCAGAGTATTAAATAATACAAAACCATAAATATTTTTTTAATCATTTCACCCCGAGCAAGGCAGAAATGCCACTGATGAGCGGGGGGGGGGGGCTACATAACTGTAAAAAGATTAATTAGAAAAGAGTGAGGAGTACAAACTAGTTAGAAAGGAGTAATAGAAAGCTGAGAATGCAGGTGCGATGACAGATACATAGGTGGAGAGAAAGGGAAGAATATATGGGGGTGGGGAGAGAGCTAGAGTAGAGTGGTTAACAGATGAGTATTGACACTGCATTTAAATTTCTGGAGGTTGTAGCCTTCAGGAAAGCAAGAATATGGGAGCGAGTTCCACAGGCGGGAAGTGCGAGAGAAGAAGCTGCAGGAATAGAATTGGGACCCAGTTGCCAGTCTGGTTGCACGAGTAAACGCCTGTTGAGGAGGCACCAGTGACTTAAGTTCGTCCGAGCAGAAGCCATGAAAATATTTATAGAACAGACAAAGGGGGGCCACATTTCGACGGTGGAGAAGTGGCTGCAGTCGAGCCGCCAGATCAGTACCTATCACATTACAGACTCTCTTTTGGAGCCTGTCGAGAACACTGAGGAGAACGGCAGGGGTGCCTGACCATAAATGGCAGCAGTACTCCATGCACGGAAGAATGGTTGACTTGTATATATGCAGGATGGATTCAGGCGGAAAAAAACATCCTGGATCGGCATAGTGACCCAACCTTCTTCCTTGATGTTTTTATTTTATCATTAATTATAAAGAAATGCCCATTGTCTATTCCCAAAAAATTATTGACTTTTTATAAAATAGCGAACCACATTAAGAAAATGGACGAAACTAAAATTGGTACATAGTTTTATGCAGTCACAGTGAATGGTTGGCTCACATCTTTATTGCAAGGGTTATGTTTAAGATTCACGTTATTTAATAGTAATTGCATGTTTAGTGAACGAGATCTCGTGGCAAATGTGAAGAAAAAAACAATCCCTTCATGTAATTAGTAAATCAGTCAACTCCAACTGATACTAAATTAATTGAGCCCTAATACGTTATGGATCTAACTCTACCTTTAGTTTCTTTATTTTGTTAAAATGTCGTCTTAATATACCTTTGTATTTTGAAGTGCTACTGTGATGGCTGATTTGAGTGTCAGGGCAGAAATACACAAAAACACGCAAATGCATAAATATACATATATATACGTACATACACATGTACCTTCTTTGGTTAATTAATTGAATCTTCTTCAGTTCGGCTACTAAATTGAACGCTCTCAGTTACTGGCTTTTGTTTACATCCTGTGAATAACATGCTATGGTAACTAACCTTTTCTGCCGTACGTCGATAGCCCAATGAAAATATATCTGTCTAATGACGTATCAGTCGAATTTCGATCCCGGGTTAAAGCAAAAGGTTAATCTAGCTGCACTGAAGAGCTGCAAAACAAGTTTGACAGTCGATGTTTATATATATATAGCGATTTTTTCAGGTTTATAGGCCTAAAGATTGTACTTAAGCATAAAACAGTCTGTCAACACTCCTTTATTTTAACAGTATCATTGATATTGAGAAATTATACATTTAAATGTAGCATACCTTAAGACCATATTTTTATAATATCAACGATATGCATATGCATGTATAAACAGCGAAATACATATATATATATATATATATATATAGAGAGAGAGAGAGAGAGAGAGATCAATAAATGTACATATGGATATACACGTAAAGAATTCACATATGAAAATATATTTCTGGTGGTAATAAGATAGTGCGTGATTTAATATAACGGTGATATATTAATAAACTTATATATATATATATATATATATGTGTGTGTGTGTGTGTGTGTGTGTTTGTGTGTGTGTGTGTGTGTGTGTGTGTATAATATGTATATTTTGGCAGCGAACTCTCACTCAAACACACTTCATGAAACAACAAAGACACTATAGCCACCTATTTTTCAATTTCTTTCGAGGTTTCTAATCAGTTTTTTTTTATGCCAAGATGAAATCCATCAAGGAGAAGGCTGTAGTGTCAACCCCCTCCAGTATCATCTTCAGTCGCAAATCACAAAGGCAAACGTTTGTAAATGCGATAAAGCATGCACTGCGGTGCGATTGATGAAATTTAAAAACAGGCGCGAAAGCGCGCTGTTGTAGTTACTGTAAAACTCTCAAGTTATCCGTTGTAGTTATTATGGATTCTTTTGCAAACAATACAATTGAACCGACCAGATATCGGTAAACATGTAAAATAGACTTAAAGGTTTGTGATATACCTTTAATATATTGTTGCTTTATTCCTAAAAAATTGTTGAGTGCTGGTTGGATGATTTTGATACAGAGGGAATATCGAGAATATGTCTTTGTTTATTATTTCCGTGATGTAGCATACATAGCAATCGAAGTCTAACCGTACCGATGAGCTGTGATTCAGGGAAACAGATCTGTCTTCGGATGACAATATATATATATATATATATATATATATATATATATATATATATATTGTCATCCGCAGACAGATCTGTTTCGCTGTATCACAGCTGATCAGTACGATTAGACAGCCGATTCCTTTTTTTTACCCAGGATTGAAACCCGACCGAATTGGCGTCAGTCGGAGATTCTATAGCTGAGAGTGTTCTAATTCATTACTGAATGAACGATGCGTAGATGCCAGAGTAGCTACTGTTTTTCAAAATCTACCATTCTTCCAGAGTGCTCAATCAGGGTAAATAGACATCCGCAGACAGATCTGTTTTATCAGTACGGTTAGACAGCCGATTGCTTTTTTACCCAGTATTGAAAGCCGTATATATATATATATATATATATATATATATATATATATATATATATATATGACTAAAATATAGTTTTAAGTTATGTCATATTTATATATTAAAGTGTTCATTATCACCGCTAGAATGTATGTAAAGATAAAATTGTTTAAAGCTCGAAATAATTTTAATACCTGGCAATTTCATGCAGCATGAAATAGTAGACTTTGTGTCTTGTCTCACACACACACACACACACACACACACACACACACGCATATATATATATATATATATATTAGTCATCCGCAGACAGATCTGTTTTGCTGTATCAACGCTCATAAATACGGTTAGACATCCGATTGCTTCTAGCCAGGTTTGAAATTCAACCGAACTGATATTAGTCGGCAATTCTACCTCTGAGCTATGGGCGTCCGGTAGAGGAAGGCTGGCTTTAGCGTGTTACATACGATATAAACACACGCCAGTAGCGGAGAGTGTTAAAATGTATTACTGAATGAACGATGTGTAGATGCGTGAGTAGCTATTGTTTTTTTTTCAAAGACTACCATTCCTTCACAGGGCTTAATCGGGGTGTTAGAGCGTAATATATATATATGCGAAAACAGAGGTAAATCCGCTTTGCAATAGTTTGTTTCTTCAGAAGATTGCTTTCATTAAACAGACTGTCGCCTGTCGGCATTGATTACAGTATCCACTTTCATATTTACACATGCACTATCATGATAGCGCATGTGTAAACCTTTAACCTTAAATATACAAACATGTGTAAACCTTTTAACCTTAAATATACAACACCCAAAGCTATAATTTTATCATATATATAAGTGCGCGCGTGTGTACAGCAAATTAAATTATGTTGAAAATTTGACCAACAAAAATAAAGATAAAAGCAAAAACTAAAAACAAAAACAAAAAATAAACATAAACTGAAATTTTAAAAATAAAAACACGATAATTTCATCACACACACGTACACACACGCATATATATATATATATATATATATATATATATATATATATATACAAATAAAGAAGAACAAAGAATAAAATTGCAACATTCAAAACATTAATTTAAAACAGTGCTCAATATAAAATTAGAGCAATGAATATTTATTAATAACTATTACGTTAGAAGATGCGAAAAACTACTACAAAGATGTACATTTTCTTTTGACATTGAGCGAGCAATGTCTCATGAGGTAGTTAAAATTATTTTACCTAATACGAAAGTTTCTTTACAAAGATGAAACGAAACTGTTGTTTTCAGAAAATCAAAAACCTTCTAAATAAAAGGCTTTATTGCCATCACTGTTAACCACCTAATGAGACATGGTTATTTCAATGTCAAAACAAAATATACAATATTGCAGTAGTAGTTTTTCACGTTTTAACGTAATATATATATATATATATTTCATTTTTGAACGAGTTATTTTACTACCTTGGTTTCTACCATGAGTGGTGTCTTCAGGCGATTTTTAATAACTATTAATAGTTATTTAAAATCGCCTGAAGTCAGCACTCATGGTAGAAACCAAGGTAGCGAAATAACGTTTAAAATCGTTTAAAAATATTTAAAAGTTCTACAATATAATTGTATAGAACACTTTTTAATACAAATGTGTACTGGTCTAATCCTATTAGGACCAAAAACTAAGTATTAAAAAATCGATATATATATATATATATATATATATATATATATATGTGTGTGTGTGTGTGTGTGTGTGTGTGTGTGAGTGTGTGAGAGAGAGAGAGAGAGAGAGAGAGATGGTGAGATTGTTGTTTAAATTACTCAAAAATTTTAAACATCTTAATAGGTTCATTTACCAAAATGACACAAAATATCTTTCAATACTAATGAGTAAATTTATACTATGAAATTGCTATTGGCTTCAACCATAGCATTCAGACGACTCTTGGAATCTCCTGCAATCTATTTTGGACGATCTTCTTTTTTAATTTGCTGAATGCAGCCATAATCCTTGTCTTGGTAGTTGTCTCGTTCAACTGTGCCTCAACATAATAATCAAGGAGTTTTGAGTATGGAGAGTTATGTGGCCAGAAGTAAGGATGATGCGGTAGTAGAAATTGTCTGACAGCTATGACTGAGTTCTTCTGCTTGTATGGCATTGTGTAGAATCCTGTTGGCGGTCATATGGTCTTCCAGCAGCTACGCATTTGACGCAGGGAACCACTACCTCCTCAAGTCACTTGATGTAGGCCTCCGTGTTGAGTGAAACTCTGTGAGAAGATGAATATAGGCATAACGTTGCATCCCAAGTTATCACTCTAAACACCATGATGTTGTTTGAATATATCATTCAACTCTTTCCGGCTCTTCTGTCATCAGATTCACCTCCAAGCATTCTGAAATGCTCGTATTTGATCTTTCAACGTGAATTCCGTACAATAAAATATGCCATTTTCCCGATTCTGGCGGGGTGAATTGCGTCATGGTTCTTTTTTTCGCAGACAGTGTCCAGCTGACCCTACTAAACTAGGCAGCCGAAAAAATAAAATCAACGTGGATGTACAAAATTAAAAACATAAAATGGGAATAATTTACCCATCGCACACAGACACACAGATGTTAAAATAAATAGCGAAAGTGATATATTTATAAAAAAAAAATAAGATGAATTCATGGTTGTTTAAAAAAATTAGGGAGTGGTAATGGAAAAAACACTTTAGAGTTGTCAATATCGTTCAATATTAAGCTCTACTCTGTATCGAGCACTCTTTATAAAAGTAAATGCTTGAACAGTGTGATTTTAATCTACCTGTTCTTTCACTATATATATATATATATATATATATATATATATATATATATGTGTGTGTGTGTGTGTGTGTGTGTGTGTGTGTGTGTGTGTGTACGCGCAGATACACATCAATATACAAATATTAATCATGTGTGAATAGAACAGTGTTCAACGTTGTATAACAGAAAAGATATATAATAATAAATATACATATTATCCAACGTTTTAGACACAACTCGGAGTTTTATAGATGTCATAACTGTATAAAGAATTAAACTAAGTCGTGCCTAAAACTTAGAATAATATATATACATATTCGCCATCTATATACAAGCATGTGTCGCTGTGGCACAGCTCATCAGTGTGGCTAGATATCCACTTGCTTCTGTTCGAGAGCAAAACTCGACGGATTTGGTATATATATATATATATATATATATATATATATATATATATATGTGTGTGTGTGTGTGTGTGTGTGTGTGTGTGTGTGTGTGTGTGTGTGTGTGATCCACATACAAGCCTGTTTCGCTGTATCACAGCTCATCAGTGTGGCTAGACACATCCACTTGCTTCTGGCCGGGATCGAAACTCGACCGACTTGGTATCAATCGAAGTCGCTCCCCACTAAGCTAGAATATATATATGCGAGCGCGCGGGAACACGTGTGTTTGTGTGTGAGAACGAAAATATAATTTCTATTTTTATTTTTTTTCATACTTTGAATGGTCTGAAGAGTGGATAGGATCGGTTAATTTTCGTCTGAAGATGAGGAAGCACATAAATAAACCGTACTTGATGTCTAGGGATCTGTCTCTCTTACCGTACCATCTCGATAAAAGCCGTTAGGGACTGGGAAATTTTTGCTTTTACTCATAGGCCCGCATGCGGGATTTCATACTAAATTTGATTTTGTGTTCATTTTTCCCCCTGCGGCGGTACAAATAATTCGAATCTTATCTTATTAGCGCAAATAAGATCAAGAGCAACTCGCAAAATCAGTCTTAACGTCAGCTCCCACACGTCGCATTAAAAATCTATCAGAGAGGAATGTATTTGACTTTACAAATCTCGAGATGATAAGAACAAAGCCGAGTTTTCAGAAAATCGAACACTTCCCCGACTTTGACGAAATGACTTCTAATAATTTTACAACTTTTCAGACGTATTTCTGTGCCAATCAAAGAGAGTTAGATGCACTATATAAATTAAACTTTTATGTCGTTATTTACTAATGTTCACCCAATACAAGGCCCAAGATTCACTAAAGTTAGTGAGTTACAGTTTAAACTTGTAACGGAAGGAAGCGTGCGATAAAAAGAAAGATAGACACGAAATTCTAGACTTGAAGAG
This sequence comes from Ascarosepion bandense, assembly GCA_037127315.1. Classification (NCBI taxonomy): domain Eukaryota; kingdom Metazoa; phylum Mollusca; class Cephalopoda; order Sepiida; family Sepiidae; genus Ascarosepion; species Ascarosepion bandense. The sequence goes on from JBBBDQ010000327.1 coordinate 2,375,184, forward strand.
GTCAAAGTTTAATTAGTGATAAAAATTTCAGAGTTCAGACGAAGAGGTTCGGAGTGCTGATTTGAAGTAGAATTCAGAAGAAACCTGAAACCCAATCATAAACATGAAAAACAACCTCTGTTCTAGTTTCAAACACCATTAAGGAATGTGAACCGTTCGAGTGACAAACCTATCTACTCCTGTCATTGTCTATACTTCTTAGATGAGGAAGTATGTACACTATTTACACAGATCGGATTGTTGTGCCCATCTTTATTGCCATGTTTACGAAGTTTCGGTCGTTGTACGCTCAGGCCTTCTTCAGGTGTTACTGGCATCGTGCATGCAATGAGAATGATATACCCCAGTGATCGAAATAAAGAGTTCGGTTCAAAATTTCTACTACATGAAGCATACGGAGCATACAACGACCGAAACGTTAAAAACATGGTAATAAAGATGAGAACAACAGTCCAAACAGTGTAAATAATCTATCTACTCTTATTACTAGTAGTAGCAATTATGACATCTTCTAAATGATTGGCAGGAGTCCACGAATTATTTTGATTGGTTTTCTCCTGGCTGTTATTTTAGCATTACATATCGTCCGATACAACCTCACGTCAGTCAGCAATAAGTATAACATTTTTATTTTATCTTTGAAGGGAATCTAATCTGTAATCTCTATTTTTGCCGATACTAATTGGATCTGTCAATTATTTTAATTGAAGCGATACTAAACGCTTACAATAGATGAAGCGATTATATAAACGATTCTGTGGAATTGACACGTGCAACGCCCAACGGAAGGCCGGATAACGCGTCGGCTTGTACGTAGAATAAAAAAGCAATGAAGATTACAACAGGTGTCGGAACAATTCTTGGAATAAAGATGGTGTAAGGTAAAAAAAAGTAAAGGAAATTGGCTTCGCTTCCAAAATTTAAAATGGAAAAGAAAATTGTTTGGGTTTGTTGTTGCAGTCTTGTTTCTGTTTTGTTTTTTGTTTTTTGGTTTTGTTTTGGTTTTTGGTTTTGGGTTTTTTCTTTGTTTTTTGTTTTTGTTTTTTTGTTCTTTTAAATTTGCTATAAGCTAGTAAGTTGGGTAATTGAACGACAAATCAAGCGTTTCGATAGAAAGTCTTATAAGACAAAAATTCACAATAAATTAATAAAACATAAGCAATCTAATGTCAAAGGGCAGACATTGGACCAGCTTCCACGTGATTCAGAAGGTATATACTAGTCTTGTTAGTCTTGTTTACACTAGAGTCAAAGGGTAGATATATCTCTGTTTTATATTTGACTCAAAATGTAGACAGAGGTCAGTTTTACATTTGAGTCAAAAGGTAGTGATTGGTCCGGTTTGCACTTGAAACAGATGGTAGACATGGGCCTGGTTTATAATTGACACAAAATCAAGAAATGAACCCGGCCTATACTTGAGTCAGAATGAAGACATTGGTTTGGCTGACATTTAAGTCAAAAGACTTGAGTCAAAAGCTAGATATAAGTCTGTTTTACACGAGTCAAACCGTAAATATTGGTCCGGTTTACATTTGAGCCAAAAGTTAACTTCTGATCCGGCTTTAATTTGAGTCATAATATAAACATTAATCCAATTTGTACTTGAGGTAAACTAATTCATGGGTTTCGCTTACACATGAATCAAAAAGCAGATAAAGGTTAGGATTACACACTAGTTATAATGGTGATACCAGTCATGTTTACGCATGCGTCAAAAGTTAGATATGGACATGGTTTTCACTTGAGAGAAAAAATAGATATTTGATTACTTTGCACTTGAGTTAAAGGGTAGACATTAACACTGTTTACACTTCATTAAAAACATAGACATAACTTAGGTTTACACATGAGTTAAAAGGTAGGCATAAGTACAGTTTAAATTTGGGTTTAAAGGTACACATGAATCTGCTTTACACTTGTCAAAAAGTAGTCTAGTGTACATTTGAATCAAGAGGTAGACAATGGTCTAGTTTGCACTAGATATATGTTCGGTTTACACAAAATGTTCAGCCATCAGGGAACGAACGGTTAGGTCTTCTGTCGGTTTACATTTAATAAATCTTTATTAGATATTTTTACAAGAAATTTGACACCTCAAGTCGACTAAACTTTCTAATTCTTTCTAATTCTTATATAGGAGGGAGTTACAATATTTTTTCTTTAAGTTAGTGTGTAAAGTTGACATGTTGATTATATAATTATCTCTCCATTTATTTTCTCGCGCTGCCCTATTTTGTTTCAGTTGGCGTCTTAAAGCGATGTGGTTTTCTTATTTTGTAGAGCTCTTTTTAGATAGTTTATTAAATGATGATTGCACTCTTTAAGAACTAAATTATGCATTTGTTGGAAACCATTTCTTAAAGATTGTTGTTAGAAAACGCTTGTAGATAGTTGGTTGCTTATTCATTTCTGTACGAGTTGAACATCATAAATTGTATCCATATGAAATCGAGATCTTATGAGCTATTTAGAAACATGACTAAAGTTCTCATGTTAATATTTTGTATCGTATTACGGCGTTAGACAAAAATACTGTTGGCTCAACTTAGCCTGTGTGCAATGTCGGCATGTTCTGTACTAAATTTGTTATACCTGTTCATACACCAAGATATTTGAAGTGTTTAGACTGAATTGATTCCACATTGTGAATGTTTATGATGGATTCAGTGTCTGTTCTATGAATAGGTTAGTTTTTCACTACAGTCAAAAGACAGATATGGTTCTAGATTAAAAACCGGGTCTTAAGTTCGCTTTAATCAATAGCTCCTATTTATACTTGATTCAAAAGTCAGACTTTGGTTGCCAGCGTTCACCGGATGATAGCTTTTGCATAGATGGGGTTTCTTACTCTTCTGCCCTGGACCGGAGTCGGGTTATTATAAATTCTCGCCAGCAGAACAGTGATAAGCCTACTTAGCATTGCATCTTTCATTGAACGGTATTAATTTACAATAGAACCTTAAGGATCATATGTTCTGATTAATTTTTTCGCTCTTATTCATTTCGCTTTTTCACAATATTTTGCCAGCGTGCCCTCCGGTCTTCATCAGGTGTCTGTTGTGTGCTGGGGTGTTATTGATTCTGTAAAGTGCATGTAAACTGAGCCAAAACTGATCGTCAATAAAGGCTGGAGGGTACTGTTGAAAAAGTAAAGACATGATCATTTGCAGGAAACAATCGATATGCTATGGTTAAAACAATACGTCCAACAAATTTCAGACAATAATTATTCTCTTCAAAAGTGTTTAAACACTTGAACAGTGTGTTATATACACTTATAGAAAGGTGATTAATTATTCGGTGACGGCGTTCCAAAACTTGTTATCTTCTTTTTTTCATATCGACTGTCTTTTTTCCCCGCTGATAAAATGACGATATTCTCACATAAATAAATGACGATTGTAACACGTATATATAAATAGATGTGTATAACATTTTTATTCGCTCTTCAGGTGATGTGACTGTAGAGTGGGAGGTGGGATAGTATAGGTCAGCACACACGCATCGAGACACCCGGAGGCTGAAGAGTCTTCTGCTGTTTTCCTTGTGTCTTTCTCAATCTGGGTTCCGATCTCAATTGCCGACCGACTGAATCTACTACTAATTTAATCTGTCGCTTATGTAAGTAATTACGCCCTCTTTTAGGCACATTGTTTACAACCATTTCAAGACCCACAACCTTGGCTAAGTTTGTTTCAAAACAATCAAATATTTTTCTGACATGAGAAATTTTGTCCACATTTTTTACTTTCAAAACAATCAAATACTATCAAAACCACGAGTATTTTTTGTTTATTTAGCCAGTTTTCATATTTTTGCTGTTTCATAAAAATACACTTTATTGCAAAATTACGCATCAGCCCACATAAGATATAACACAGTGAGCATCAACAATTGATGTTTCATTCATGTGAGATCGTTAGATATCATCAGTTGGAGATTTACAATTTTTCCAACGATACCAGTGTAATTAATTCATGATTAAAATCTTAATACCTAATTAGCGATTCTAAAAATTCATAAAGTTACTATTTACTAGGATTCCTGGGCTTATGTCATTTTCTAAAACTGCAAGAACAACCTAAAGCCAGTGCTATATCTGAACTCATATTCTCTAAGAAAAAATGGCGCAAAAAAGACTGAAAACTTTTTGCAAGGGATTCACAATTCCATTGTACATAGAATACTAGAAGGAGCTGATTAATCAATTAATTCGTTTTTTATGACTCATCATCTCTTTCCGGGTTATTTATAGCCATAAAATACCTTGAAATTTTTATTTTTTCAAAATATTAATGGTTTAAGTGATACAAGTTTGAATAATTAAACCGTACCTGGGGAGAGAAACGCTAGATTAAATAGATTTTCAGATGGAATCTGGGTGTAAGTGAATATAACCAACCTGATGAGAATTGGAACCCGGCTCTCTAATTAACGATTACGAATCGTTATCCTATACACTACTCCAAACTTCTTCTTCTTCTTCTATGTGCCCTGTCCCTTCAGGACGCAGGCGATCATGGATCTCCACGTCTCCCTATCCCTTGTGGCTCTTAGTATGTTTGCTCCTGTTGCTCCTGGCAACCCCCGTTCCGTCATCCACCTGATCAGACCCTGCAAATATGTTATCCGCTGCCTTCCTCTGTCTCTCCTTCCTTCTATCTGTCCAGTCAGTATCAGGTTCTCCAGGCTCTCCTTCCTCATTGCATGTCCCAGGAACTTCAGTTGTCTCTTCCTGATGCTCAGCATCAATTTCCTTTTTGTTGCCATTCTTTCTAACACTTCGTCGTTGCTTGTATGCTCAGTCCACGATATCCGTAGCATCCTTCTGTAGAACCACATTTCGGCCGCTTCCAGTTTTGTCCTCATTTTCGATGATATTGTCCAGCATTCACAGCCGTATTGAAGAACTGACATCACGTAGCAGTCTAGCACCCTTTTCTTCGTTTCTATTGAGATTTTCCTGTGTGTTAGTATTTTGCTCATCTTCTGGAACGCGTCCTTTGCCATGCCAATTCGCCTTCGGATCTTCGTGTCGCACTTTCCATCCCCTGTTAGAACACTTCCTAAGTACTTAAATTCTTGGACTTGTTTGATTCTGTTATCCCCCACCTGTATTTGGCATTTTGGGTTGTATCTTTTGCTGATGACCATGCACTCAGTTTTCTTAAAGTTTATTTGTAGTCCCTTCTTGTCACTCCAAACTTACAGCACTTATAAGCGATCACCTATCTAGATACTGATCAAGCTTGACTTTGGTTAACTTTTATGATCGTAGTACCATACTGTTAAAGAATATAATATTTTGGAACCCAATAATTTGTCCGCTTTTCAATTTTCCCCTCTTTCTTTTGTTTGACCTTAATTTAAAATAACTTTTTTATAATTTTTTTATATAAGCAAAAAGCGAAGCAAAGCATTAAAACTCGTCTTTAAAAAATAGCGTTTCTCATTTTTTTAACTAAACGTTCGTACAATCTTTTTTCACAGTTAAAGAATAAAAATAATTATTTTCCCTCTTCTTGAACTCTTTCACCTGAATCCACATTAATACGCGGAGATTCGGTATTTGTGCGTAATGGAATATAACGAACTTAACAAGAATTGAAATTCGACTTCCCGTGTAACGATTACAAGTCGTTATCCATTAAACCACCTGCACTTGTGTTACCCTAGACTGTAAATGTTACACCGAGGTGTACATGTTACACCAGAATGTATGGAACATCAAAAGAGGTATATTTAAAGCAGCAATAAAAAGGAACGAAAAGACATCCGGGGAACAGATACGGGATAAATATTGAGAAGAAAGAAAAACATAGGCCAGTAATTTTGTCCAAATCAACACATAAAGATTGTTACCACATCTAAACTTATTTATAAATGAAACTTTATCTGTGTTTCTGTGTGTCTGTGTGTGTGCGTGTCTGTTACCTATAGACTCCGAAACGGCTGAACCGATCTTCTTGAAAATTTACACAGTTATACTATAAGCGTCTGCGAGTGTTCTTAGCTAGGTTTTGTGTCGAGGTACCCCAGATAAATATCGATAATCGATAATCGAAAAAATCGGGTTATAGAAGGAATGGTCCGATTTTGATCAAATTTGATACACTCATAGACAAAGACATAAGGAACAATATTCAGAAGTTTCAAGGTTGCAGTTCTTACAATAGTGAAGAAAATCGATAATATATATATATATATATATATATATATATATATATATATATACAGGCAAGATGTTTGCGTGTGTGTCTGTTTATCTGCCTGTATGTCTGTATTTTTTTCAGCCCTTTTATTTTAGTTTTTGCTTTGGGTTTGGCTCTAAGTAGGTATAATTGTAGTTCTTAATCTCAGCCATGATACCATTTACTCAGAGGACTTATTTGGCCTTCAAAATTCAGTTTACGACGAAAAAAACTTATTTGATATCGATACCAGGAAATCAAAATTTGACTTACATCCATTCATTTTTCTTTCAGTCTACGGTTTCGCTTTAACGGGAAACGGCTATTGCTTTTTAATCTTTCCTGCCAACGTCCGAAGAGACTGAGCTCCAGGACCATGGATTAGTTTTAAAGCTTTCATTACACCCGAGCAACGCCGGGCTATACCGCTAGTTTATTCATAATTCAAAAATAAGTAGTGAAAAAATTAAATGAAATTAATTAATAAAAGTTTTGGTTAAATTTAGTAATTACTCCTTCTCTCTCTATCACTATCTCTCTCTTTTTCTCTTGTTTCATACTCACTCTTTGCCCCCACCCTCTCTCTCTCTCTCTCTTTCTCTCTCTCTCTCTCTCTCTCTGTTGTCTCAGTTTTGACTTCCTTCAAAACTGGCTATCACCCCAGGCCACTGAGATCGGTTTACATTGCTATCCACTACAATACTGTGGGTTTGAGGGGGAATAAGTGATGGGTAAAAAGTATCGGGACTGTTGCTATCGTAAAGATGCTAAACAGTGTAGCCGCTTGATACAGATTGACCCTGAACTTTGTCGTACGTTAAATTACAATGTCCTCGCTCGCTTCCGTTGTTTATAGCAATACTTGAAAAAGAAAATGTGTAGAGAGTGGTCGTCTTACCACAACAAGGAAGTTCCATCAGTGACCATGGCTTGTCCAGCAGTTTTGGGCCAAATGTAACACTGTCCAGGTTTGTCAGCCACCATATTCCTTAGATCTTTTCCAATGTTATTACTGCAAAAATAACTCGAACGTGGCTCGCTGGTTCGACTTTCACGGTCGTTAACTGTTACGCTTCCCGCACTTTCTAATGCATTGAGTATCCTTGAATATATTTCTATTTATAACTTGCAGAGTAATGATTTTAATTTCGGATTTCCAGAAAGAAAGTGTTTGTTTAAAATCATTTACTGGTTAAATAATCTCGTGGTTTACATTGTTTGGGCTGTTGTTCTAATCTTCACACTAACAGTTATTATTTCTTTATAATAAACAGAAATAAAACTATAATTGTACATTATTGACACTATTCGGGCAGGTGTTCTCAACTTTATTGCCATGTTTACGACATTTCGGCCGTTTGATGCTACAGCTTTTTTCAACTGCTTGGAATTTCGAGCCTAACTTTTTATTTCGATCACTGGGGTATAATCCTTCTCGTTCCATGCGCATATCTTGGTGTTTAGAATGTTTCTTTTTCACTTGCCAAAAGCGGTAAAAACTGTGTATATGAACAGACAATGCAGTGATAATATCGGAGCAAAATTAACGCGTTTAATTCAATTAATATATTGATGAATTTTTTATTAGCATTTGTCTGGCTTCGATAAACATCTGGTTCAAATCGAATGAATTACACGCGTGTCTGTTAGATAAATGTAACTGTTTTTAGATTTCAGGAAGCCATGGCGCGGAAAGAGACAGAGAAAGTAAGACAGATGTCAAAGATTAAGGGATTTATATAAATATTACACATAAAGATAGACATGTAATACTAGCAAATAATCAGTAACAGATTAACACAGAAGTTAGAAACGTTTAGGGGGTGTTGAGGAAAAATGTAAGATCTGAAAAAGAAGGGATTCCATTTAATATGGGTTAATTTACTCAATGAAATGGTTTCTTCTTATTTTTATGTTCGAATTATGAATGCAGGCATTAGTTAACGTTGTTTGCGTACTAGGTTATGGTTTTAATTTACACATAAGCCTTTGGTTAAGAAACGATTCTAACATTCCCTTTCTTCTTTCTCATCGCTATACATCTACATTATATCCTTCTCACTGGCATGTCATAAAAGTTGATACAGAACAAATTACTTTAGCATAGATCTCTCCAATATCTGACATACAAATTAACTCTGATGCTACACAAAGTTTTCTATTTGTACTGAAGTCTGTTCAATATTTATCGCATACGTAATAGACGCTAGCATGGGAAAGTTTTGGGCTTGTATCACACACACACACACACACACACACACACACACACATATTTAGGATATGTTATTATTTGTGATCGAGTGGTCTAAGACGCGCCAGATCTATTGGTGGCCTGCCCCATGTTGATAGGGGTCGCAGGTTCAAATCCTGACACATTTTCGTAACAAAATATATCGTAAATAATCAGGCTGGTAGAAATATATACTGTTTGATTAAAAGTAGAATATCTACTCAAATATGAGTATCGATTAAAAATAATGTTCAAACTAATATTTTCATATATATCCGAGTGAATATAGAATGAGGAGAGAAAAAAGAAAAACAAATTTTCTTCCAAAACATTAATTTAAAGGACATATATAGAAGAAATTATGTACATGTTCTAAAACATAATTTATAATATATATATATATATATATATATATATATATATATGAAAAATATTGTTCTTTTCTAGACATAAATTATGCACAAATTGTCTGAATGCTCTGTATGTCAGAGTGTCTTTTGGCTATACTTTTAGCAATTATCAAGGATGATTTTATTTCTACTTTTAATTGAATGAATCGATTGTGTTATATATGTATCTAGAGTACAGCAATTTTTTATTTTTCAACCAAAATCAGGACATAGTTCAATTAGTTCTCATTTTAATACACATAAAAATCTACCAGATTTCCCCCACAAAACAAGTAGTTTATAATACAAATATGATAGCGTGATCCGCTTAAAGAAAGAACAAAATAATGGAAGCATTCAGTTAAGTTCCATACGTGATACACGGTTTGGCCGATAATGTCTCAAAAAAAGACATGACTAACTAGGCAGAAGATTATCCTGCACTAGGTTGCCATTGCTTTCTGCGTTAGACTAGTTGCCAGAAAAGGCTATAGAACCCAATATGTTCTGTTATTTAGCCCGTAACTAGAGGGAACAAACGGATTAATACCTTTCTTAATGTAAAGAATCCAACTGGAATTCGAACTTGGTTTCCCGATTTGCCGTCCCGAGCCGATATCTACTGCACCACAACACACATCATTACTAATAATAAAAAAGGAAAAACCAGCACCCAGTAATATCGGCCTATTTTTCTCAATTTCAGACATATGAAGACCTACCAAACTTCACCCGCAAAACAATTTTTTCTTACACGTCTTACATCTGTTCTAACTATTGTTGGAAATCTTTAAGTGATGTATTTTATATATTTGGCTAAGTTCTTTTTCGACTGTGTAATGTCTGTATAAGTTGTCCGTTCTTAAATTGTCTTCATTAACACATAAGTGAGTCATTTTTAACCACTGAAATGGGAAAACATTTATATATAGTTGTGAAGCTATAGAGTGCGGGTTAATGTTTTTTGATTTGGGCATGTGTCATATATAACCGAACTCCCTACAACTTACAGATTTATTTGCAATCATCAGAAGGTTGTATATTGAAATGTGTGAATTAGTTGAAGAATAAACGTATACGTTTTGCAAGTTTGAATAGAAATTTATTAATGAAAAGAACATGAATTGGTAGAAGTGAAAAGTTCATGAGAATAAGTCACGAGTTAAAAGTATTAAGAGCGTTCGTATTAGTAACTTGTTGGAAAGAGTTTACGTGTACGTAGATAGAAACGTATGTAGGTATGTGTGTATGAGCGTTTGTTGTTGAGTAGGACTATTCTAAGTATTCGCTTAGTCTTAGTCGTGCGGTTATCAAGTAGACGGGTGAACGATGAAGAGGAAGAAGGTGAGAGATGAGAGGTGAGAGGTGAGAGAAAAAGAGAGAGGCAATAATAATACGATTTGTCAAGGTTACGTATTAATTGCTCGTCATCTCTAAAACTCTCTAAAGCGACCGTCATCCTGGCTCGTCTTTTATTTCGTTTGGGAATTCACTCCCGGGTGTGATTCTGGTCTTTCCATTGGACTACTAACATTTCGCATCGAGGTGTAAAATTTTGCGAGTTTTGTGTGTTAAACAACGTTTGTAAATTCGAGAAAATTCGTTTATTTCTAACAATAAATCACATTTAAATTTTTAGATGTAGAAGTTGTTCTGTTAAATACAGTTGACACTTTAAACATTTCTAAAAATCACTAAATGATTGATTGATTAAATGATTTTTTACAACTTATCAATCATTTGCAGGTTATTTTAAGCAAGAAATTATTCTTAGATTGTAGGATTTTTTTTTTTGAAACAATAATGATTTACTGATACAAGTCCTACTAAGTGTCATGTATAATGAAGTATAAACGCCGACGCGTGTGGTTGAACACTGATTGCCAAATAAAGAATAATATTAGAAAAATGGATTATTACACTAACCACACATATAAACTTACAGCATTTGGTATTACTAAAAGGTCACCTATCTAGGTACAGACTAGTCTCGAGGTTGTTTGGTGATTGTACGAGAACTGGTGTATCACCGTGATACGGTCGTAAGCCTTGAACATGTATAAACCTTTGCATGACAGCGTCTACATGTTATGGAGCTATTCAAGAACATGAATCGAGTTTTCAAATTAATATTTCAGTTTTGTATTTTCCGAAAGCTAAACAAAATATTAAGAAGTATTTCGTTAAAAAAAGAGAAGAGAATTGAATGGTATATCAGTTCCTATATGGCAGGTAATGCTGGACAAGGTCCTCATAGTTGAAGAAAAGACTTGAAGCAACAGAAATGTGGTTCTACAGAAAAATGCTGAGCACACTATGGACCGAATGTGTGACCAACGACGAGTTTTAGTGAAAACTAAACCCTTCATAAATTTGTTTTTAAAGTAGTTCATTAGACAACAATATTATTAATTTTATTATTAATGACGCATATTTTATTTTATATTTGCAATACAATAACTTGTATTGCAATAGCTATCATTACTCACATTATACAATATTACTTGGATCAAACAGAAAAAAATTATTAGAATTGATCCGCTTACTGATATCATATTAAAGACATTCAAGTAATAGTAGCCCCGGAGTGACAATTTATACCATTTTTCTTATGTACCATATAATATTAATCGGGGAATGTCATTAAAAATAACAGCAACGTCTAATTTGATTGATTCATATTAATAGAAATAACATAAAGAATAGATGCCTCCTTTTGGTTCAATTAGTATCATTTTTTTTCAATTAATATTTTTAAAGGAAAAATTATATTTTGTATTATACATACTTGTTTTTCCTCACATTTATTTTGATATACGTAATGGTAGCAAATCAGAATGCATCTATTTGTTTACTAAGAACTCATGTGATACAGTTTTCTACCCATAGAGATTACGTTTCATATTTACACACCAAAATGTTTTTCATCTCTCAAGCAGTCACTCAAAAATCCTAGATATTTGGCTATTTACTGTTTTACCGTGTAATTAGTTAAATGTAACTTCCACTCTACTCTATTTTGTTTCCTAGATCTTCCCACCTGTGGAACTCCCTTCCATTTACTTCACTGATAGTTACAATTTCTGAAAAATTTAAATGCAACGTCAACGTCAATTGCCACCTTCTATCTTCTTCTTTTAGCCTTTTTTAAATACCCCCGAACTCGCTTTTTTCTTACTGTAACCCTCTGCGAATTAATGTGCTTGGAATTATTTTTTTTTAATTATGAAAAATTTATAATGTAGTATAGTGAATTGTATAAATATATGCTGTGTTCTGAATATTCATACTAATGTAATGGTGTTGTTATAATATATCCTAAATGTTTATTCTTTTTCACACACGCGTTGTGTGTGTGGGGGGTTGTTGACAGCACAGTTGGACATCGTCTGTGTGAAAAAGAGCACCATGATATGCAATTCACTTCTCCAGAAAAGTGGAAACAGCATGTTGTACTGCGAGGCATTCGTGCCCTAAGTTCCAATACGAACATTTCAGAGTGTTTGGGTATCAATCTGAGGACAGTGTAGAAGATTAGGAAAGAGGAGCATGAGGCTAATGATGATTACAAAAGTACTGCAGCGTGGAAAACTCATTCGGATCGTTCTGATAAGAAAAGAACTCCTGAATTTATTGGTGGGAGCGTCAGACTCGTCACTGAGGCCTTCCTCAAGTGCCTTGAGTATGTAGTGCTATCCTGGATCATGAGTGGCTTTCTATGTGTGGAAACAGGACTCTGCAGGAGAACCCAGTCAGCTTTACATCTGGCAACCTAACTCCCCGGGCTGCAACTTCATTTGATTATTATGAGTGGGTTGTAGTTGAACGAGAGAACAATAACGATGCAATGAACTAAACGCAAGGATTATGGCAGCATTCACCATCTTAAGTAAGAAGAACGTCCAGAAAAGTTGCAGGAGATATATAGAAATTGTATAAATATATGCTGTGTTCTGAATATTCATACTAATGTAATGGTGTTGTTATAATATCTCCTCAATGTTTATTATTTTTCACACACGTAGTTGTTAGGATATAATATGCAAGTGTTTGTTCATATAAGCGGATTAATATAAGAATGTTTATCGAAAACAAATAGTGAATTTACATTTTAAACCTCTAGGGCCATTCGTATCATATTTGATACAGTATGAAAACAAGCCTTGAAAGAAATATTTTCCTGAAAATTTTTTTAAGAGAAATATTTTATAAATTTCAAATGAAAGCAGTACTGACTGCTCAGTCAATGAATACCAAATGTTTCCTTATAGGGAAATACCAAATGTTTCCTTATAGGGAAATACTGTACCAAATATGATACGAATGGCCCTAGAGGGTTAAAAAGTTTTAAAAACAGAAAAAATGGTCCTAAATGAAGTACATCATGTCTATGTTTAATGAAATCTTGCACTACAATCTGCAGGTTTCAAGGTACAATATGCTTCTAAATCGGTTTATGTATTATGTATCATTTAAACTGTATCGTGAGAACAAAAGTATATACATACAATAATATAATTTTCGTATTATATTATTATTATATTATTATTATATTATATTATTATAATATTATATTATATTATTATAATATCATATTATATTATTATATATTATAGAACATAGTATTTTGTATTATATAGTATTATATTATTAATACTATTATATAGTATTATATTATTATAGAATTATGTATTATATACTATTATATTATTATTATATTAGATTATTATTATATAATATTATATTATTATATATTATAGAATATAGTATTATGTATTATATAGTATTATATTATTAATACTATTATATAGTATTATATTATTATAGAATTATGTATTATATAGTATTATATTATTATTATATTATTATGTATTATAGAAACAAAACTGAAACATATAGAAAGAAACAATGGTGTTTTAACACCGAAACTTTATAGCTACCAAATTTCAGTATGTCATTATTACTGTAATAATAATAATTATCATACGTTTATGATCTACTTTTGTATTGAGCACTTTTTAAAGTAAATATCTAACTGTGGCTTATACACTTCCATTAGTAACTCATATATATATATATATATATATATATATATATATATATATATATATATAATACAGTTAAATCTCCCTGAATTCAAATGCAACGTTAATTGCTAACTCTTATCTTCTTGACTCACATCTTTTCCCTAACAACTCTTGTATCATCTTCTTCTTCCTATCTGCTCCACTCTCATGCAGGCCTCTTCCAACCTGTATTCTGATCCTTTTCTTACTCATTCTCTGACACCCTTGTAAATTGTTCATCTTTCTCATCACCCACTTCTTATGTAACCCCCTGCGCACTAGTAGCAGTTCTGCTATTCTTGGGGTGAAATGATTATATATATATATATATATATATATATATATATATATATATATATATATACTGAGAGAGAGAAGCTAATGATAATTTCTCATCCTAGAAATTCAAACAGAAGTTGATATGGAATTTGTCGGTGACAACACTTCCCTCTCTACGCTAGCGATGTTGCCCAAGGGAAAAGCTTACGTCAATGCAGTTTGGCACCAGTGTCGTCGCAGGACCTTGCCAGAACGAAATTGGTCATGACATCAGTTTCGGATTTGAATTTAGAGTTGAATTTCACTAGTCTGTTTGTCAACCATGGCCCATACTACCCTATTATTTACCTACAGTTGGTGATTTTGAAATCAATTCGTTCAAATAAAAATTATTAGAAATTTATAATAGTAAAAATTGTAAAATTCAGTAACATTAAAATTGTAAAATTCGTGAAATTTCCGCAGGTAACAATAATATTAATAATATAATAATAATAACAGTCTGTCTTGATATAAAAACAGGCATGGATCACATATTTTCTCATCTTAATTGAGTGGGAATGTTAATTTATAGTTTTTCTTTTTTTAGTAAATTGTATACCATCCATCGAGAGACCATGGATCTACGTCTGGATAGTCATGCTCCCCTCTTATTGTCGATGCAGCACGTCTTCTCTCTCCACGCTACTGTGGTTGTCAAAACGAAAGGCAGAGGTCGATACTTGTCACCGTCGTCGTTGAAGGAGTTACTAGAACGAAGGTGAACATGACATCGGACTGTCTTAGGAACTCCGTCTCCGGATTTGAATTTAGAGTTGTCCTTTTCTTATTATGGTTGCCACCTGTTCTTTCTTACTATTTATCGATAGTCTGTTTTTTTTAATTCAGAGTTTCTTTCTCCTAAACTGGTTGCCCTCCAAGCCTATATCTCTCCTGGTATTCATTCATGAAAGAAGAGATGGATTCATATCTGTCCCATGTGTATTGAAGTAAAAGAATGAAATGAACTTGACAGGAATTCGAAAGACTTTCTGATTTCTCAATACGACCTACAATCCGTTACTCCGTAGACAGACACAACCTAGCAAGTAAATAGATCGTGGGGCAAGATTTAGGAGTTATAAGAAAAAAAAACATCAATTCATTAAGAGCTACAAAGCACAGGGAATTGTGGAGAGTCAGGATCACCTACGTCTTGAAGAAGAATTTTATGGTGCCGGACGTTATGTAATTTTATCATATGTTTGATTTCGTTATATCCTCGTGAAATAGTTTTGATCTTGATAGAGTTAAAATGGCATTGATGGAGATTGAAATGAAACCAAACGTCAAGCAGCACACGCTTTACTTTCGTAATTATTTTCTTGATTACCAACATTGATACACAAATAGCACGAGAACAATGGATTCTTTTCCATTATTCTTTCAAGAATAATTTAGACATGAAAACAATAATATTCGTATATCTCTCTATATGTCTCGGTATTTTTTCCTTTCATATTTTCTCAGTTGTTTGTACCTGGCGAGCAATATATTTATTTGTTTATTTACTTACTCCATTAAATAGATTATAATAAGATCTTTCTGGATTTTAAAAGAAAAATGATTTTCATTAAAATAATTTTCTGATAGATACTTCCTACATGTATGTGCCTAAATATATATTTCTCCCTCGCTATCCTTACATTAGGCCTTTTTTGTATGGAAAACTAAAATTGTTTGAAAGTAAAATCAACAGACTTGAATGCATTTATTTTGATTTTCGATAAACAGGTTGTATTTTTATTATTACTCTTCCAAAGAACAATGAAAATAACATTTTTTTTTATTAATAATGAATATCATTATATAGCTATTTTTCATACAGCTCTGTTTCTGGAGAGGTATATACAAGCAACTACACCATATTATGGCTGTCGACTGGTTCCACGAGCATGACCATCGCCGAGAATTTGGTTCATGATTCTAGTTCTCATGAGAACATAGGAATTCATTTACAATGCTTATTGCAAATGCTGCAGACAAAGTTTTTCTGTAAAGGGCTTGGGTTGTTTTGTAAATTTTGTTGAGGTTGTTCGTGAGTTTTCATGTGAGACCCGAGCTCTCTCTGCATGTTAAGTTATTTCCAGCGTAATATTGATAAATACTACAGACATAGATCTTTAACACACACACACACACACACACACACACACACACACATATATATATATATATATATATATATATATATACAAGTATGGGGTTGGTTTGGATGGAATAATATCCCGTATCCAAAGAAACATTATTTTTAAAAAGGTGCTCAAATTAGAGCAAACAATATTTATTTAGAATTTATAACATAAATATGTTATAATATTACTACAAAATTAGACATTTTGTTTCGACACTATCCGTGTCTTATCAAGTGTCAGATAGTGTCTAAACAAAATGTTTACTTTTGTATTGATATTATAACATATTTATGCTATATATATATATATATATATATATATATGTGTGTGTGTGTGTGTGTGTGTGTGTGTGTGTGTGTGTGTGTGTGTGTGTCTTTGCGTGTTTGTATGTGTAAGTTTTTTTGTGTGTGTTACCATGATTTTCTCAAGCACTATAGAGGTTATAGCAGTAAAACTGTATACTGAGGGAAATTTATTTACTGCTTATACTAATAAATCTCCCTCAATATACCGTTTGACTAACTATAACTTCCATATTGTTTGGGAAACTCGTGGTCACAGTAACGATTCCCGTGACCATCTTGACCGTAGTAGGCGCGGGTTTTTAATGTCGATTTTAGGTAAGGAGCCAGAAACGACACGTGTAAAGTGCAAACAAGACAAGCGTAAACGTAATAGCAATGAAGGGCTGTTTAAACGAACAGGTGAATTTTAAAAAAATGCATTCCAAACAATTGCTAAAAAGGCCAGCACTAATTGATATTATTTCTTTGCAACAAACAAAAATAAAACTATAATCGTACATTATTTACACTGTTCGCACTGTTATCCTCACCTTTACTGCTATTTTTACTATGTTTTCGGCCGTTGTACGATCCAGCTTTCTTCACTTGGTATATAATTCTCATTCCATGTGTGATGACACTTCCAGATATCATGTACTTATCTCTCTTTATCTCAACGCTGTAAAATATTTGTTCACCACTTATGCAGCAAGGTATTGAACTCATAACCCTTTAAGTCACTGGAACTAACCAACGCCTATATCCAGTGGGCCATGTATTCTTGAGGACCCAAAGAGTTTTGAGCTTAATACCTGGCTACAGTAGTGGTGAACAAATAACTGAGAGATTTGAGTTAAAGGGAGATAACTACATGGCATCCGGAAGTGGCATCGTACATGACTGAGAATAATATTGCCCAATGATCGAAATAAAGGGTTCGTTTTAAAATTCATAGCACCGTACAACGGCTGAAACGTCGTAAAAATAGCAATGAATATGAGGACAACATTCCAAACAGTGTAAATAATGAAAATACTACCTCATCCCAGAACTATAAACTATAATTGTCTCTTAATTTTTATAATTATCTTTTTTTTCTCGTGTGTCGTTTTATAAGACTGGAAAAATAATATTTATTGTATATTGTTAGTATAATTAAGATGAAATTCAAACGAATATTTTCATGATTATTGAATGAAAATTAAAAATGTAAGTTTCGACGCATTTGTTGTTTGGTTTTAGACTAAGCATAGTCCTATTCCAACAGTTATTTAAAGGTGAATCAACACTTAAATATATAATGGTTTTAGATTGAATATAAATATAACTGAACTCTAATTGGGTTCTAACGACGTCATAGGCTACTACACGTCAGTATTTATTGCAAGACAGAATATATGGGCATTAGCAAGAAGAACGGAACTAGATGTGTACAAAACTTGGGGACCTCAGAATAAAGCAAAGAAATTTTACCATCTGGAAAGTGTTAGAACAGGCGATAGAAAATGCAACACAGAAACTGGAAGGCGCATTCGTTTAGCGAAAAAAAATTCCAGAAACTAAAGGAAATACTAAGAAACAGAGAAATACCGTATATAAAAATAGAAAAAAGTGCTCAGTAGTTATCTAATATCAATCCTCGTATACTGCAGTAAATTAAGAACGATATCTTTATAGATGAAGAGCAGAACGGTTCTACAGAAGAAGAGAGAGAATACAATTAACGGAAAAGAGCAATGAGAAGAACATATTGGTTAGGATCAGAAAATGACAGTTGAAATTTCTGTAACAGATAATGAGGAAAGTCGGCTAAGAAGATTGATACTGAAAGGATAAAGCAAAGAAGAACAGCTTATTAATAGTAATTAATATACCGAGCAATCTTGTGTGGATATATGGGAGGGAAGTAAATAGGGATAGTAAGTGGAGAAACATTGCTCAGAGCTAAAAAGATTAGGTAGTTATAGAGGGCCATGATCACCCACGTTCTGGCAACACACGACACACAAGTGAAGATAAATATTATAAAAATATTCTTAGAAGTAGTTGTTAACTAAAATGATAGGAAGTGAAACGAGACACTGAAATCCGAAGTCTCATTGGAATAGAAAAAACTTCTAAAAGATATGCAAAGTATTGAGAAACAGAAAAATTTCATAAAAATAGAGTGCGGGACTACGACAGCGAATACTGGACAACATCCTCACAGATGCAAAGATGATTTTAGGCATCGGAAATGTGTGTTTGTGTGTGTGTGTGGTGGGGGGGGTTGACTGCACAGTTGGACATTGTCTGTGTGAAAAAGAGCACCATGATATGCAATTCACTTCTCCAGAAAAGTGGAAACAGCATGTTGTACTGCGAGGCATTCGTGCCCTAAGTTCCAATACGAACATTTCAGAGTGTTTGGGTATCAATCTGAGGACAGTGTAGAAGATTAGGAAAGAGGAGCATGAGGCTAATGATGATTACAAAAGTACTGCAGCGTGGAAAACTCATTCGGATCGTTCTGATAAGAAAAGAACTCCTGAATTTGGGAGGGTCAGACTCGTCACTGAGGCCTTCCTCAAGTGCCTTGAGTATGTAGTGCTATCCTAGATCATGAGTGGCTTTCTATGTGTGGAAACAGGACTCTGCAGGAGAACCCAGTCAGCTTTACATCTGGCAACCTAACTCCCCGGGCTGCAACTTCATTTGATTATTATAAGTGGGTTGTAGTTGAACGAGAGAACAATAACGATGCAATGAACTAAAAAGCAACGATTCACCATCTTAAGTAAGAAGAACGTCCAGAAAAGTTGCAGGAGATTCCGAAGTTGTCCGGTAGTTGTGATTGATGCCAGTGTCGATGAAGCCAATGTAGATTTTATTGGATAAATTTTCTATATAGCATTTCAAGATATTTTTCCATAATTTTGGTAAAAAAAAAAAAATATAAGTTAAAATGAGATGTCAGTGTTGTTTGCATTTTTTTTTTTGCGTAATTTAGACGACAATTTATCTATCGCACGCTGTATACCTTTGATAAAAAATCAATTCTTACTTTCTGTTTTTTAACACCCTTTAGTTGTGGAAAACGGAAAACGTGTGAAAAAAAAGTATCTCAAAAGTTGATGAGAATTATGATCATGATAGCCTAAAGTCAAATAACAAGTTTCGTTGAATTGCGTATCTCTCTTCTACTAAAACAAAAAAACAAAAAAGTTTATAAATATTTCGTTTGAAAGAAATTGAAACTAATACAATTGAAATTATTTTCTGTGTTTTTCACTTTCCTCGCGAACAATACTGTTTATACAGATAAATATATTTAATACACAAATAAAACTAAAAGCTCAAAATTCATCTGGTCAACTCCGAGTTAGGCAGAAATGATATCCACTCACTACGTGGAACAGTAGTTCAATTATTTAACGTTTTACACTGATCAACAAAAAGAAAATTAAAATATCGAGACACCAAAATCATTTTTAGTAAATTTGACGGCAATGAATCTGAAAATTGCCTTAGTTTTTCTTGATTAGCTCCCATTTTTGATATCTGGAAATGCCTCATCTTAAAAAAAAAGAATTTTTTTTCATTTATTCTCTGTATGTATGACTAGCAGTATAGCCCGGCAACTCTGTGTGTGTCTGTGTGTGTGTGTGTGTGTCCGTTACATATAGACTCCAAAACGGTTGAACAGATTTTCTTTAAAATTTACACAGTTGTACAATAAGCGTCTGCGAGTGTTCTTAGCTAGGTTTTGTGTAGAGGTACCTCCGATAAATATCGATAATCGATAATCGAATAAATCGGGTTATAGAAGGAGTGGTCCGATTTTAATTAAATTTGATACACTCATAGACAAAGACAAGAAACGATATTCAGAAGTTTCAAGGTTGCAGTTCTTACAATAGTGCAGAAAATCGATAATATATATATATATATATATATATATATAAAAGGCAAGATGTTTGTGTATGTGTCTGTTTATCTGCCTGTGTGTCTGTATTTTTTTTCAGCCCTTTTATTTTAGTTTTTGCTTCGGGTTTGGCTCTAAGTAGGTATAATTGTAGTTCTTAGTCTCAGCCATGATACCATTTACTCAGAGAACTTATTTAGCCTTCAAAATGCAGTTTACCACGAAAAAACTTATTTGATATCGACACCAGGAAATCAAAATTTGACTTACATCCATTCATTTTTCTTTCAGTCTACGGTTTCGCTTTAACTGGAAACAACTATTGCTTTTTAGCCTTTCGTGCCAACGTCCAAAGAGTCTGAGCTCCAGGACCATGGATTAGTTTTAAAGCTTTTATTACACCCGAGCAACGCCGGGCTATACTACTAATAAATATATATATATATCGAAAGAGTTAACAGATTTTTTTTAATTTTTAATCTGACATACATTACTTAAGTATTATTTCTAGTAGAGTCCCGTATTTTAGTAGATAGATAGATAGATAGATAGATAGATAGATAGATAGATAGATAGATAGATAGATGTTTGTGTTGAGTGCGTGGATATATATTAATAAAATATGTCATCTTTCATTTTTTCACTGTTAACTATTTGATTGTAGAGAATATAGTTCAATGGTTTCTTAAAGTTTTATAAAATATAGCAGAAAGTAATACGTTATCTGAAATATTTATGTGAAAGTATTGTCATTTTGACTTTTACAATTTAAATATAAATATAAATGTGTGTATGTACGTATATATATATATATATATATATATATAAGTGGCTATTGAAACCAAAACTAAGCGACGACAGTCTGTTTCATACTTGAATGTAATCGTCATGACATGACCATCAAAAGGATAGTCGCCGTTTGGGTTTTGGGTTTTGAAATCAATTTCCGCTTATATATTTTATATTTATAAACGTTCTATCTTTGATATTGCTACCCATAAATAGAACGCATCTTAAAAGTATATATTTGCCAGATAATATAAATATATGTGCATGTGTGTATAAGTTTGTGTGCATGTGTGTGTGTGTCTAAAAATTTCTGATAGTATATGTCTGTAAAAGGAAAATACGAATAAAGACGAAAGGTAAACTTAACCGACACGTTTCGTTCTTTGTACTACTTTATCAAGACAAATGACAAAGTCCCTCAGTGGGCGAAACGCTTTGGTTATATAACTTTTCATTTTGGTTTCATTCATTTCAATATATATATATATATATATATATATATATATATATATATATATATATATATATATATATATATATTAGTGATTCATGAACATATTCGACTGTAGAAGTTTACTTAGAGTTCGCACTAATGATAATGATATGATTAACCCTTTTCATGCAGAAAATATTCGGGATTCATTGACCGAATTACTGCTATTTGATTTTTATAAACATTTAAAAATAAAACGTTTTCATTGAATCAAATTTCTCAAGTCTACTAAATGTTGTAGGTCTTTCAAATATTGATTCGAATTTTTATCCAATTTTATTGTTTTTGGTGTTATGAAATTGTAAAATTATTAGTTTCTCCTTTTGTCGCACTAATTTCGCTGGATCTAGTGAAAGATCTCTACTACTTTAAGATTTACAGAATTCATTCGTTTAAAACTACGCGCAATCATTGAATTCAGAAAATCTATAAAGATGATATATTAGAAATTTCTGAATTACTTGAAAGCCATGCATGCTATTTGCATGAAATTCTAGACTTGATGGGGATATTTAAGAATATGACTTTAATTTTTATGTTAGTTTTTTTGGTTTTGTAGCATCATAATACTGCCCTTGGGAAAGCCATAAATCCTTTTGCACATCCACAGGCTATGGGTTAAAACAGGTAAGGCTTTCTTTTTCAGAGATTTGGTTAAAGACAAGAAATGAACTGTTTTATAAAACATACACTCACATACACACACACAGAAAAAGATAGTATACTGGAATGATGTTTGGTGTTTGATTCTAAATAGTCAGATATGTGTCGCGTATAATAAAGCAATCGACTATTATTATAAATGTAATTGTATGTATGTATAGGAACGCGTGTCAGTTTATATATGTGTGTGCATGAAAGTACACGTGTCAAGTGTATTAAAAGATGGACAATTTTCTTTTAAATTTGTGCGTGAGACGCTTCAATAAAAGTGAAACATGTCAGATCAAGACATACTTCCAAATTTAATGATTGTCAACCAGTCAAGGAGGAAAAACTATTATAAATGAAATTAATACAAAAATGTTAAGAAAGCAAAATAAAAAGATACCACTGCTTTTCTCAAGAACCGCTATAGAAATACAGAGTATACACACACACACACACACACACACACACACACACACACACACACATATATATATATATTATAGAATGAATAAAGAACAAATTTGGAAGTGTGTCTTGATCTGACATGTTTCACTTTTATTGAAGCTTCTCTCACACAAATTTAGAAAACTGTCCATCGTTTTAATACACTTGACACGTGTATTCTCACGCACACACATATATATAAATTGAAACGCGTTCCTATACATATATACACTTATATTTAAAATAGTCATCAATTGCTTTATTATACGGGACACATATCTGACCATTAAGAATCAAAATCCAAATATCATTCCAATATATATTGTGTGTGTGTGTGTGTGTGTGTGTGTGCGTTAGATTAAGGCACATGTCCTACTTTGTTCTTTATTGTCTCATATTGTTGGATATCAATCCATTTATCCAACTCATCGCCCGGTTCACACTCCACCCACGTCTATTGAACAGGTGAAGAGGCTCATCCCTTGTTCCCTGTTTAGGAGGTGGTTTCTGGCTTTCTCTTTTCCAATCTTTTCACTATTACGTAGCCTTCTGCACATCAGTAGCGTTACCGCCTTGCTCGGGGTGATACGATTAAATATATATATATATATATATTGTTGTTCAAAAGTCTGAGGGAACCGTAGGTGATTTTTTAAATTGTGCCCAAATGTAGTTTTGTATTTTAAATAAGAGAAAATTGTTACACATAGATAAAAATAGTGAGACATGATTTTCATTAAAAATTTTATTAAGACAAAAAACAAAAAAGAACATTCTATGGTTAAATTTTCCCTAGTCAAAATATCTTCCGTTAGCCTTTATTATTGCAGCACAAATGTTTAGCATTCCTTGCAAAAGTTTCTAAAAGTATAAGTTTGATATTCAATTTTTTCGATTTTTCTATATCTCAAGTAGAAACTTTTTAATTTTTGAAATGGAAAAGGTTCACTCTTCTGTCAAGTTCATCACATCATTATTCTGGGGATGGTTTCAAACTTTTTCACTATAGCATATATATATATATATATATATATATATATATATTCGGTCGGGTTTCAATCCTGGGTTAGGAAGCGATCGGAGTCTAAGCCGTACTGATGAGCTGTGATACAGCGAAACATATCTTTCTGCGGATGACTATAGTATATATATATATATATATATATATAAGAAACATGTGGAGAGTCTTGATCGTCTGAGTACTGGCAAAACATTCATTTAATGAATAGATATAGTATGTTGAACTGGGGAAGTAAAATATCCTTAAACAAAAGTGATATTTGAAAAATACAGGGCACCGATTTTCCTTTCTGTATTCCTATTACGATGGGAAACTTATTAAACTATTCTTAGTTGACTTTTGGAGGATACTAAGCTGTGTCAACGAGGTGGCTCATGATACCTAGGATAGTTAAGGTACTCTTTACTTCCATTTCGTATGCAAATCTTACAGTATGTTCGACTTAGTATAATTTATCTATAAGATTAGTTAAATCAGTATAATGGAGATATATTAATAGAACATCATGCATATATCAAAAGCACCTTGAGCGTTCAGAAAACTTTAGTGGAAAACACAAGCTTGGAGAAATTTTAAGAAACTGCCATCACTCTACACACGCTAAAAAGAGAGGATGTGCAATGAATATCGACTCGGAATGAGAAATCGAGGTGCCGAGCTCGAATTCCAGTTGAATTCTTTGCATTCACCTATACGCAAATACCCTTGGAAAAGGTGTTAATCCGTCTTTTTCCTCCAGTTTCGAGTTAAATAACAGGACAGATTGGGTTCTATATCCTTGGTTGAAAACCAGTCTACCGAAGAAAATAATGGCAACCCACTTCGGGATAATCTTCTGCCCGGTGACTCATGTCTATTTCGAGGCATGATTGCCCAAACGTGTATCACATATGGCGCTTAACTGACTGACTGACTACCAAGAGGGATCCCTTTGGTGATCCAAATAACTGATTATTAAAATTATTAGTAAATGCTAAATAGCATTAAGGAGACGACAAATTTTTAATATTTTGCCTATTTTTAGGGAGGTGTTTAACTTTGATTGAGTTAGATGCCTTTTAAAAGATTTAAACATTTTTCAGTCGGTATGTTGGTGCATATGAATATTATATTTAGACTGACCATGCGTTTGTCAGTCATATGTATTTCCTTTAGTTTGGAGCCCTTAATATTTACATCAACAGGATAAATGCATTAAAAATACTTTCAACCTCCTTCAATACACTGTTATTGCACCCCACCACACACACATACAGACACAGACACACACACACACACACACATATATATATATATATATGTGTGTGTGTGTGTGTGTGTGTGTGTAGTGCCACGTTATTGAAAGCGACTGAAAGTATTTTCAATGCTTTTCACCTCTTCATGTAAATTCTGAGAGCTCCAAACTATATATATATATATATATATATATATATATATTCGTCATCCACATACAAGCCTGTTTCGCTGTATCAGTGCTCATCTGTGTTGCTAGACATCCACTTGCTTGCCGGGATATATATATATATATATATATATATATATATATATATATATATATATATATATATTTCAACTTGATACCCAAAATAAAATTATGCAAGTCATCTAACAATTTTTAAAAATTACTAAAGAGAGACATTAATAGTATCGAGAATTCCAATGATATTTCAACATCTGGATAAAGTCTGATAAATCTAAGGACATATCCAAATGCAAACCCACCCACTACTTCAAACTTTATAAAAAAAATTATCCGCACTTATAAATTAGATAAATACAACATCATTTCGTAAATCGACCGTGATACAGCCAATTTTGCTAGTGAAGTAAATATTGCTGATAATGTAGGGAAAGTCTCTACTGAAGACCCTTACCTTTTATTTAAAAAACACAAACATAACTTTATTACTGTATGACAATCTAGGTTAATTAATCCTGCTAAAAGTATCTTAGAATTAATCTCTAGGTAAATTATCAAATGAAATAACTGAGGAACATTCTTTATTTCATTCTTCACCCCACTGTCTGAAAAAATGATTCCGATACCATTAATTGGTTTATCAACATTAAAGAAAAAACTGAAACTACTTTCTTAAATTTGACATTGTAGATTTTTTCTATATCTAAAATCTTAATAGATTGCAGTATTAACAGCGCTAAAAAACATTTAATGATTACCGACAAGGAAACTAAGATTATCCTAGTAGCTAGAAAGTCGATTCTTTGATCATCCCCACTGTACCAAAGGTCCCTATAACAAATTCGATGTCTCTATCGGGGTATATGATTCAGCTCAAGCAGCTGTATTTATATCTTAGATAAAAAAAAAGTAAAATTGTAGACTCCAAAGAAATTGTCTTATGATGGTCTTATGTTCTTCCCTAATAGCAATAGGCCCTGGACTGCTATGATCCGAAAGAAAATTATTAGGGTTTTTAAATTAATTCAATGTAAAATTGAAGTTTTCTCTGACCTAAAAATTGTCAATTATTTAGACATCATCCTTAATCTAAATGATAATCCCTACAAACCTTACCTTAGAGAAAATGATACCCCTAGCTATATTAACGTTAATTCCAACCACCCTAATATTATTATAAAACAAATGCTTAAAACTGTTAATACCAGAATTAACCGGTTATCTTCCAACCTTAAGATCTTCAATGAAAATAAAAAGCTATATAATGAAGCTCTCCAGGAAAGCAACTTTTAAGATAAATTGTTATATTAAAAACCCGTTGTTAAATCTGAGATCTAAAACGAAGAGTAGATGTAGTAAAATGAAAGTTATATGGTTTACCCCCTCCATTTTGTTGACTATGTAGTATTAACATTGGTAAATATGTTCTGAAACTGGTAGGTACACATTTTATATCTATAACCCCTTGTGCAGAATATTTAATAGAAAAACTATGAAAAGTAATTATTCTTGCGCACATAATATAGATAATATATTCCCATAATATACAGATTATAAAGAATTTAGATTGAACTAATATTAAAACTGTTATAATACCATCATGCAATTGCAGTTCCATCAACGCTTGTCCTGTGAAAGGTAACGTAAATCTACCCAAATTATCTACCAAACCAACATCTTCCCCTCAAAATAAAAATAACTATTAAGTTTACATTGAAGTTTCAAAGGAAGAATTTAAACATTGGTACTATAGCAATAAACACTCCTTTTCCAACTCCAATTTAAAATTTAAAACTTACCCTTCCTGAAGATTTTAGAAAAAGGAAGAAAAGGGACTTAACTCAATAGTGAGTCAGCGATTAATAGGCTCTTCCCGCACCCCTTATAACATATACTATAGATGCAATCTATGTTTACTTGAAAAGATTAAAATATTAAAATATCCTAAGCAAAATATGCTTTTAAACTTACGAAAAAACTTTATAAGCAAATGCCGTGATAAATTTTGATTTCATTTCAAACTTCCTAATAATTAATCTAAAAGTGTATTTCTTTGAAATAGCTATTTCATTTCTTTTTCCGTTTCTCGGCACATTCTTCATTTTCTATACGCACTCAATTAAATAAATTTACTTCCCCACAAATTTTTTGTTACGCCGATGAGATGGGTGTTAAATTTACCCGTCGAAATGTCCATCCGACATAAGAAAATGTTAATATATATATATATAAAAATATTTATATATAAACTCTATGTATATATGTAAAATAAGTGTATATTTACTGCCATTTTTGTAATATTCTGCTCATTCTTGCATGAAATTAGTTTCCACTTTGATGTTTAGTGGGTAGTTCTGCTTCTGATATTTATTAAGCTCTAAATGACATTTTGTTTTAACAACTTATTTTATAATATGTATTGATTAATTTGCACTATATTCGTCGGCGCACACGTAAACAAAATGTGTGCGTGGTTTAACTGAATCTCGTACGCGTAGCGATACCAGTGTATGTAGTTCAGCTGGTTTTATTACTCTCAATGCATACACGAGAATATCGTAAGTGAAAACAGAAAGATGTAAATTGGTTACATTTCACGCCATAAATATATATATATATATATATATATATATATATATATATATATATATGAATAAGGTATATATTAGCAACAAATAATCACCCAAGCAAGTTTGATTAAAGAGAACAGAGATCTGTCTATTTCAATGTTATTGTATTGTTCTGTTTTTTGAATAGGTTGTTGCGTGTTGGGATTACGATTGTAGATAAACTGTCCGAATTGCTTTTTTGTGTTGTTGTTAGTTCAAGTATTTTCTACCGTCTCAATTATTTTTAAAGAAGAATGTGGTGTTTTTGCAGAATTAATTTTTCTTCGTGATGTTATTCTTTGAAAAGTTTAAAATGAGTAATAATCTTCTATTACGTCATGTATAAGGTTTATTGGGGCCACGTTATTAGAACATTAAATAAATAAATGAAGACATTAAACAAACCTAATTTGCGGTTCTTTTTAATCAAACTTGTTGCGATATATATATATATATATATATATATATATATATATATATATTGGGGAAATTGTATAACAAATTCGAAAAAGGTTTTGTTGTGATGCATTTCGTCCTTCGGAATTACATCTGACCAAATTTATTATGTTGATGTGACTACGCATGCGTACGAACGAGGGTGATATGGTGCTTGATCAAGAAGTCATTCAGCATAAATTTAGAGTGAGTGCTGTGATTACAGAGTCGTGTAAAAGTCAATTTGCTCCCTGGATCTTACATTTCATCATTCTTGGCAGATCTTCTATCACAGTTAGGGATACCTACTAACAAAGGTGATGAAAAAAAATAAGAAAATGAGTCTGAATAAATTCGGTTAAATATAAAAGTGATAATAAAAAATTCAGAAATCCTCATCTCGACAGGGGTTAGGCGCACGTGTAGTAGCACCAAAATCACAAGTTTAGTCTGATAAATTCAAAAAGAACAAAAGACGTCACAAGAAAACTTTTTTCCATTTGGTCATACAATTTTCCATTGTTGTTCTTGAAATATAATAATAATAATAATATATATATCGGTATTTCATATATATATATATACAATATATATATATATATATATATATATATATATATATATGCATATATATATATATATATATATATATATATATATATGAAGTTTTTTTCCTTGTTTCATTAGCTTTTACTCACCGATATTTACCTGGATCAGGAATTCCAAGCCCACTTCAATCACGTTTTTTTTCAAATTCACCTTCTTTTTTTTCTTTTTTTTTTTTGCTGAAAACATTGTAACGCATCTGTTGTTAGCTTAAATTGGTTTTTTTTTTCAGATTTATACGCTCGATAAAGTTTATGAAAAATTACTGAATAATCTACTGTTTTTAATTTACACGAGACAAGACCCGCGCACACTTTCTCTTCTATATACCATCTGATTTTACCGTTATTTTTTCTATGCGTTATTTACTGGAATATGACAAATTCAGTTACACACGAGAAAATAAAATTACAAAATTATTTCATGAATTCCACAATTTCGTGTGTATGTATGTATAATCATTTTTTAAATATATTTATATATAAATAGCATGGTGTTTTTCTACAATCGTACGCTTTTTGTCTATAATCTAAATCATAGTCTATAAAATATGTGAATGTGTGTGTGTGTGTGTGTGTGTGTGTGTGTGTGTGTGTGTGTGTGTGTGTGTGTGTGTGTTCCTTTGCTTGGACAGATAAGAGTACACTGTTTTAAATTTTTTTAAATGGGCTTTTAATGTATATAATTTTTTATATATCTTTTAAATATATATATATATATATATATATATATGAATGATTAATATTATCCGTTATCAAATATATTCAATTATTGGTTGAACGTCACATTAACGTACACTTTTCTAGCAAAAAGTAATCGTAAAAAGAAACAATTCATGATAAATTTCTTAGCGATAGCGGTTATCAATCTTCTGAGATCAGCTCTGTGGAAAATATAGTAGCTCCAAAAGGAAAAATAGAAACAGGAAAATCATATGGTATAATCCTTCATTTTATCAGTTAGTTAATTTTAAAATAGGACATAAATCCCTTAAGTTAATTGATAAACATTTTTTTCAAAAATAACCCTTTAAGAAAACGTTTCAATAGGAATACACTAAAACACAGTTATAGTTGCTCCAAAAAACTAGAAAAAATAATTAAATTACATAACAATAAAATATGGAATTATACAACAAAAGCAATTTTACTACTCATTTGAATTTGCCCCATAACAATAACATTTTTAATTGTAGAAACCCGAATCAATGCCCCCCTATCTAATAAGTGTTTAACGAAATCCCTGGTCTATATGTGTTCAATTTCATCTGTAGAGATTCCTAAGGTTACTAAGGTTTATATTGGAAATACAATGAACTTTTTTTAAAAGAGTTTTTACAATCATCTCTCACCTTTTACCAATAAGGACAAAAAATATGACATCACTTTCTAAATATTTTTCGAAGTTAAAAAAAGAAAATAAAACACCTAAAGTTAAATGAAAAATTCTTAAACAGGCTAGAACATCTACATCGGGAAATGAACCACCTTTCCTTTGTCTACAAGAAAAATGGACATTATTAAATACATGAAGAGAGACATGTAACTGAATCAGAAGCATAAATCTACAGTAAATTGCAAACATATTAAAAAACTAACCTTGCAATCCTTCTAAAATTATAACATCTAAAGTTCAAATTTCTAGCAATTATAAACGTCCTATAGTATTAATCGAGGATGTGCGTTGTGGTACAGTGGGTATCGGCTCGGAACGAGAAGCCGGGGAGCCGAGTTCGAATTCCAGTTGAACCCATTGTATTCGCTTACACGCAAATGCCCTTTGGAAAGGTATTAATCCGTCTCTTCCTTCCAGTTATGTGTTAAATAGCAGGACAGATTGGGTTCTATAGCCTTGGTCGGCAACCAGTCTACCGCAAAAAGCAATGGCAACCTACTGCGGGATAATCTTCTGCCCAGTCAGTCATGTCTCTTTCGAGACATGATCGCCCAAGCGTGTATCACGTATGGCACTTAACTGACTGACTGATAGAATTAATCACAGTGTCCTGATTTTTTTGTTTACTTTTAACCTTCTTCTTATGTTATTCCATCTCTATTTTTATTTTTATTTTCTATTAAAAATTGCGATCTAATTAATGCATCTAGAAATTGAATTTAAATTTTTTTTATTTCTAATTTTGTTTTTAATTAAATTTTAAAACTCCCTTTTTTATATTAGCCTTAATGAATCTATACCTCCGTTTTGTATATCTAAATATCCTCAAATCTACATTTTTGAATAATTCCTACGTCTGTGTACGTGATTTCACCTTTTTTTCAAAAAATGCCAAAGGTTTTGTTTTATACTTCGCTACAACAAATGGTTCTATTTACAATTCATTCCTGGCCAAAATTTCTTTGCCACTTATGTTGTCTCCCCTATCCCTTCTTCCTCCCCCTGTACATTTTTCCACTTTTTCTCGCTTTCTTCTCCCTCGGTGCATTTTCTTATTTCTTCCTCTTTGTTAAGGCCAGACACCGCGTCACCGATGTTTGTATATATCGATACTTTTACTTCCTATCTAAACCTGGCGTCTATTTCTCTTCGAGGCGTCTTTTATAGGTTCTTCCCTCATGTCTCTTTAGTTCTTTCTCTCGTTTACACCTTTTTATTTTTATTCCTTCTGTGTCCTTCCTTTTTTTTGATTCCCTCTTCTGGTTTCACTTCTTTCCTATGCCTTTTACCTCGAACAAAAAAATTTCCAATAAAAGGAAGTGAATTTTCATCTTTTTCAAAAATAACGTTTACTACCTGATGAGACATTGCTCTTTCAATGTCGAAATAAAATGTACACTTTTGTAGTAAATTGCAGTTTGGACATGTTCTAAAGTATAATTTATAGTGTATATATATATATATATATATATATATATATATATAAAGAAAAATCGAAATAAGGTAGTTTAAACTTATTACTCCATTCTGATTTTGTTTTTAAATGTGGTTGTCACATCCATCCAGGAAACACTGCAAAGCTGCAATCGGTCGTTAGGCAGTTTCTTTTCGCAAGTTTGCAAGTACATGCCATAACTGGACTTCGAAGAGACGATCTACCATTGTGGTCTTGTGATAAAATAGATTAATATTATGCTCTATCTCTTTCATTTCTCTCGCTCTTTCTTTCTCTCTCTCTCTCTCTCTCTCTCTCTCTATATATATATATATATATATATATATATATAACTATCTACTATATATATTTACATTTAATTTATTATTTTAATATTATTTTATGGATACTGGTGTTTCACTGGATACTATTTTTTTATAATAATATAGCACATTTATTTATATGATAGCGGCCTGAATAATCGAGATATTTTGTAAGGAACTTTTGTATTTTCCGGTAGGATTTGAATCTGTGTCCCCGAGGGAAAACCATCAATTTATTTACACTACTCGAGTACGATATGATTTCTTCAGTAAATCAGGAAGACATCTTTAAAAGCAATGTTTCGGACATTGTTAGACTGCGTAAGTCTTTCGTTGTCAAGCGGTCTCAGACACGTCAGATCAATTGACAGTTTCTTCTGGGAAATGAAAGTTCGAATCCTGCCGGAGGACTCATATTTTCATACATCTGCAGAAAATTACATGTGTTATTAGTTAATAACACAATAATGCTCACTCATACAAACAGTAAAAAGAACCTTCAGATATTGGAGGCCATCTACATTAAATCAAAACAACCTTCGCTTAATAAAATCACATTTCAATCTGGTCATAGCACATTACATTGCATTTATACATATGGTTCTGTTAACATTTTGGTCTTTCACGCGGTGTGACGTCATAAAACCGCATTACAAATTTATGAAATGCGTCTGCTATTCGATGACTATTATCGTTGCTTAGCAATGTTTTTACAAGATAAAATCATCTTTGATGGTGAATGTGTTTATGTTAACGTCCCTGTAACCTCTCTGAAGATAGCTCAATATGAGCCGAAAGCTTAGAGCCAGCATAGTAAAAAATATCCAATGTTAGACAATATTTGTCTTTATTTTCACCAGAAATTAAAAGCAAAATACGATATTTAGAACGGCTCATGATGAAATATTCATAGTCTGTTATATTTAACAGTATATGTTTAGAAAATGATCTGCTGCCTCGATACAATATATATATATATATATATATATATATATATATATAGGACTGTATTCGTCCTCCATAGGAAAAAAATTAAAGGTTTATTCCATCTGACTATGAAGAATTATATTCATCTTTTCATGTGCAGCTGATGAGTAGGTTTACCGCCCGTCTTTTATAGAAAAGGGCAGTTCTTAATTTAGTTCTTTTTGTAATTGTTCTTTGTTGAATTCGGAAGCAAATAATATGCCATTTTCAGTTATATTGTGTATCTTAGTCAGTTAAGTACCATACGTGAAACACGCTTGGACGATCATGTCTCGGAAGAGATGTAACTGACTGGGCATAAGATTATCCCGTAGTAGGTTACCATTACTTTCTGCGGTAGACTGATTACCAGCCAAGGCTATAGAAGCCAATTTGTCCTATTATTTAACCCATAACCAGAGGGAAGAGACGGATTAATACCTTTCCCAAGGGTATTTGCGCGTAAGTGAATGCAATGAATTCAACACGGCTCCCTGATTTCTCGTTCCGAGCGGATATCCACTGCGCCACAACGCACATTGTGTATCTACATAAACTAAATAAAAATTACTATTTATATATATACACATATTTTCTATACATCCTTTATTACGCTTTAACAGAGAATTAAGTCCCACTGATTGTTCATGATGTTGCATGTACAGCCAAACAGTTATTAATGAGTTTAAGTACGATTAATATGTGTTTACTCTCACGTTTGTTATTAATCTTATGGATTATACACGTTTATTTTTATTGATATCCTAATCTTAATTCTGTTGCATTATGAATTAAGTATGTTCTATCTCAGTCAGTTAAGTGCCATACGTGATACACGCTTTGGGCGATCATCTCTCGAAAGAGACATAACTGACTGGACAGAAGAGTATCCCGCAGTAGGTTGACATTGCTTTCTGCGGTAGACTGGTTGCCGACCAAGGCTATAGAACCCAATCTGTCTTACTATTTAACCCATAACTGGAGGGAAGAGACAGATTAATGCCTTTCACAAGTGTATTTGTGCGTAAGTGAATGCAAGGAATTCGACTGTAATTCGCACTCGGCTCCCCGATTTGTCGTTCCGAGTCGATATCCACTGCACCACATGTACATTGTTTAAAATGCTCAGTAATTACGATATGCGGGTATA
This sequence comes from Ascarosepion bandense, assembly GCA_037127315.1. Lineage (NCBI taxonomy): Eukaryota > Metazoa > Mollusca > Cephalopoda > Sepiida > Sepiidae > Ascarosepion > Ascarosepion bandense. The sequence goes on from JBBBDQ010000327.1 coordinate 2,409,441, forward strand.
TTTAAGCGATATGAAAGATGTACATATGTTTAAGAAATAAAATGTGTTCATATGTTTAAGAAGACGTTAGCATTTAATGCTTGGCATCAAAGAAGTGCAGTAATTTAAATATATGAGACTAGTTTTAACAGAGGGGGTAATGTGTGTGACTGAAATCTAATGGCACACTGGCATTGTGAAAGATGCCTTTCAAAAGCAAAGTATGCCTTTCAAAAGCAAAGTATAATGGAGAAACATTATCAAAAACAGTAGCAGAGTAATTAAAATACAGTAGATTATGATTGGCATTACATTTAACTTTTTAAAGATCAGAGTTGGCTAAAAACCACAGAGCCTGAAGAAAGTTTCACAAGCAAGACTCGCCATAGAAGTAAATTTTAGCATAGAAAATAACCGTTACATCTAGCCATTTCAACGTTAAAACGATGAGACCTTGCCGTTAAACTAGTAATGCGCTTAAATTCATAATGTTTAGATAGCCTAGAAGAAAGTTCATCAGAACAATTACCATGAGGTACAATGAAACTTCGTTACATCGGTGGGAAAATGACTGAAGCCGAGACGCAAGATCAGGATCAATAATATTGCTAATTCTTCTTTGGATTTTATCAAAAATCTAAACAAAAAAGCGGCAGGAGCATCAGACCATATATGACAGCTATATTCAAATCATGGACGAATGATAAACATATAAATACGTGAGATAGATTCGAGAGAGAAAAATTGTCTAGCACGACACAATGAAGGAAAACAGCAAATACGATTTAATCTTTCCAACTCACAATCATTTGTGTTAAATCACTGGAACTAACCAATGCCTATATCCATGTGTCCTTGAGTTGTAAGTTGAATTCCTGGCTACATTAGTGGTGAGCAAATAACTTAGAGAGCTGCATGAAATCCGGAAGTGACATCACACATGGGATGAGAATGAGATATCCCAGGTTTAAAATTTCAAACACATGAAGAAGGCCGGAGCGTCGTAAAAATGGCAATAAAGATGGAGACAACCGTCCGGAAAATATAAATAATATCATAGTTATTGTTTAAAGAAGACGTTTTTAATGACTGTATGCATAACTTTCATTTAATATCTTGATAATTCTTTATTAAAAATAATTCAGTAAAGGAAAAAGACACTCATTTAGTATTAGGCATTTTTTTTTTAATCTTTTCACCCCGAGCAAGGCAGAAACGCCACTGATGTGCAGGGGGTTACATAAATGTAGAAAGATTAGTTAGAAAAGAGTGAGGAGTACAAGCTAGTTAGAACGGAACAATAGAAAGCTGAGAAAGCAGGTGCAATGACAGATACATGGGCGGAGAGAACGTGAAGATTATACAGGGGAGGGGAGAGAGCTAGAGTCCAGTGGTTAGTAGGTGAGTATTAACTTTGCTTTTAAATTTCTGGAGGTCGTAGCCGTCAGGAAAGCAAGAATACGGGAGTGAGTTCCACAGGCGAGATTAAAAGGACTAGCGAATAGCAAATAAAAATGACATTTTGTAAAAGCACACATCAGTAGAATGTACAAATTACTATAATGACAAATTAGTGAAATTCGTATGAATGACAATTTTCTACAATCTACTAATTACTATAATATTTAGAATTTCTTTGCAATAACAAATCGAAAATTATTCATTTTCTAAACAAAGTCTCAAAGGAAATACTAACAGAGAGAACACTTCTACTCAAAATCAGGAAAAAAAGATAACTGAAATTATTTGGACACATGGTGAGAAAAGAAGGCTTGGAAAACTTAACCCTGACGGGCATACTTTTGAAATATGGGGAAGGCAACGAGTAAACTTATCTGACGAGCTTCTGTGAATGGATAACGGAACCGAAGGCAGACTCTTTGGCAAAGGAAGAAAAACTGCTAAAAGCTATGAGGAATAGGAAGTTGTAGAGAGCCATGGTCGCGTAATATCCTTAAGGGACACGGCACATAGAAGAAGTAGTAATAATACACGGCACTTCACTAGTCTAAAACCTTTCTTTTGTCTGATTTGTATATGTCGTAAAATAGTGTGAATTAAATCGTCATCGAAAAAGTTCGATCGTTTTAAAAATGTCTTTATTTATTTAATACTTATTTAATAAATGAGAATTATTAGTCTTAGAATTCATAATATTTGTTAGATTAAAAAAAGGTATGTTTTAATGTCAACATTATTTGCTTCCATTTTTATATTGTTTATTTCGAAGTTGTCATCTAAATGTTAAGCTCATTACACCTTCAGGACGGAAAATGTCTCTATTTGAATAATTAAGTTTTTTTTTTATAGAGTTAGTAGTAAATGAAAAGGAGAAGGCTTACGGTCACATCATGTTCACGTACAAACACCAACATTAAGAAACATCGAGCCTAGATGGGTAATGGATTTTTTTTAATCGTTTCACCCGAAGCAAAGCGGTACCGCCACTGATGCGCAGGGAGTTACATAAAAGCAACGGTTTAGGCAGGAGGAAAGTGAAGAGAAAGAAAAACCAGTTAAAGAGAAAGGACAAGAGAAGGGTGGGAACACAGGTGCGAAGACAGTTGTGAAGGTCAAGAGAAAGGAGAAGATAAAGATATACGGGCTAATGTGAAAAGGACTGAAGTGGATAAGAGATGGGAATTGACTTTGCATTTAAATTCCTGGAGGTTGTATTGGGAATATCAGGTGCTGTATGTTTCGATGTGCGAGTGGAGCAATGGATAATGACTTGGAAGTGTTAATCGGAGAAACGAGATCCAACCCCAGTTGGGTTTTATATGTTTACTTACGCGCAATTACCCTCGGGAAAACTATGAATTCACTTATTCTTACTCCAATTATCGGTCAGTTATTACGACTTGTATCACTAAATCGTTGTTATTTCCATAACAAAAATTTCTTACAGTCTAAAAATATTTAAGGGCTTTAAATAACCTACAACGGGTTGATAAGCCGTAGAAAATTAATCAATGAATCAAAAGCGAGGAAAAAGTCTAAAAAATAACTTGTAAGAAGACAGAATGGATGGCTTTCAGAAAAAGAACAGTTCAAAATACAAAATCTGTATGCAAGTAGGAAAATAGAAATATCTAGCAAGTGTTTTAAGTAGGGAATTATATGTCACTGAAATTAGAAGACGCACCCGAATAGCAAAAGATGCCTTCCAAAAAAGAAGAAAGAGATTGAGAAACCGGAAAATTTTGTAAGAAACAAAGAAAATATTGGTGTACTATTATATATATATAATATATGTCCTATATATATATATATATATATATATATATATATATATATATGATATCGGTCATCTTTTATAACAGTGAATTCTGGGTTACTTCCGCGCAAATGAAGAGAAGACGTGTCAACAGGGATGCGTTTCTACAGAAAGATGCTGAGAATATCATGGACGGAGAATGTGACCAGCAAGAATGTTTTAAGGAAAACTAAAACAAAAGGGTTATATCGAATCAGAAATATGAAAGTTGAAAATTAAGGAACAAATAATGAGAAAAATATTATTAGATAATTAACGCCCAGAAAAGACAAGGGGGACAGAGAAAAACCGCGAGTAACCTAACTAAAAAAACTTGTGTCAGTGGATCATAGAAAAGGCATTAAGAGAAATAGAGAAAGAACAGACCACACTGAACATGTTGTGTAGAACTATGGCTGCTCACGTTCTGAAGAAACAAGAAGCAGAGGAGTAGAACTGTAACTAGAAAAATATCAGGCTAACATTCGAATATTTATTCAGATTATTAACAAACACATTGAAAAATAGATGTAGTTAATAAAAAAATATGTTAAAACTGATTATAATAAATTATTATTAATAAAAAATATGTTAATACTGATTAGCTGTAAAATATATTTTTATTCGAAATGCATATTAGATTATTTACATTAAATTGTATTATTACACAATCTATATATCTCTATTACGTATGGACCGCTAAGTTGGTCATCAATTTATTTATTGTCCCAATTTAACATATTTGCAAAACACGGAGACAGACACTTATTTTAAATGCATTTATTTTTGTACCTTTGACCAAATGTGACAACTTCGATTTTTATTTATTAGATTAAAAAAAAGAGATCACCTGAAAATAGAACAGGTAAGACAACAGAATATATATGAGTATTAATTTTGGTATATATTTCCTTTGTAAATGTCCATCAATTATAAGCATTCGATATACATGACAGATTATAGCGCAGTAATAACTTAATTGATATTGAATGCTAAAAAGTTATGCGTATGAAATATAACTTTCTATCATTCGACTTCAAGATTCTTGGTGACACAGATGTTGTTGCAATTGACAAAGCATTGTATTTTAAAATTATTTTTATAGAAATATCATCGTATTTTCTATTCATTGTTGTAGCAGCATTAATATCATTTTTTTTTAAACTACTGATAAAGCTTTTTTTATCTTTTAATTATTTACTTCCATTGAATGTCATATATTATAAGCATCCAAAGGAACTAACCGAAGCGTTAAAATGGTTTTACACACTTTGATTCAAGAGAGAAAGAAAATGTGAATTTATCGGAGTGAGAAACTATTTAGTTTATGATTGTTTGTTATATCCGTTGAGTTTCTTGCTTAGAAAACATCATTAGAATCCCTCGGAGCAATTAAACATCGGTTTTTTTCTTGTTCATACTGCCGGAAAATAAATTGGCGAATTTCCTTGAGACAGGTTCTATTTTGCTAAAGATATGAAGACATTTGTTTAAATAACTCGAAAACTATTCACTAGACGATATTCATTTCATGTGCATATAAGTATTTTACCACCACGTCGGCGAAGAAATAATTCCGCAGAATTCAGTGTAGAATAAAATATAATATGTATCAATTAAATTTATTAATGGACTATCTCTTTATATAGTACACTATGAAGACAAAGCATAGTTGCTTCAAAAAGTTGTTTTCTAGCTTTAAACTAGTCAAATAATGTTTCATGGGTGAAATACAACCATTGTTGTTGAGATAGATAGATAGATAGATAGATAGATAGATAGATAGATAGATAGATAGATAGATTGTGTTTAATATGTTGGTTGTTAAAACCATTTCGTTAATCTTCAGAACTTTCTGTAACATAGATAGATAGATAGATAGATAGATAGATAGATAGATAGATAGATAGATAGATAGATGTACAATGAGGTAAATCTGACTTTACGAATAAATCTCTAATTAATTCTAATCATACACTCTGTAGTACAATCACGCAGCATATACATTAATATATATATATATATATATATATATATATATATATATATATATATATATATATATATATATATCAATGTAAATTCAATATTTTACATTTGGGGAATATCCATTTCTACAAGTTTTTAGAACCCGCTTTATCAAACCCATCTGGATGTATAATAATAAAATTATTGTGTGGCCGGAAATAAAGTTTAGTTTAGAAAAAGAAAGAGCAAAGATCGGGGAAAGAGGGAATGGCTTAGTGATAATAGTAGAGAAAAGGCAACATCCCCGAACGATCAACGTTAGCTGGTAGGAATAAACTTCAGGTTTCACGTGTACAAAATCAAAATCAAACCATTATCAATAAAATTAGGTTAAAAATAATTTTTGACGATTAAATGGAAATAGTTTTTTTTCCTGGTAGAGTTAAATTGGAAATAATTAAAAAAAAAACTCTTATTATTAATGACGTTCTCAACTACTTTATTGATGAACAAATTACACGAGCTATCAGAAATATTAACATAAAAAAGTATATAATACTTCCATATATAATCCTAAACATAACCTACTATACAAACAAAATGAAAAAATCCTTTAAAAAATCATAAGCACTAACATATTCCCTACTGACCCCAGTCCAAAAAAATAAATAAATAAAACCAATTATATACTATACTAAATTTACTACAAAGAAATTTTAACATCCACAATAAATCTTCTCCATCAACTGGAGTTTTGCAAAAGACCAACATTGCATATCAATTCAAATGCCATATAGAAGATTGTATTCCTAAAATAAGGTATATATATATATATATATATATATATATATATATATATATATATGTGTGTGTGTGTGTGTGTGTGTGTGTGTGTTTTTAAAATTATAATTATGTAAAAGAATTATAATTATATAAATTAAATTTTACCTCACTTGTAAAAACATCATAGCAGTTACAGCTTATTTTTTTAATTAACTAAAACAAAACACGTTCTTGCCTGTTTATATATATATATATATATATATGAAATGAATTGTTTGAACATTATTTTCTATCGATACTCGTATTTAAGTAGATATTCTATTTTTAATGAAACAGTATTATATATTTATTTCTACCGGCCTGATTATTTACGATAAATTTTTATTACGAAAATGTGTGCCATTCGGCAGGATTACATTTTCGTAATAAAAATTTATCGTAAATAATCAGGCTGGTAGAAATAAATATATAATACTGTTTCATTAAAAACAGAATATCTACTTAAATACGAGTATCGATAGAAAATAATGTTCAAACAATTCATTTCAAATTGTCGGTTGCTCATAACAAAGTTTCGTTAAAATTCCTTGATTTCCGTAATATATATATATATTGTCATCCGCAGACAGATCTGTTTCGCCGTATCACAGCTCATCAGTACGGTTAGACTCCGATTGCTTTTTTACCCAGGATTGAAACCCGACCGAAATGGCGTTTGGTGGGCGTTCGGTGGAAGTAGGCAGACCTTTTAGCGCATATCATTATACGCGCCCAATAGCTAGCACGCTCTAATTCATTTCACTGAATGAGCGATGCGCACACGCAGAGTAGCTACTGTTTATCAAAGTCTACTGTTTTTCCATAGTGCTCAATCAGGGTGTGAGAGCGTAAATATTGTCATCCGCAAACAGATCTGTTTCGCCGAATCACAGCTCATCAGTACGGTTAGACTCCGTTTGCTTTTTTACCCAGGATTGAAACCCGACCGAAATGGCGTCAGTCGGCGACTCTACCCTGGACTATAGACGTTCGGTGGAAGTTGACAGACTTTTTAGCGCATATCATTATACGCGCCCAATAGCTAGAGCGCTCTAATTCATTTCCCTGAATAAGCACGCATGAACGCGCTCGTTTATAATTTATATATATATATATATATATATATATATATATATATATATGTATATATATATATATATATATAAAATGATGGTCTCTTTAGGTGTGAAATTGACAGTCACAATGCGGTTTTGATTTCTATGCCTCCACTACATATATATATATAGAGAGAGAGAGATAGAGAGAAAGAGAGAGAGAGAGAAAGAAGCAGATAGTCACTAAAAACAAATAAGAACTCACGTGAAATTTAAATCGCAGAGAGCAACAATATTTGAGTGCATATGTATATATATATATATATGAAATGATTTGTTTGAAAATTAATTTAGATCGATACTCATATTTAAATAGATATTCTGTTTATAATCAAACAGTATATCTACGTAAATGCGAGTATTGATTAAAGATAATGTTCAAACAAATCATTTTAAATTGTCGGTTGTTTATAACTAATTTCGTTAATCTTCGTTAATTTCCAATATATATATATATATATGTGTGTGTGTGTGTGTATGGAAAAATAAAAATAAGGTTATCTATCTATCTATCTATCTATCTATCTATCTATCTATCTATCAAAATTTAAGATATCAATGTTGACAAAAATAATTGTTAATTCAAACCTAGCGACCTACAGTTCAATGTTGACAAAAATAATTGTTAATTCAAACCTAGCGACCTACAGTTTTGTCAGTCTGGTGAATGCTTAATCCTGACCGACTGAATATCGAATATATTCAGGGCGTCCATAAAGTTCGTGTGCACTTTTTTAAAAATTTGCAACTACAAATTAGGGTATAAATTTTAAAGTGCACATGAAATTTATGGACATCCTGTATATATATATATATATATATATATATATATTTTTTTTTTTTTCTTCCTGTGTATGTATAATTTCAAATTCCTAAATGATGAGTTACCCCGGTGACTTCTCGAAATCGTACAAAGTTATTTGGACTTTTCATATTTTCGAAACACCTTTGTAGCACTTATTTAACAAATCTGTAATACACTTTTTTAAGTCTTATGTCGTTAAGCAACTGAAATTCTCGTGATCAGGTGACCTTTTAAATTCTAATCTTTTCTTAATTTTCTCCTTTCTTCCGATATATTATACAATTAGACGTTGACTCTTTAGTAGTAGTAGTAGTAGTAGTAGTATTTATCGTGTCCTGAATTTTTTAGGGCAATTATTTTTATTCTTGTATATACTTTGACAATTTTCTTCATTGATTTACTTGCTTTTTCTCATCAGTTATCGATTGTTTCATTTTAATGCCACGCGAAACAAAATGTCATAAAAAGACATTTTATTTTTTATAATCCTTTTTCATTAAGCAAGGCAGTAATGCCACTGATACGCAGGGGGTTACAGTGAGAGGAGAGAAGAAAAGAAGAAAAAATAAAGAAAAAAAGAACAAGGTACAGGGGATGTCGAAGAAAGGATAAGAGAAAGATGAGAATCAAGGAGATAAAAGATGGCCATTGACGTTGCACTTAAACTTTTGCAGATTGTCACTATCAGAGAAGCAAGTATACAGAAGTGAATTCTTTAGGTAGGAAGTGCGAGAAAACGAACTATGGGAAGAAGGGGTTACATTTGCCTATTTTTACCGAAAAAGTTGGGGGCAACCGATTGCCAACCTAGCAGCACGAGTAAATTCATGTAGTCGGGGCACCATGGAATGAAGCTTATTATATATATATATAAAACACCATTAAAACAAAGTTTAGGGTGGATTGCTCTGTGTCACATTTGTCATTCGTGTACATATGGAGCTACTCTGTCTTCAACGTTTAACATATGTCTACTAATGAGTTAACTGTGGAGTGTTCCCTTTAACAATGACTACATATTGATATCGGGAGTAGGTAGATATGCTGTTTACATACAGCCATGCTAATCGTAAGGACAGCGAAGCTACACGACTGAATCATATTGCGTTTACAGATCGAAGAGATCCGAGTCATTTAACCTCTGCTGCTGTTTATCGTCACGTGGCTGAGACAGAATCCGTTGTACCACAAACTGTGGATCGAGCATACGTGGCAACACGGTGCTATCTATTGTAAACATTTTAAACTTAATAACTCAAAAATTAAAGATTAGAAGACATATGCTTATACCGACTTTTGTCCTTGTTTTGCACCAAAAATGTGTAAAAGTGATTCTGACACACCCTATATACATATATATATAACCATATAATTATGAATTAAAAGTACATTGCAACACGGAAATTTATGTTTCGAGATCGAATCTCGTCATCAGGCAATGCTGGATGTTGGTTGTGAAAATTATTTATATTTAAATACAAAAAAAAACATCGGTTTGCTATTTATGTATGTGGGAAGATATAAAATTATTGCGTGTGTTCCTTTTAATTAATCAGAATAAATATGCACTTTGAAATTTGGCCAGTAGTTTCTAGGGAATACATACTTACTTTTTTCTTTCTTTTATCCTTTTTTCTTTCTTTTTTTTCTTCCTAATGGTCAAAGTGCCAACCTACTTTTAACATAATTTTATTTTTAGTTTTCTATTTTTATTTTTATTTTTATTGCTTCTCACTATATCGCATTACCTTTCAAATATTTATTCTAGTGCCAAAATGTCCTTTCTGCTTTCTCCATACCTTGACCTCATCTCATAGAAAACAAATATACGATATAGTAGTAGTAATATGGTGTTACATATATATATATATATATATATATATATATATATTAATTCAGATACTTCAATCCAAGGGAAAAAAGCAGGAAGGTAAATTCCAAAAACCCGATCCTAATTAATATTAAAAATTTTATTTTAATATTAAAAAATGATACAGGAAGAGAGCTCCATGTAATAAAATATTTCAGAGCAAATATAAATATATATATATATAGTTTATACTTGAGCCAACAGCTAAACCTTGGTGCAGTTTATACTTTAATTAATAGGTAAGCATTGGATCGGGTTATACTTGTGTCAATAGAAAAGGCTTCAGTCTGTTTTTGATTTATACTGGAATCATTAGGTTCATACATTAGTTTGTATGTATTCACTTAGATGACTGTCTCGATTTTTACGGGGCTTTTTGTTAAACATCTGCAGAGGATAAATAAATTAAGTAGATTCAACAGAGCCTATGAGTATTATGAAGGGCTTTGTCCTTAAGCGCTTATGGCCCTAGCCAAGTGGTGAAATGAATGTTCGGTTGGAATAAGGATTGCAAGTTTTATTTCTCTACAAAAAAGAATTGCCCCAGTTTGTTTCTTTGAAACTAAATGGTATTCAGTATGGCTAATAAAACGTAACGTCTCTCTATGGAAAATCTTTGAAACATTTTCCTATATATCTTCATCGGATTAATGTGATGTAAACAACTCATTAGTGCGATGATAACCTACAGAAAAATCTTTTTCGAATTTGTCATAGATTTTTCATAGATAAGTATAGTACGGTGTATGTTTTATTAGACAGTTTGATGTCATTACACATGCGCATGAAAGAGAGGGACGCTGAAACTTTAAATTCACTTTTTTAATATGTGTTTATGTATACAATCTAACTGACTTCATTTATTCGCTTTTTGTTTGTTTTAATTACTTATGTTATTAATTCTCCCACATTGTCGTAAAAGAATATTTACCCCTAAAGTTGAACTCTTGGAAGAACCTGGACATGAATTTATAGTGGATAATCTAGCGATTAAAGCAATTTCTATACGCTTTCCTCTTAGTAATCTGAGTTCACTTTTAATAGAAGTAACATTTTTTTTAAATAATATTTATACAAAAAATCAACTTTGGTGAGCAACATCGAGTATGCTGTCTTGTACAATATCCCTTTTATGTTCATATACACCTTTATTTACGTTTCTCCTATGTATTCCACATGGTAATGATTACAGGTTACAAAGATTCTTTTTCTCAAATTGTTCTGATATATAAAAATGTATATATATATATATATATATATATTTTTCCCATATATATCTATTAATGTTTTCTTCGAGTCAGGATGAGGTCGGGGATAATAAAATTCGCTCTGTGAATTTTACAATTATTAATCCGTCTCGTACAAGATTCTACTGCATTTGCTTCGGAAGAGTACAGCTGATGTCAATATAAAATATTGCTTATGCAATAAGTTACTTTGCGTAAGAGAAACGATAGTAATATCTAGTTGCATATTTTTCAGTTGTTAATGCGTGTTTTACGTCGAGAAATTTTACAATATTAAAATTCAAAATATTCTATCCTGTATATAATTTCACAGTAGAAAAGTATACTTTGATAGTTAATAATTTAAAAATACAAAAAATATGGTGTTTATATATTCACTCTACTCTTTTAAGCTTTAAAACAAAAACGATTTGATATTAAATGACCTATAATGGGTTGTTATGTCGTAAACCAATCAATAAACGTAATGATTTATATTGCTGGGTGATGAATGCTAAACAGTTTTTCCTACCAGGGGTTGTAAGTTCAAATCCCACCGGGGAGCGTAAATTAATAACATTTATGTATCATTCAAACCGGCATACGGAAAATAAATAAATTCACTGTTTAAAAATAAGTGGAACGTCTACTTAAATATGAGTATCCACGAAAATAATGCTTAAAGTAATAAAAGCTGTCGAATCAATAAATCTACTAATTCTTTGGAAATTACTTTGTTTATCTTCGCATATGAACTTCCGAAAATCTGGGAAGAATTTGCCTTCGTAAGGCACTATTCGGCTTCATTGGCGACACACTCTGTGGATGATTTGGTCTACAGCACATAAGATCAAATGAAGTTTATCCTAAATAGGGGGACGCACGTTCGAATTCTATTAGAGAATATTTTTTTAAGAAGATTTCTCGAATGTTCACACAGGTAGACGAAAATGAAGAAATATCCTTTTTTCTTTTTGTAAACTAATAGAGCGTCTACCCAAATATGGGTATCCACTAAAAAATACGTTTCAAGTGATAAAAGATTAATCACTACACCACTTATTCATTATTTTCTGGTAAATACAAGTGCACAAAGAACAAATCATTTTGTTACTTTTCGTCATATAAGGCTTAACTGTCACTCAAGGCAGTGACGTAAAGAATAAGGTTGTTTGCAGTGTAGCTATCTGTTGACCCGAAACTTGAAGAGGTTAAGATTGTAGTGATCGTGAAAGCAAACACTCGGGAGTCTGTTCCACAGAGTAGCTGTTCTAAGAAAGAAAGTGTCAGAATAGATCTTCTTTCTTACCAATGGAATATAAAGATTAGAATGTTTCTTAGATCGAATCAACAGCAACGTGTCCGTGACTAAGTCAATTTGGTAGGCATCAGCTGTAATCTGACCTGGAGAAGGAAGGGCTACTCACAGCACACCATGCAAAACGGAATACCTCACCAAATTTTACACAAACATGTAGAGATGATGTGTTTAGGGGTTCAGATACGTAGCGACCTTACGGCCACACACAGCCCCGTGACCAATCTCGTGCTTCCCGCCCGTGGAATTCCCCGACAGCTACAGTCTCCAGAAGTTTAAATGTAAGGTCAATAAACACCTCCTATCACACTAACTTGCATCTATTCTCTCAAACACTCTCACCATCTACCCAACCCTCATTATCGGTATCTTTGCTCGTCTATCACCCTCCTGATATTTCCTATATCTAACCATCCTTTCTCATCACTTCCCCCTCTATGTAACCCCCTGCGCAATAATGGTAGTGAAATGCCTTGCTCGGGCCGAAACGATTAAAAAATAAATGAATAAATAAAAATAACCGTCGAAAATATATCAAGTTAAATGTTCACGTTTTGAAGTGTAAACCGATATTCCTTATGAAGGTTGGTAGTCATTTTCAGAGTAGTTCAAAAATAACATCCCAGGTATACCTCCCAGAAATACTCCCACACAATAATAATACGTCAGGGGCAATGGTGTTCTTCATCTAGTTAATGTCTTACAATTAAGTTGGAAGTATTTCTGGTGGTATTTATAAAATTTTCAATGGATCTCTCATGATGTCTGTGCTATAAAATCAGTATGGCATGAACACAATAATACATTTTGTCAAGATGCAATGCCGAGAAAAATCAGCTATATGATGTGATACCTTTTCTATGGGTACAAAATAATAAGTCAACATAAGCAACTTCGGCTTAAATTAACTTAATTACTAATAGCCTACCTGTATATATTCTATATCCATATATACATTTCAATGGTTCATACAATTATTTATACCGACAATTTGACTTCTAACTCGTGTGGTGGCTTCCATTTTTCGTGTCGTTAATCGTGATCCGACACATCTATGGATATATAAGCATACATGGATATAAATGTATACTTAAATCAGTAGTTTCTAAATGGTTCGGCACGTTTCATGGGTACGGCGCGTCTCATGAGTACAGCGCGTCTAAAGGTGCTGCGCGTTTCATGAGGGCGGCGAGTCTTATGGATACGGCGCATCTAATTGCTGCTGCGCGTCTCATGAGTGCTGCGCGTCTCATGGGTACGGCGCGTCTAATGGGTTCGGTGCGTGTAATGGTTGCGGTGGAAGAGGATAGCAGGTTAGGCAGTATAATTGAAAGACAATCAAAGATTTAAAACGGTTTCCAAAAATGTATATGCCAAAAATAAATATAATTTCAAAATTTAAAATATTTTATGGATTAGTTGTAATTGCAATAGTTATAAATATTTATTGACCGATTTCATCATTGTCATATTTTCGCATTATATCAAGTATTTAGAATATAGTAACTAGGATCCGCAAATTAGAGGAGAGAGTTATCAATGATAATTATCTCCCTTTTTTCTTTTTTTGAATGTACTTCTTATCAACTAAAATTTAGTGAGTCGCGGAAAAGATTTCACTCCGAGAAAAAGTGTGGGAACAACTGAAATAGTGATATGGCTATAAAAAGTATACAAATAGGCTATTCCTAGTTAACGTACATTTCTGCATTGTCAAAATGAAACACGATGTATCGTGAAGTCTGCTCGCGTTACATACGTCTTTCATTACGTATTCAAATATTCTAAATTTCAAGGATCTAATAAATGTCCAATATTTAAATGTATCACGTCTTTAAATTGTTAATGTTTGGAAAAATGCAAAACTTGTGCCTTTTTTCCAATATATTTGTTATTCACTCTAGACTACTTTAGTTGTCACTGGTAAACTTAAGGGAGAGGAAGCTTTGATTGTGACTTTGCAAGAGTGTTTTCGCATGCACGTATCTAAACTTATTTATAAATGGAATTTTGTCTGTGTGCGTGTGTCTTTGTGTGTGTCCGTTACCTATAGACTCCGAAACGGCTGAGCCGATTTTCTTGAAAATTTACACAGTTGTATTATAAGCGTCTGCAAGGGTTTTTAGCTAGGTTTTGTGTCGAGGTACCAAAAATAAATATCGAAAATCGATAATCGAAAAAATCGGGTTATAGAAGGAGTGGTCCGATTTTAATCAAATTTAATACACTCATAGACAAAGACATAAGAAACGATATTCAGAAGTTTCAAGGTTTCAGTTCTTTCAATAGTGCAGAAAATCGATAATATATATATATATATATATATATATATATATATAAAGACTTATTTAGCCTTCAAAATTCAATTTACGACGAAAAAAATTTATTTGATATCGATACCATGAAATCAAAATTTGACTTACATCCATTCATTTTTCTTTCAGACTACGATTTCGTTTTAACTGGAAACAACTATTGCTTTTTAGTCTTTCGTGCCAACGTCCAAAGAGTCTGAGCTCCAGGACCATGGATGAGTTTTAAACCTTTCATTACACCCGAGCAACGCAGGGCTATACTGCTAGTATATATATATATGCGTATGTCAGTATTTTGCGTGACATATATGTAGATTTGTCATTTAATACATAAGCAAGCGTACGCATGCACACATACGCACACACACACAATTTGATTTTGAAAAATAAAACATTGAAATAATTAATAGCCCTTCCTCTCAGTCTGGAAAACCTCTACTCGGGACGGATTAATAAAATCACAAATTCGGAGAAACAAGATTTTACTGTAATTTTTTACCTTTTAATTCTTTTATTTTATTTTATTTGTTTATTTTATAATTATTTAGGCTTGCTATTAAATTAAAATATCTACGCCCACACGTACATACACACAATTTGAATGAAACTGAAATGTACATCAGAGTAGCGATGGCAAACTTCCTTTTTGGTCTGACAACAACCCTTGAGTAAGAAGAAAATAATATAATCCGAAATGTGCGACCCTCTGACGTCATTTTTATTATAGCACCTTCACTATTTAAACCAAATTTATTTTCTAGTAAGTGTAGTACATTAAATGGTCAAACAATTTAGATTTGAAATTTTACCTTTTTGCCTTCAGCGAAGAGATGTGGCCTAGTGTAAATAATGTAAATAATAATAACTCATGATCCTAGAAATTCAGACAGAAATTGAAAATAAGGACCTTTACAAAGTCACACTATTAACGCACACACAATATGCAAGTTCTCCTCAGAACTCTATGCGGTTTCACCTACTACGCATTTATATCAAGCGTTTTATTCATAAGCTGCGAAACAGTTACATAACATTTGTACGGTTTCGACATATATTTGTAACCTACAGAGTAACGTGTTTTAAACACATGAGGATGTTACGACTTTTTTTCGGTCGCTGTTATTTTATTTAATTTTACTATAGAATGAATCGAATTATTTTTCCTTACATATGATGCCTTACCTGTGGCACTGAGTTTTATATACAAACATGTCCATATCATGTACGCACACTGAGTAAAAGTTAACAAATCATCCATTTGCTAGTCTGAACAATATGAAATTATAAATCTGAGAAGTTGGTGTTTTGTCAGGAACTTTGCTTATAAACGAGAAACTTTGACACACGATTATATATATATATATATATATATATATATATATATATATATATATATATGATTATTTAATTATTTAGTTTTTGGTCATAATTAAATTAGACCAGTACACAGTTGTATTAAAAAAGTGTTCAATACAATTATATTGTAGAACTTTTGAATATTTTTTTCATTTGTAAACGAGTTATTACGAGACCTAGGTTTCTACCATATGGTATCTTCAGGTGATCGACAATATTGAAAATCGCATGAAGATATCGGATGATAGCAACAGTGGTTGCATAATAACTCGTTTACAAGTGAAAAAAAAGTATATACATAGCTTTGAAAATGATCGAGCAGATTCTTTCAAAAAGACCTTTTGTCTAATAATTCTTCAGAAATATTTAGTGGAACAATAAGACCGGTCTACAATTTTTTTTCGTGAACATTGGATTATTTTAGATCATACTTATCAATTTTGCTATGGTGGTTCGGATAATAACATTAATTTTGTCTCGTCAGATCAGGGTTTTTGTCTATGGATGACCATTTGTTTGGTATTTGCCAAAACATCCCCATATCGACCGAATTTTGGGCTTGATAACTTAAAAAAATCAACTGGAATAGTCACAAAATCTATTGCATCTATTGCATTCATGATCGAAAAATACTCTTAAGTGTTATGGAAGCTATCTTATGTTATTTTTAATGGCAAAGTTCAAAGGAAAAGTGCTTGATTTGCTAGTAAAGCATACAAAACACAAAATAGACGCACTGTATCTGTATATCATGATCTCTATAAAACACAACAAAACTTTATTTAGTAAAATGTAATAAACAGTTCCTAGTAGAATTTTGTGCATGGTTAATTAACTTGACAAATTTGAGAGAAACTTCCACTTTCTTGACTGCCAGGAATGCTGATGTGCGGTGTCCCTTTCCATGTTCCAGCAACAATCTGCTATCATTCTGATATCCGAACGCCCTTGGTAATTTTCCTCCTTTAATTCAATGTCCAGATGAAATCGTTCACCCTGTTCATCGCTAACATCCGCATAATTTTCGGGGAATCTTTCCAAGTTGCTATGAAGAAAATTAATTTTGATGTGCATGTTAGCACTAATGTTGCAAAATCATTCCAGCATATTTGCAACGAGATTCTTGTACTTATCAGATTTGTGCTTAACCAGAAAGTATTTCAAAACTGCTACAAATGAATTCAATGATTTTGATTAATTGAAAGTCATACTACTTACAAAATTTTCATCTAGAATATGTTTTCTGATGTTTAGACCATTGAAAACTGCTGCTTTAAGCTTTTCAATGCTCAAGCCTGAAAACATTTGACAGACGTTTTTAAAACAGCTACCGCTTTTATTAAGAGCTTTTACAAACTGTTTCATCTAACCCAGTTTTAAGCGGAGCGTGGGGGGAAATTATTTTTTTCTCTGGGTACGAGTACAACACATCCAAAATTTTTCTCTCCCACTGTCCAAACCTCTCGAAAAACTACTCAGACTTTTGCTATTGTCGATCCTTGGCAAGACTGCTCCATAAAGATAGACAATGAGAATACTTCGTATAGCCGGACTGGGTGGCTATTTCCTGCCTTTTGCTTTTACAAAATGAGTCATTCTACAATGAGTTAATCAAATGCCAAAAAAGGAATATTTAGGAAAAATAACAAAATGTCTTATCCATAAAAAAATCCTGACGTAATGGATAAGATTTTTGTATAGAACGTACTAAAATTAGCTTAAAGAGAAGTTTTCATTAAACTTCATGTTAACCAGTGTAATCAAAACGCGAAACAAAAGACGTATTAGACGAAAAAGCCATATACATCTTATACGGCACAAAATTTGTATATATATATATATATATATATATATATATATATATATATATATATATACATATATATATATGTATATATATATATATATATATGACCGGATGGTTGGGTGTGTGAAGGTCGGTGTTTGGGTGTGTGTGAAAGTGTGTGTGTAGTATTTCAGATATAACTAAAATATATCTGTAAAAGGAAAATGTGAATAAATTCATCAATATACATACATATATATATATATATATATATATATATATATATATATATGGCTGGGTGGTTGGGTGAGTGCGTGTAAAGGTGGGTGATTAGGTGTGTGTGTGTGTGTGTGTGTGTGTGTGTGTGTGTGTGTGTGTGTGTGCAGAATTTCAGATATAACTAAATTATATCTGTAAAAGGAAAATGTGAATAAAGTCATTAATATATATATATATATATATATATATATATATATATATGGCTGAGTGGTTGGGTGTATGTGTGTGAAGGTGGGTGATTAGGTGTGTGTGAGTGTGTGTGGGTGTGTGAGTGTGTGTGTGTGTGTAGAATTTCAGATATAACTAAAATACACCTGTAAAAGGAAAATGTGAATAAAGTCATCATATATATATATATATATATATATATATATATATATATATATATATGTATGTATGTATGTATGTATGTATGTGTATGTGTGTATGTATGCTTTGAAAATGTTAAAATAATAGTACGCATTCGTTGGAAAGACAAAAATCAAAACGGTCTAAAGGTCCCTTTAAAAGAAAGTGTTTCTGTTATTTTCAAAGATATATAACTAAAATATATTTGTAAAAGGACAATATGGATACATTTATTCATTTATTTATATATATATTGAAATGGAATTTTAATCACTTATTTTTATTGCTGTAAACGTTTTTTTTTTATTGAGTAAATGTGTATGACTGTTATTTTTGTGTTTTTTTATTTTCTTAAACACAAGAACATAAAAACAAGAATAATAAATCAAATCGCTGAACTTATAAAAAATAAAATTTTAAATTAAAATAATAATAATAATAATAACAAATTAAAAGTCCCTTAAAAATGACTGTTTACATTTCTTGTACCAACCTCAAGCTTACGGTTATAGATTTGAAGAATTCTTAACGATAGGATCTGCATTCATTATACAGGTAATTTAAACTTTGCTCTATCAATGCAGATGAATTCGTAAAGGCACATTTCATGTATGTATGTATGTATCTATCTATCTATCTATCTATCTATCTATCTATCTATCTATCTATCTATCTATCTATCCCAGTTTATTCATATCTATCTATCTATCTATCTATCTATCTATCTATCTATCTATCTATCCAAGTCTATTCACATCTATCTATCTATCTATCTATCTATCTATCTATCTATCTATCTATCTATCTATCTATCTTAATTCGGTTACGGAGGCCTCGTGAAAATAGCAGATATAGATTCACTGAAGTTCCAACGAGAAATGCGCACTCTTTAAATATGTAATTCAACCCTTGCTATACCAATGCATCTTTCTTCTTTCATGTACCATGTCCCTTCAGCACATAGGTGATTATGGCTCGCCACGTCTCCTAATATTTTGTAGTTCTTAATACCCCTTCTGTTAATTTGGACCAATGCGGCCTCCATAGAGAAGAGATTTCTTCGATAGAAAAAATATACAGATTCGATCCCTATCGACGTTGCAATCTTTCTTTAGCGATACTTCTTAATCTAAGAGGGTTGTTAATAATTTCAATGTTAATTTAAAAATATATAGTATTTAAACTCTACATAAAGTTAATAACCGAATAGATATATATGATTTTGACGAACGTTGTGTCAACACAACTTTGAAGATGCAGTTCAGCATTTATTACTTATTGACTACCACTGCTTTAGTCTTTTAGTGAGCCCGGTCTTTAGGAATATTCTGCTCATCTTAAAACACGTTAAATTCTGCTAATTTTAGTTTTAATAGGTGTTCTTGATTTGTATTTATACAATACACACATTTATACATATATAATTAGAATTAATATGGGAAGTGTGTTACTAAACTGAGTAGAGTTAAACCATATTATGATGTCTTTAGGGCTTTTTTTGTTGTTTTGATAGCATAATTCTGCTCAGTAAAAGTGACACACTTCTCGTTAATTCTATTAACACTCGATCTCTGTCTCGATTTCGAGAACTTTATGACAAAAACCTGCTTGCCAAAAATGCCTTTTTACCAGTGAACCATTGAAAAAGCAAAAATCCAAACTTGGCACTAAACATCATCACCATTTAACACTATATATATATATATATATATATATATATATACTGTTTTAAAATTTTAGGTGTACCGTGGTAATTTTTTCAGTTGGCCAAAATGCAGTTGTTTTGTACATTAAATAAGAGAAAATTATTATACATTGTTAAAAAAGTGAGACTTGTTTTTTAGTATAAATTTTAAAACGACAAAAAGAAAAAATTATATATCATGATTACATTTTACTTTCGTCAAAATATCCTTCTTTAGCCTTGATTACGGCAGCACAAATTTTTGGCATTTGTTGCAAAATTTTCCCAAAATATAAGAAGGATAATCGATTCCATTCTTTTTTCAATTAATGTAAGCGCTCTTTTTAAAAAATTTTTCACACTTCTGTCAAGTTCATCTCATGCCAGTTTTGGAGGTGGCCTTCAAACTTTTGAACTGCCACATATATTTGTGTGCGTGTGTGTGTGTGTGTGTGAGTATGTGTGCGTGTGTGTGTGCGTTTTGAATCATGAAGCTATTAACAAAATAGAAATTTTGATAGAGTCAAAATGCTTTTGTACACCGAGAGTAATTAATTGCATCTCAAAAAGTCTTGCAGGGCCAGAGAAAAATACTCTTTTCGGTCGCTGTGATTGCGCACACAAAATCATCAAAACAAAACAATTTCTAATTAACATATATCCTGACAAAGAAACATTGATTCGAGGCGGAAACTCAAGCTTCGATCTTTTTATCGTTTTTCTCATATATTTTTAATATTTCTTTTTTTTTCTTGTTGTTTTATTTTTATTTGCTGGTCGAAAGCAATAAACTTTGAAGACACTTCTAAGATTTCTTTAATATTTATGCTCTAATATAATTAAAATTAGTTAAAATACCAAGCCAGAAAAATGAAGCCATATGGACTTTTAATAATATACTAACAATACATGTGGAAATTTACGGTTTTCTTTTTTTCTGATTCATCTTAATTTTTAAACTAATAATTGAATAACACACCACGATCATAAAATATCTACAAAAATTGCATCGTTAAATATTTGAGATTAACAATTTAAAAAAAATATTACAATGACAATCATAAAAAAGAATGCATGTTAATATTTCAAGAAGTAAGAGGGCACAAATGAAACCATTCAAAATTCAAAAGGTTTTCCATTTCATAGGGGCAAATTTTAAACGCATAAAACTGTTATTTCCTCCTCAATTATCCCTTTCTTGCATTTTTTATATCTGTTTCAGCCTATTCATATCTCCCTATCTATCTATATATCTATTTCAGCCTCTTCATTATCTAATTCAGTCTCTTGATTATCTGTCTAGCTATCTATCTATTTCAGCCTCTTCATTATCTATTTCAGTCTCTTGATTATCTATCTATCTATTCATCTATTTCAGCTTCTTCATTATCTATCTATCTATCTATCTATCTATCTATCTATCTATCTATCTATCTCACTCTATTTGTATTTAGCTACCTGAAAATATCGTTTCTTTCTTTTCCCTTACTTTCTCCAAAATCAAATAAAGCATTTGATATATCTATTCTTCCATCTATCCTCTCAGTAACACAGAAATGGGCCATTGTTTATCTGTGGTAACGACAGCGCCTACGACCATGCTGACTAATACATGCTGACGACCATAGCTACCTAACAAACAAGCAGAAGATGATTCGCATTAAAATACAATAATTCAATTAGTCTTTTTTATTTTATTTTCGTATGTTCTTTAAATCCCGGATGTGCGTTGTGGCGCAGTGGATATCGGCTCGGAACAAGAAATCGGGGAGCCGAGTTCGAATTCCAGTTAAATTCCTTGCATTCACTTACGCGCAAATACCCTTGGGAAAGGTATTAATCCGTCTCTTCCTTCCAGTTAAGAGTTATTGGGTTCTGTAGCTTTGGTCGGTAACCAGTCTACCGCAGAAAGCAATGGCAACCTACTGCGTGATAATCTTCTGCCCAGTCAGTCATGTCTGTTTCGAGACATGATCGCCCAAGCGTGTATCATGTATGGCACTTAACTGACTTGAAATCCCGTAAGTCCATCTCTATGAAAATCATAACACGATGCTAGTTTGATAAATGTTCGAGGTATAATCCAACTAAGAAAAAATCTATTTCGTAATATATAAGCGTCAATTCGTGAATTAAATCCCCATCGTCCTATTTTAGTCGACGGTGGGCAATTATTGGAAGAACGAAGAAAATAATTACAACGTTCAAAACATTAAATTAAAACAGTGCTCAGTATAAAAATAGAGCAGTGAATATTTATTATTAATTATTACTTTAGAATATGTACAAACTACAATCTACAACAAAAGTGTACATTTTGTTTCGACATTGAAAGAACCATGTCTCATCAGTTAGTTAATAATGATAACTACCTGATGAGACATTGTTCTTTCAATGTCAAAACAAAATGTACATTTTTGTTGTAGTTTGTACATGTTCTAAAGTAATAATTAATAATAAATAAATATATATATATATAGAGAGAGAGAGGTGTGTATGTGTGTGTGTGTAAATTGTGTATACATATACGATGAAAAACTAAAAATAAGACAATTTGAAAGACTCATATTTTAACATTTTCTCGATGTTTTTACTGATTACGCTGATTCTTAGGGAAAACGCTTGAAAAATTCCAAATTATATATATATATATTTGCAGATTGTAAATATATATATATATATATATAAGTTTTAAATAACTCATACACACACACACACACACATGGATAAATTGTCGTCTAAACAACACAAAAGGAAAATAATGCAGACATCTCATTTTAACAGATATATTTACCGAAATTACACAAAAATATCTTGAAGTATTAAAAGGTAGATTTATTAAATAAAATCAGCATTAGCTTCAATTACGGCCTCCAGATGATTTCGGAATGTCTTGCATCTCATCTTGATGGCCTCCTTGTTTAATTTGTTGAATGCTGCCATAATCCTTGTCTTCAGTGCAATGGGTTGCAGTATGGTGAGTGAGGTGGCCAGAAGTGATGTGATCACAGAAATTGTCTGACAGCTATGACTGATAATTCCTGCTGGTGTAGCATGGTGCAGAATCCTGATGCTTGACATAGGGTCATCCAGCAGCCATCTTCTTGACCCAGAGCAGCACTACTTTCTCAAGGGGAAGATGAAAGTTGGCATAGCGTCGCTATCAATAGTGTTCACTCCAAATTCCAGGATGTTGACTGGTTTTCAGTACTTTCGGTACACAGCATCCTTTGCACTGTCGTCTGATTAATATCCAAACAATCTAAAATGTTTGTATTAGAGCTTCCGGTACGAATGCTAAGCAGTACAGCCTGCCGTTTCCAGCGGAGTGAAATGCTTCATGATGCTTTTTCTCTGCTGACCCTACTCTACTGTGAAGGCGACAAAACCGAAAGCAAAAAACGCTCAAACGTGAAATTTATAATATAAATTGGCAACAATTTCCCCTTCGAATCCTGTATGTATATATTTACAATCTGCTTATATGCATACATAAATTTATATATGCAGATAGATAAATATGCGTGTATATATGTGTCGTTCCCAGCAGTAAATGAAAATTAATAATGTTATCGTCTGTAGAAAGAAAATTTATTTAAGATTCATTATCTTATTAGTTGATGTTAGTAATAAATGAAAAGGAAGTTGAACTGTTATGCAATATCAACCCTTCTATATGGGCAACTTTCTTATAGATAAAATGACGTGTTGAGGCAATAGAATCGGTGATTCTACAGGAGAATGCTGAGAATGTCACAGAGTAGCATGTAAGCAACAGAGTCGTTTTATTGAAAATGGTAACAAAAAAGACATTTGTACTTGAAATCAGAAATATATTTTTTTTATATTTATCGAACACATAACGTAGAAAAAATGTGCGTAAATGTGACACCTCTATGGCGTACTGAAGAGAAACAGCAAGCCAAAAACATAAGAAGTTTCTGTAAATGTGTAGTAAAACAAGGACTTGGAGAGATAGTAAGGAGAAAGATATTACTAAGAGCTAGAACGTATAAGAGGTTGTGGAGAGCCATGACCACCTACATTCTGAAGAGTCACAGCACATACTTTTTTTTCTAATCATTTCACCCCGAGCAAGGCGGAAACGCCACTGATGTGCAGGGGACTACATAAATGTAAAAAGATTAATTAGAAAAGAGTGAGGAGTACAAACTAGTTAGAAAGGAACAATAGAAAGCAGATTTGTCTTTATATATATATATATATATAAAATTACTTAATAAACTGAACGAACTGCTGTGACAATCATATATACATTAACTATGTCTTCAAAAATATCTGCAAATAATGACATCTTGATTTCATTGTGTCACAGAGAGACTGGATAACACGTGTCAAATTAAATCAGACGGAAATACAAATATATTATTAAAAGCCCATCTGATTATATTTTATTTGGCTTCATATTTTGAATCATATGCGTTGTGGAGCAGTAGATAATAGCTCGGAACGAGAAATCAGGAAGCTGAGTTCGAATTCCAGTTGAACTCGCTACATTCACTTTCGCACAAATACCCTTGGATAAGGTATAATCCGTCTATTTCCTCCAGAAGGTATTAACCAGGCTTACTGCATGATATTTTTAAGTCTGTTGTTTTGTGCGTTGTGGTGCAGTGGACATCGACTTGGAACGAGAAATCGGAGATCCGAGCTCGAAATTCCAGTTGAATTCCTTGCATTCAATTACGCGCAAATATCCTTAGGAAAGGTATTAATCCGACTCTTCCCTCTAGATATGGGTTAAATAAAAAGACAGATTGTGTTCTATAACCTTGGTTGGCAACCAGTCTACCGCAGAAAGTAATGGCAACCTCCTACGGGATCATTTTTTGCCCAGTCAGCTATGTCTCTTTTGTGTATAATATATGACTGATTTTGAATCATTTTATTGAGCGAATCTTTCCCACACAATCATTTATATTCTGTTAGTGAAATTTTATATGCGTTCTTAAAAATCCTTCAGTGTTTTGTTCACTTAGTTAACTGGAATATACCGTTTGAAAGTCGAGCAGATGCTCATAGAAAGAAGTGCTAGTCAACGTTTAAACCCCTATCGCATTTCCTTCTTTATTAACAGAAAAAAAATATTCATTTTAAGACAAGTGATTAAAAATGCAATTATTTCGAGATAGCAGAACGAAACTTGTGGTGAATAGGTTCTGTAAAGTTTTGAACATCAGACATTGAAGAAATTCTGCTAGATAAACCTTTATGTCACTATTTAAGTGTATTCAAAATGAACATTCTTTATTTCCAATTACTTTGAGAAACATTTACTGTGTCATCATCACTAAGCTCGTTTAAATGTTGCATTGAAAAAATATCATGGTGATGTTGATATAAAACAAATCTCGTTCTGATAGCTGAGTTAAAATGAACAATTTTACATTGCGGAAGACTATCACTTGTTTAGTCAACAATTTGAAGAATTCTTTGAACCAAAAATAAAACATTATCTTATCATTGAATACCCAATTTAGGTAAAGTTGATTTACCTAAATCTAGAATACCAGAGCAATACTTTTCCAACTGAACCATAAAATTTTATATGAATCGACTGATTTTAACAACGCTTAAGACTTTTGCATCAAAGTAATATATCATATTTGATATATTAAAAAATAAATTGTTATCTAAACTTATTTATAAATGGAACTTCGTCTCTGTGTGTGTATGTGTGTATGTGTCGGTATGTGTGTGTCCGTTACCTATAGACACCAAAACGGCTAAACCAATTTTCTTGAAATTTTACACAGTTGTACTATAAGCGTCTGCGAGTGTTCTTAGCTAGATTTTGTGTCGAGGTACCCCCGATAAATATCGAAAATCGATAATCGAAAAAATGGGGTTAGAGAAGGAATGGTCTGATTTTAATCAAATTTGATGCACTCATAGACAAAGACATAAGAAATGATATTCAGAATTTGCAAGGTTGCAGTTCTTACAATAGTGCAGAAAATCGATAATATATATATATATAAGAGGCAAGATGCTTGTGTGTGTGTGTGTGTGTTTATCTACCTGTATGTTCGGTTCTAAGTAGGTGTAATTGTAGTTCTTAGTCTCAGTCATGATACCATTTACTCAGAGGACTTATTTCGCCTTCAAAATTCAGTTTACGACTAAAAACCTTATTTGATATCGATACCAGGAAGTCAAAATTTGACTTATATCTATTCCTTTTTCATTCAGTCTACGGTTTCGCTTTAACTGGAAACAACTACTGCTTTTTAGTCTTCCGTGCCAAAGAGTCTGAGTTTAGTTTTAAACCTTTCATTACACCCGAGCAACGCCAGGCTATCCTGCTAGTTAAAAATAAGTATACAGGAAATTATAGTAAAATGACAAAAATTAAACTGTTTTTTTACGTTTGTATGATACAAACATGAGTCTTTTTTTTTTACTTAATCCGAAATAAAATATATATTTCAGAACGGCAGTCGTTATTATCGTTTGTTTTATTAGTAGGAAATATTTTTATAACTTGTTATTTTTATTTATTTATTTAATTATTTTGCTGACTAAATCAGAAAGACCCTAAATTCACTGACAAATAAAGTCTTCATTTGACGACCAAATTAATATGACTATAATAAAAAGAATGAAACCGGATGATTTCTCGTTTTTAGACGGACAGCCATTCAAACATGTATAAATAAATATAACTGAACAGATAGAATAAATACTCAAATTTACAAATTCTGAAATACATCTAAATAGATGTATTAATTTAAAGTTTTAAATAAATTTAACTGAACAGATAGAATAAATACTCAAATTTACAAATTTTTAAATACATCTAAATATATGTATTATTTAAAGTTTTAAATAAATATAACTGAACAGATAGAATAAATACTCAAATTTACAAATTCTGAAATACATCTAAATATATGTATTAATTTAAAGTTTTAAATAAATATAACTGAACAGATAGAATAAATACTCAAATTTACAAATTTTTAAATATCTTATTGAGAAGTTATATAGAACGGCATTGTCATTAAATACCAGGTCATCTTGCATTATCTTAAAATTCGGCTCCCTAAGATATTGAGTAAAAAAAATCTTGAAAAAAAAGGTTGTCATTTTTAGTTCTTGTAATTTTTTAATAGGATGCGCGTTATGGTGGAGGGGAACGAAAAATCGGGGAGCCGAGTTCGAATTTCAGTTTAATTCATTGCATTCACTTACGCACAAATACCCTTGAGAAAGGATCCGTCTCTTCCTTCCAGTTATGGGTTAAATAACTAGACATAATGGGTTCTATAGCCTTGGCTGGCAACCAGTCTACCACAGAAAGCAATAGCAACCTACTGCGGGATAATCTTCAGCCCAAGCGTGTTTCACGTATGGTACTTAACTAACTGAATTTTTTAATCATTTCACTCCAAGCAAGGCAACAAAGCTAGTCAGATGCAAGAAGTTACTGAATGTGACAGACTATGAAAAATAAAAGCGTTATTAAGGAGAGAGAACAATAAAAGAACAGGACGAAAGAAGACATAATATAGCGATTAACATTGCATTTAAATTTAAATTGTAACTTTTCTTGTTAAACGTATGCGAGACCGCATAAGTGAATTCACCGAATACTATCCAAAAAAAATCATATTTTCGGTTTATAACAATACCACAGGCCATTATCGAGATTAGAGAAACAAAAATTGTAGATATTATTAATCTTTATTTAAACTTGCGTTAATACAGGTCTCTTCCAAAATTCGCACACACACACAGACAAACACACGCACACACACAGACATATAAGTGAATGCATTTCAATACATACAACTGTATATATCTATATGTGCACGCGCGTGAGTGCATGTGGGTATGTTTATGATGTGCGTGTGTAGATGCTTTCATGTAACTGGGGCTGTTAAAATTATGACTCATAATAAAATTTTAAGAACAATTTTCTAAATATACCTACGTAAATAACATTTTTGACAGTCAATGTTTTATTTCTGAATAAAGAATAACAATTTTACATGAAAATTTTATCATTAATGCCTCTTCGCACGGATCTTGTACATAGTACCGCTCAAAAGACAAGTATTGGTTGTTGAGTAACATGAAGAGAATATAAAAATAAACAGAACTTTAAATTAACGCTATACTAGAGTTCACATGTTTGAAGAAAAACCTTGGTAATTGTTTAAATTGACCACGAAAATACTTGTTTTTTACTTTAAATCAGAGAATATTATTATACATGATTAAAAATAAGTAAGACACGATATTTTATTAGAAATATTATGATGACAACAAAACAAAAAAATCATGTTATGAGTAAATTTTGATCTCGACAAAATATCATTCTATGGCCATCATTACAGCAGTAAGAATATTTGGCATTCGTTGAAGTTTGATAATCGATTTCATTTTTTTTTTAATGAATCTAAGTATTCTTTCATTTTTTCGGATGGAAAGGTTTCATTCTTCTGTCAAGTTCATCCCATGCTAACCCTGAGGAAGACTTCAAACGTTTGAACCGTATTGTACCTTTTGCAGATATTGCGAAAGAAAAAATGTACTTAAGAGACATAAAGAGAAAGAAATCTTCCAGTTCTTTTTCTTTTCCAAGCAAAATACAAAACATATTTCATTGCTGAATACAAACAACTACTGATTCAACTGCGACAAGAAATATTTGACTCAATTGTTGTTTCGTAGTTGTTATGTTCAAAATTATCTTGCGGAGATGAGGTTTAAATCAAAGCAGAAATTAGACTTTATGATGTCCTTTGAATTATGAATCCGAAGAAACCCTATTTGGCTTGCAAATAAAATTGACAGGAATTTTGAAAATACGATTTGAAAATTTTCGGCTTATGTCTAAAACTGTATTTGTTTGAGGTCATTACTATCTAAATTGCGTTTTGTTTTTTAATACGCAAAAAAATTGAGAAATCTGTTGCGCACAACACCTTTTTCAACTGACAAAATAATTTAAAATTTACTTTTTAAAATTCAGGTTCGTTGCATACTTGTCCAGTCACGGGGTAAAAGTACGCCTAATGTCTTTAAAATAATACAAAAGGCGTATGGATTAGCATTTCTTTTATCCAAGATGAAACATTGATTTGTAAAACAAAAGGTATTGTTTGTTATCTATGTCGTACAATGAATAAGATTTATTTTTTAAAGTCTGACGTAAAGCTTGTAAAACAGCCAACTTGTAAAATCCTTCATAAAATGTTAAAAGAAAACATTTCTGCTACATGAAATCGAATTCTTTATTCAATCAGATTGCAGTTTTTTTAAATGTTGACTTACGTAGCAGAAAGCATGAATTCTTAATTTCTTAATTTCAAGGAGATTTGTCAAAATCTTTGAAGTGAATTGTTCTGGTCATCAAATTTTACAATTTAAAAATGTACATTGTCATGTTTTTATTACTTATTACCATTCAATTACTTATCAGATTTGTTAAATGGATAATTATTTCTCAACATTTGATCATTTTAACATAGAACAGTGTGAATATATGTAGCAATTATAGTCATTGGTCAAATTTGAATCTATTATCAAACCAATCATTGTCTTTTTTTAACATTACCAAAGAATGTTATTGCTACATATTGTTGAGCCTTATTTTGTCTTTCTCTCAGAAATAAAAAATAATTTTACTCTTAATAAAATCTGATGGTTCCATTTCAAACTGCAAAGAATGGATGAATTGTAAATTTTCCTCTAAATAAAAACCACCTTATTCCATGATTGCAGCTAAAGTTTTTCACATGAAATAAAAAAGTGTATCAGTTAACGCGAAGATTTTCTGAACAAAAACAAAAACCAGTTAAACTATTCCATCCTAGCATGTGAGCTTGTATGTCTGTAAGTCGGTCTTAGTTTAATCGAAAACAAGTCGCTATAATTTTCATTATGAGCTAACATGAGAAACGAATCTAAATCTAATCTATACTTCCATCTACAATCACGACTTCGTTTCGCAACACGGAATTCGGTCTTCAATCTGGAAGTCACTCTTCATTGTGGAATTCGATCTGGAATTCGGACTCCAATCTGAAATTCGATCTGGAATTCGGACTCCAATCTGAAATTCGATTTCTAATCCGTAATTCGATCTCCAATCTGAAAGTCGCTGTCAATCCTGGAATTCGATCTCCAATCTGAAATTCGATTTCTAATCTGGAATTCGATTTCCATTCTGGAATTCGATCTCCATTCTGGAATATGATCTACATTCTGGAACTCGCTATTCAAACTGGGTCAATTCTCGTTTAAGGCCTACGTAGCTGTGCATATAAACGACGGGCTGTTTCATTAGAAATAAAAGCGAATGTCGCCTCGAATTTTATTTCATGTCATGCGAGAGAATAGACGTAAGACTATGTTTTATAAACCATGTAAAACATTTCAAGCCAGTAGTAATCAAGTGTTGAGAAATGATGAAAATCGTGCATGAACTTGTTTTATTAATTTGGCTTCTTTTTTCCATTGATGTAGTAAGCGAATATTTTTGCATGCTTTTTTCTCTATTTATCATTGGTTGCATCGATGGCTAGAAACCATTAAAAAATTTCATAATTCTTAGCATTTTACTCTCTTTCATTCTCTCACAAACACACACAGACAAACGCGCATACGCATATATATATATATATATATATATATATATGTCTGAGATAAAAAGTACTTGAGAAACAACAAAATATGGATTTATTGTAGAGTAGCCAACATTATAATGTTTCAGTTGGAACCATCATCAGGGCTTATATTTACTTTTGTAAAGTTTTTTTGTATTACGGCCTGTGAATAGATTTAGAAATGTGATAAAATCTTAAAATCTTAAAGCTGCTTGAAAGAATTGTTGTAAACTATGACGTCAGTCACGAAATGTTTTGTTATTTGAACTACTTAAATTACATCTCAACGACTTTTTCAAATAACAAAACGTTATAAGTCTTTCGTGACTGACGTCATAGTTTACAACAATTCTTTCAAGCAGCTTTAAAATATTAAGTTTTTATCACATTTCTAAATCTATTCACAGGCTGTAACAACAAAAACACCTCATAATAGTAAATATAAGCCCTGATGATGCTTACAACAACCGAAACATTATAATGTTGGCTAACCTAAAATAAATCCATATTTTGTTCTTTTTTTTTCAAGTATTTTTTATCTCACATTGTCGGAATTTATTTTCAATTTCCATTTATATATATATATATATATATATATATATATATAGTTAATTTTTTTAAAACTGTCCAGTTGTTTTTATTCTTCAAGATGGAAAAGAAGTCGACGTTTTCTTAATGATTATTTTAAATCTTATTTCTTGAAGATGTTTCATTACTGTACAATTTTCAGCAAAGATTTCCGTAATAATTTTCATCCTTGTATTTTCCTGATACAAAGATTTAAGAAAATGTAAACGTGCACACAGTTTTACAGTATGTAAGAGCGAATTGTCATATATTCGAATGTTATTATATTTTGGGCATTAAGAAATAAGAAAAATATTGTTTTTTTATTTCATACACTAAAAAGTGCAGGTTGCAAAACAATATATCAAACTCCTTTTGATTCTAACACTTCATCTTTAGCATCAGCCAATATCTTTCCCTCTATGTATACCAAATAAAAATTGATAATTCATACTTCTTCGTAAAGCGCTAACATTTGGCTTTGTCCGCAAAAATTACCATAAAACATGTTCTCTTTTAAAATTGTTGACTTCATGATTTATTTAGAAGATAAAATAAGACTTTGGAAAAAGTAATTTTATAATTTTTTTTACATTTATTTCATTATTTCGAACGCATGGAAATGATACTTGGCCGATATCAAACTCTTTTGAGCTGCACTGCTATGAAAATCTAATTTTCCTAGGTGATGGCTCTCCACTATATTCTCTATCAGTCTTTCACTATTGCTCATTTCCAACTAATCGCGTGACATACATATTACCTTCATTCGCCCAGGTATTGTCAAATTACGGGACTTAATTTTAATCATGATATCGTATTACAAGTAACTCTGTGGAAACTTGCTACATGTCATCATGTTTTGAGATAATCAGTGGTATGTGATATGACAGGCGAAGATGTAGCTATATTAAAATGTCCACAGACTTCAACACATTGTGTGTGGGTTCAGTTATTTATCGAAAATATTTCTACGAGTGTAGACACTTTGGTAAAAAAAAAACTCCAAATCTAGCATTTAATAATGTGTGACGTGCTGATTAGTGGTAATTCCTCCATGGCCCATTTAGGACATCTTGGCAGTTACAAACAGTAGATCGGAAGAGTAAAATGTTCCTAATTAGCGAGAAGTCATACAGTTTCTTTTAGTAGAATTTCGGAACCATGTTTTCAAAACATCTACCACGTTTTCTAGTTTTTATTTTTTTTATTTTTTTACTTTTACTTTTATTTTATTTTTCTGCAACGGCGTAATTATTTTGTACCTATTAGTTTGACTTATGCCATATATATATATATATATATATATATATATATATATATATATATATATTCGAAAGCAGCCACAGTGAGATATCTAGCGAGTTGAATTCTTCGCCATTACTCTTTACGTCAATCCTGATGATGTGACCCAATCGATTTGTGTAGCTTCGGGCTCAAGCTAAACAGTTTATCTATCTTTCTATCGATGTCTTTTCATAATTACATGTCTATGTGCATATTTACGCACAAATAAAATTTTTCTCCACTTCCTGCCTTAATTTAACATATAATCGTTAGATCTTAAAACCGCATACACACACACACAGTTATATATATATATATATATATATATATATATATATATATATATATATAAAGACAAAAGAAAAACCTGTCTCAGCCGATATGTTTCATCTTGTGATGGCTTTATCAAGAAAAATGTAAGTATTTTGAAACAAATATGAGGACGAAGCACTTCAGCTAAGATGAGTTTTTTTTTGTCTTTATTTTTATTGTCTTTTTACAGATATATTTTTATTTCTGAATATCTTTTTAATATCTGAATTCTGGCATATATATATATATATATATATATATATATATATATATATATGAAGATATGTAGATATATCATCATTAGTTGAGATACATATATATACATATATGAATGTACTGAAGATTATATATATTTGAATTGACTGATTGGGAGATTTAGATGTAGTATAAAGGCACTCAGACGCACCAACACCCATTCCACATACACAACCATATATTCATCCACTGAATTTTATGTCTTTCACATTAAATTTCATTGACCCATACTTATCATGGACCTACAAATTATGCTTCTATCCGCAACGCGGATTTCTCTCTCTCCCTGTCTTATACAAAGGAGTTAATGATTTGATCACACAGCTAAGTTTAAGAACATGTCTGAATAGAACAAATTATTCTTGTTAATTTTTCATTACTTGTGATATATTTTAATTGAAAATTAATAAGAGAAACATAAAGGATCTATTCTTGTTGTCTTTATCAATAATGGAACTTTGAAGATCTTTCTAATGCTAGCCTGTTAATGACATCACTGAAAATATTTCTTTGACATTGGAAACGATTTTGCTACCAAAATCTCCCCTTTTTTAATGTTGATATAGTTGGAAAAAACTTATAAGAAATTACTCTAGATACCTCGCCTTTAATTATCAATATATTTGAGATTATATATATATATATATATATATATATATATATATCGAAATGTGTGCACATTCATTTTTCTTCATGTCCGTAATTTCTGTATCTTTGATAAAAAAATTACTAATAATCATTATACTTATGTAAAGTAAGTAATAAAGACCTTGTTAATGTATCTTTAATAAAATGCAAATAAATCCTTACTATTTTCTTCTCTCAACTGAGTCTGTGTTGTTTATTCTTCTTTATTCGTTTTAAAAAATGTTGCCTGGGAAATGTTTTATCATATTCTTTTATCAACATACAGCAACAAGAATATAAGGCTCAAGATGAATAACCATCAGTTTAATATATCGACCGTAAACGGTTCATAGAGTCAGTGAGAATCCCACGATAGTTTCCCTAGATGCATAGTATGTGCTTCGTATCGTCTTTCTCATAGACCGGTTGCCAGCCAAGGGTCTAGGTCTCAATTTGTTCTGTTATTTACCCATAGCTGGAGAGAGGGAAGATCTATTTCATACCTTTTCCGAGTGTATCAGAACGTAAGTGAATTTTAACGAATTCGGCTATCCAATTCTTCAATCTAAATCGCTATCAATTAATTACTCTATAAGATTATTACGAAGTACCAATTATTTTTATCTGTAATACAATACGATATCAGTACTTCTATATAATGTAGGATGATTCCTTTACAGATCATAGGGGAACCTTATGGCAAGTTATGTACTTCTTCTAATACGATGAACTGAATGTGCGAGCAAAGAGTAAGATGTATAAATAATGAAAAACGAAAAGGTTATTTAGAGTTAGAGTCAAAAAGTGTCAAACAAAATTTATGAGACACAAAATATAGAAAGTAATTTTGCTTCTACGATTTTAAATCAAATACTGGGCGAGTGGTAAAAGATATTGATGCAACCCCGAGCAACATTCATTACCCACTCCTCCCAATGGGTCTTTTATTTCTCATATATATGAGAGAGCTTTTCTCACCTCAGCTTTCAAGCCGGTACGATATTTCTAACTCAGGGAGTTCAGTTGCCTCAATTTCTGGGTAGACGTGACATGTACACCCAACGCCTGTATTATATTTCCTTTATTATTTGTCTCTTCATCAATGAAGCTGGAAGTAGACGTTTTCTGAATTTGGGCGTTACCCGCCTGATATTTAGGAATCCAAGCCTTTGATTTTATGTCATTTTGTGAATGTGTTTTTGGCCGTGCAATAGTCTCGACGACATGATAAACACTATTGTTAAGGCCAATTCATTTCAGGTTATTTATGCAGGCATCTCCTGTAGGTGAGACTTTCTCACGACAAACACAATGCTATCGATACGTGATACACGCTTGAGCGATCATGTGTCGAAAGAGACATAACTGACAGGACAGAAAATATCCTGCAGTCGGTTGCCATTGATTATGTGGTAGACTGGTTGCCAACCAAGGTTATAAAACCCAACCTGTTCTATTATTTTAACCCATTCCATTTGAATTTTTTGCATTCACTTACGCACAAACATATTTGAGAAAGGTAGTAGACCATCTCTTTCCTCCAGTTATGGGTTAAATAATAGGACAGATTGGGTTTTATAGCCTTGGCTGGCAACCAGTCTAACGCAGAAAGCAATGGCAAGCTACTGTGGGCTAATCTTCTGACCAGTCTTTCATGTCTCTTTCGATACATGATCGCCCAAAGCGTGTATCACGTATAGCACTTCACTGACTGAAGTTTCACGTCATACATTGTCATTCACGTTAGGCGAATGTCCCAACAATGATGACGATTGCAACCATGACAGCTGTCGTGATTAGAACACTTTAAAATTTTCGAGTGTAACATTTGTGCAAAGCTTATCACAGACTGAAAATGCTTAATCAAATGAAATCATCAATAAGAAACACCATCAAGTAATGGCATGCCAATAACTTGCCTCGTATTAATAATTTTTACAAAAGAAAATGTAGAGTAAATTTACCACCAATCGAAGATCAAAGACAAGCAGAGAAGAGACAGGTTGTAAAAGAAACATAGATCAATTACCTTACTGCATACTCTAGCGAATGACTTTAAAAGTTAAAGAAGAATAAAAAGGTTTGAAATGAGATAGATTGACTTTCTAACAAAAATCATCTTGAACTTCGAATAACTGATGTTCAAAAACAATGTTTTACAGTAGTAAATTCACTGATACCCTACTAACGAAGTAGAAAGTTAAATTACCTACCAAAAAAGAATATTTCGTTCATGTCAAAATATTTACTTATTCCAGAGGCCCAAAATATTAAATTCTTTAATTCACTCCTTGGAATTTCAAAACCTCACTTTAATGTAAGCTTCTACCTGGACCTCGTACTGAGTGAACCTTACTATAAAACTTAGGTCACTGGTGCTCCCTCCACATAAATTTACTCGAGCAAACCAGACTGGCAATAAGTTCCCACCCTTTTACAATTAGATCGACCAAATGCAAGCAACAATTCTACTCCGACAGCTTCTTTTCTCGCACTTCCCACATGTGGAACTCCCTTCCATATACTTGCTTTCCTGATGGCTACAACCTGCAGAAATTTAAATGCAAAATCAATCCCCATCTCTTATCCACTCAACTCCAGCCCTTTTTACATCACCCAGTGTATCCCTACCTTCGCAACTATCTTCACTCCTGTGTTCACATCCTTCTCTTACCCTTTCTCTTTCAACCGCTGTAGCTGGTTTGTCTTTCTCTTCACTTTCCTCCTGCCCAAAATTTTAGCTCTCTTATTCGTGCTAAAATTCAATTTTGACAAAAGGCCAATTTTGGACAAAACTCTGATTTGGGTTGTAAAATTGAGTTCTACGAATCAGAAACTGAGTGGTACTTCAAAAGCTCATCTTGTGAAACCTATCACCTTAACTCTGATTCCTTAGCATTTTGAAGAAATAAAATTGATTTACTTAATTCCCAAATTTTAAACTGAATTGTTTTTTTTTTCAGTTACTTTTAAATTTGAGTTTTTAACTGTTCCCTCTTCACCCAGGCTCAAATTCTAAAGAACCAAATGAAGGGCAGATTTTCAATATCGGGATCTTTCTGATTTCAAAAAGGTATTACTAAGTACGTGTGCAGCGAAGCGGGTCTATCGAAACACATACTCCTCGTCCCACAGGAGGTTGTTTCTGTCTCGACTCTCGACAACCTTCTTGTTGATTAAAGCCTCAACAAGTTTACAAGTCACGGAGAAAACTGATTGGTTAATCCTGGGATTGGAAGGATCGCTCTCCCGCGTTCTTGAAGATTGGGCACATGCTTGGCTTCTTCCACAGACTTGGGACGGATTTCTTCCATCAGCAGTTGAATAACTTAAACTAGGATTCAGGATAATTCTGGATTGATAATCTTAAAGACAACCACTGGACTTTTATGTTGACCAGTGACTTTCTTAGGTTCGAGGCTTTTGAGAAGTCTAGAGAGTTCTCGTGAAAAATGAATATTTTATTTAGATTGGGCTCAAATAGACGCGGGAATTTGCGGAAGAGGTAACGTTTGCCATCTCAGGTTGAGTTTGAAGAAGAGATTGAGACAAAGATCGAGGTGACAAGCTTCACTTTGTCTGTTGAAGAAGATATAACCTCGGGACCATCTACAATAGTTGGCACTTATTGGATCTCACGAATTCTGGAATATCATCAATCAAATTTTGAATCAGATCTATTGCAACCCATACTTCTTGTCGCACAGGAATTTGTTCTTATCTAGATCTTCGGTAAGCTTCGTATTGATTAAAGCCTCGAAACGTTTGCTGATGATATCAAGGAGACTGATTGTCTCTGTTCATAATTTGATTAGTGATCTTACAGAATTCGCGAAAACCTATTTTTTCTTGTTAACATTTTCCTTGCATGTAGCTGCACTTGGTGTTTTTCAGAACTCTCTTACAGAGATTGCGAGTGGTTCTGAAAGAAATAAGGGATAGAATACACCATACTTGCAATACATTTTGAAGTAGTGCTTCCGGTGAATTATGTCTGCATGAGTAAACCAGGTCTGAGTGTTTGATTTTTGTTAGATTTTTTTAGGGAGTAACATAAAACACTCTGTTACAGAAAGAATCTATTCAGAAAAGAGGGCAGCACTTTTGGGGAAAGCATCCTTTCAAAAGGTTAGTCCTATCATATAGGACAGAAATGTCTTTCAGTCTGCCTTCGAATAGCAAAAAAATAAACATTCAATAAAACGGTAAACCAAGGGATGTCATTGATTTGGAATTTTGACACTAACTAGGGAATAGTCTGACATGCAAATAGGAGATAAAACTAAGCATTTTTCAAGGCAGAATGTTTGGAAAAATCGAGCTGGTTTGCCTGATGTCCCGTCGCGCTCAGTATTGCGATTGATTCTTTGGTGATTTCGAGGATCTGTCTGCAATATCTGGCTTATTCATCGGTTTTGTTGAACTGGACTAACCACTCTTTGTGGAATATTTTTTTTAATCGTGTCACCTCAAGCAAGGCATGCCACTGCCACTGTAGCGCAGGGGGTTACATAGAGGGATTGGGTTTCGGAAATGTCAGAAGGAGGGTGATAGACGACTTAGGATGTACATAGGGAGATAGTTGGAGAGAGTGGGTGTGAGTTAGTGTGTTAGGAGGTATTACATTTTAACTTCTGGAGGTTGTAGCCGTCGGGGAAACAAGCATACGGTAGGGAATTCCACAGGCGGGAAGTGCAAGGAAAGAAGCCGTTGGAGTAGAAATTGCGGTTACATTTCATCGGTTTCACTGTAAAAGGGTGGGACCTAGTTGCCAATCTAGTATCTCGTACAAATTCACATCTAGGGGGCACCAGTGATATGAACGCTAGCCGAGGGAAAATTTGGTGAGGTTATTTTCAATCATCTCAAATATTCAATCAAACATTACCGACCCTTCATTCTGAGGACGACACAGAGCAAAGATCAATATAGTTATAAGTGTTACGTGGAAGTGCATATACGGGAAATCAGGATCATTGTTTCTTTGTTTCCCTGACACAGATAAACACGTTCTTGATGTAAGAACAGATTTAGGTAGTCGTACTGTGTTATAATGGTTCAGTAGGTAGGGGTTGTGAGCTTCTTTGTGAGAGATTGTGTCATTGATACTAGTTTCAGAGAGAAACAAAAATTTGGGTTTGGATTGAAGAAATACGGAACGTAGACACATATTGATTAACGAGGTGGTATACATACAGTCTACTACATTGTCTCCGTTGTTTGTGACAACTGTCTGTAACGGCTCTTTTTCTAATCAAATTCACCTCATGCGATGCAGTAAAACCACTAAGCCACGAGAGATTACTGGGTGTAGATGAGTTAAAAAAGGAAAGATTGCTAAGTAAGAAGGACAAAAGGAGAGTAATCAGAAGGAAAACAGTAGATAGCGATTGACATTGATATTACATTTTTCCAAAGTAATGTTGGCTGAAAAGCGGGAAATGCAATAAAAGAAACTATCATCATAGAACTTACGGTTGCATCGAGACATTTCAGTTTTACATTAATAAGACACCATCGTCAGTCTAATACTGCACTTAGATTCAAACACCACAGCGAAAAACCCATCCGAACAATTACCATGAAATTATTTATAGAAAAGGCACAGAAAGGCAATCTTACGGCAGTTGGAAAAAGATTGAATCCAAGACGCCAGAACGAAGATATTAATATTGCTGATCCTTTAGATTTTATTAAAGAATTCTAGGTAAATATCAGGATTACTAGGTCATATATAACAGCAATATTGTAAGCATGGCCGAATGGTAGATTCTTAAATATGTAAGATTGATTCTGAAAATAATCTTGTTGATGCAATTTTCGTAGAAACTTTGTGTCTTTGTTGCAGGAAGGCCGAGAGGTAGTTGTTGTCTGATTGTACAGAGTCATTTTTTTTCGTTTAAATTTTTATCTAGGGACCAGAACAAATGAAAATCCGAAGGAGTCAAGACAAGAATACGGTAGGTACTAGTGGGTTTCTTGTGCAGTGTCTTTTTGCAACATGCGGTGGAACTTAACACTTTTTCGATTCGCTAAAATCTTCGGTTCATTCTTCATCAATGTCGGAAGTTTACTCGGAGTGTGGTTAATTGCTTTGGCTAAAATCTTCCAGACGAAATATGCTAAACCACATTTTTTAACTATGCATGGTTTCAATCAAGAACACACTAGAGGTTTGTAAAAAAACAAACACCAGTACCACATTTCGTTCATCTTATATTAAGAATGAAATTCCGACACGAACTTTTGTGATGATATTTAACAAAACAAAATAAGCTCTTTGATATTTACATTATCTGAACATAAATGACATTACACTTTTCCCTCGGTAGGAATCGATTTTTTTAATCCCTTAACACTTCATTATGTATGCGATCATGATTTTTCATAGACTCATTTATCTTTATTGTCTGTAAACTGCCAGTATATTTTTGGGAATGAGAGTAGAGTAATTTTCTTCTGCCTTATATTCGAAACATAGCTTTTCCTAGACTGACTGCAACTCAAGCCTGCAGTATCCTATTTACACTGATATATGACCCCATGCCTGAAGAGATAGATTCATGCCTAAGTGAATGAAATAGACTAAGACTGAACACGGCTGAAATAACCTAAAACCGACTCACCGACTCCATTTTCGCACCGGTAGCAATTACACAAATCGAATATTTTATCAAAATATGGGTGTAAATAACAATGATCTCATATATACTCATATTAAAAACATCGGGACGATCCTAAAAAGATTTGAAAAATAAGGACTATACACGGACAGTGGAACGGAAAAAGTTTACCCCTGTAGATTAATCAAACACTGAACGGTGATAGATGAATAGAATTGTATTTTGTTTTTATTATTTTAGAAACATCTTACTTTACCAACGAAAAATCCTAAGCATAGACCTTCGAACAATTATTAATGCCTTCAGTTCAAACTCTTTTTATACTTGTCGTTAAAGTTTACTGTTAATTTTCATGTTTATACTTGATGTTTTTATGTGCATTTTTTTTTTCAGCATTAATTTCAATTACTTTTTATCTGAACATCTAGACAATTATTCTAGGATCGCGAGCAAACAACGCAACCAAGGTTAACTGAATATCAAAAAGGTAAGTATTCTGTTAATAAATGAAATTTCTGCCGATTTCATTGAAATGGTTAACATTTTAGAAGATATTAAACAGGCTTACAGCATGATATTTTTAAGTCTGTTGTTTTGTGCATTGTGGTGCAGTGGACATCGACTTGGAACGAGAAATCGGAGATCCGAGTTCGAATTCCAGTTGAATTCCTTGCATTCAATTACGCACAAATATCCTTAGGAAAGGTATTAATCCGACTCTTCCCTCTAGATATGGGTCAAATAACAGGACCGCTTGGGTTCTATAGCCTAGGCTGGCAACCAGTATACCGCAGAAAGCAATGGCAATATACTATGGGATAATCTTCTGCCCAGTCAGTCATGTTTCTTTCGAGACATGATCGCCCAAGCGTGTATTACGTATGGCACTTAAGTGATTGTTTTGTGTGTGTGTGTGTATATTTTAGTAATGCACTAACAAGATAAAAAACTGGATGCTTGTGTACGGAGGGAAAAAGGTACTCATCAGAACCTGTGGAAGGAAGTGAAAATACTGGACAAGAAAGAACATTATAAAGTTAGACATCTGAATGAACCAGGCTATGGAAAACTCCTAACTAGGGTGTAGCATAGATATAAATACGTTATGGGAGCAGTTATCCAACCTTATAGAACCTAATCTGGCCGTAAGCTTGTTATTTTACCTTTTTATGTAATTGTTCATTGAATACAAGGCGCAAGAGTCTCTCATGGTAGAGAGTTACTGAATGAGCTTGTTTTAACCGCGTAAGAGAATAAAGTAAAACTGCAGATTATGAAGATACGTAGGATAGGTAACGGTTGACCCTAAAGTTACGACTGTAGTCTTCAGGGAATTATCCTTTAGGAAGTCTGTTTCAGTAAGTAACAGTTCTGAGCAAGAATATTTATGTGTGGAACCAATAGAATACTAAGTCACTCATCAGGTTTGGGTTTATGGCACTAACCTCTCGATAGATAATTGGTTTGTAAATTCAGTGACATTGTAGCTATTTCAATCCACAGTCATTGTGTACATGAACACAGGGGAAACAGGACAACAATAACAGAGCAGTGCAATAAATAAGGACTAGCCTTATACATGGGCAGTGGAAGGAGAAAAGACTGCACACGTAAATTAAATACAAAGTTCAATTCGAAATTCACTGTAGGTTACATTGATTTATATACAACTAATGAGGACAAGATAAGTACACGGGCGAAATGTTTGGATAGCAATAAAAAGATTAGCACAATGGTCTGCATGTATGTAAAGTTAACTCAACATCCTGGACAATCAGTGATAAAAAAACATGAGGACAAATGTTCAAATGTACAGAGTGGAAAGAACGATAACTACTCATTCAAAATATTTAATGATGACTGCAACAAAAATTAGATGAATAGTTCGAATGTATAGAGTGGAAAGAATGATAATTGCTCATCTAAGATATTTAGTAATGACTGCAACAAAGATGAGGACAATAGTTCGAATGTACAGAGTGGCAAGAATGATAACTACTCATCCTAGATATATTGTGTAGACTGCAACAAAGATGAGAACAATAGTTCATACGTAAAAAGTTTGAGTAATGATTACTCCTAATCCTACACATTAAGTGATAAAAAAAACAAAGATGAGGGCAAAAGTCGGTAAATAATAAAAATAATGATAAATCGTCATCATAGACATGGAGTGGTAACAAAAA
The DNA here is from genome assembly GCA_037127315.1 of Ascarosepion bandense. NCBI lineage: Eukaryota > Metazoa > Mollusca > Cephalopoda > Sepiida > Sepiidae > Ascarosepion > Ascarosepion bandense. The sequence continues at coordinate 2,452,062 of JBBBDQ010000327.1, forward strand.
GACAAATGAGAGTCCGCCTATAGTGTAACTAATAAAAACTCTTCATTTCATATATTTAGTCATAATAAAAACAAAGGCGATGAAAATAGTCCGTATGTACTTTTTGTATAGTGTCCCTTTAGAACGTAGGCGATCATCGACTTCTACTTGCCCCTGTCTTTTATTGCTTTTAATATCTTTACTTCTGGTATCTCTCCCAAAATACGCTCTGCGATTCATTTGCTCAAGCCTATCAAATATATCTGCCGCTGCTTTTATTTATCTTTATTTGCTTCTTTCCGTCCTGTGATTATCATATTCTCCTGTCTCTCATTCCTCATTACGTGCCCCAGGAACTTATGTTAACTATGTTTTACTCTCGTTTACATCGTATCCAACACCTCGTCTTTGCTCACGTGTTCGCACCATGGTACCCTCAGCATTCTTCTGTAGAACCAGATTTCTTCTGCCTCGAGCCTCTCCTTCATCCTTAAAGAGATCGTTCAGCATTCACTGTCATACAGAATGACAGATATCACATAAAGTTGAACATTCTTTTCTTTGCTCCTAATCAGATTTTCCTGTCTTTCAGTATTCTGGTTAGCATTCGTAATGCGTCATTTGCCATTCCAATGCGTCATCGGATCTCAGTGTCGCACTTTCCATTCTCTATCAGAACACTTCCCAGGTTTTTGAATTTTTTTATTTGTTTTATTTTAGCTTCTCCATCCTGTAGTCCGTATGTAAATAATGTAAATAATGATAACTCCTCATTCCAAACATTCAATTATAAAAAACACATAGGTGAGGTCAATAGCCAGCATGTAACTGATTTAAATACTGAAAAATTCTCATAACAGATATTAAGTGATGACAAAAATAGATGAAGGCAATAGTCAAGAATTTTAAAATGGGTAACTAATGATAAACTCTCATTCAAGTTATTCAGTGATAACAAAAAGAAAGAGGGGAATAGTCCGCAAGTAAATAGTGTAAATAATGATAACTCCGCATTCTAGCTGTCTAAAATAAGGTTTCGAATTCATAGTTAGCCTTTCCATAGACAGGTTAATAACCACGGCTAAGGATTGCAGTTTCTCTGTTATTTAACCCATAACATTATTCGTCTCTCTGTTTGCTGATTTCTAGCTCAGGAATAGCTATCCTTATAATGACTGTATAATATTTATAAATGAACTTTATCAATTTTTAAAATTCTTCTGAAAAAATAAGATCATTTTTACCCCCATCCCCTAACGAAAAAAATTTTGCTATTTTTTTACGTTGTCTTTTATAATCCAGGTACGCTAAAGAGGCTTTCTGAGAAAAAAAAAATTATTCGTTGACATATTCTATAATCCTACATGTTATGTTTACGTGCCATGAATATTATTGAAAAGATATGACAGACGCCTAACGTTCATTTGTATGCATTAAATTGTGACCTTGTATGACAGGATTCTGGATTCGTCCAGTTTTAATAGATGACACAGCGATATCTGTCAGAAGAGAAAGAGAGATCGAGGCTATTTAGTCAGCGTTTTTCTCGGAAATTTAATTTAGACGAATTTCATAGTCATTCTTTCTCGCGTTGTTGTTGGACAAAAAATTACCACTATTACATTCTTAGTGACATATTAATATTAATCGCTATATATTGATTAGTCTATTTCATTCAGGATGAAACCCAACAATGGAAAGTAACTGACGGCGAATGTTAATTGACATACGATTCAACAAAAAAGGGAAATACTGTTAAAAAGAAATTCTTAACAAGTATCACTGAGAGCATGGCAGTAAAGCCACTAAGACGCAAGATGTTACAGGATTATTAGGAATAGAAGCATTAATAATGAGCAGGAAGAGGAAAGGGTAACAGTAGGACAGTAGATTGAGATTGACATTGCATTTTCTTTCCAGACTAAAGCATGGAGCTGGAAGGGAGTTTCACGGCCGATAAAAAACTGTTAGCATAGAAGTTACGGTTATATCTAGCCAATTCAGAGGTAAATTGGTGGAAACTCGACGTCAGCCTAGTATTGCGCTAAAAATAAAAATAATCAAAGTACCATATCAAAGAGCCTATCTGAACAATTACTATGAAAGTGTATATAAAAATGGCGCAGAGAGGAAACATTACGGCGGTAACAAATACTACATATCCATGCAGTTACATATACACTACCAGCCATAATTATTAGGCCATCCCAATTTTTAAAAAAATGATGTATTTCATACAATTATTTATTGCCAAGTGAATAATTGTAAATGAAAATAGAATTGTTCTTTTGTTAATACTGCACAATAACATGTGCATCAAATGAGTTTATAAATATTTAATAATTATCTATATTGCAGTTTCATCAATGAAAAAATGAAGAAACTTTAAGGTGATTTGGATGAGTTCATCTTTGTTTCCTTGACTTGTAAAATTTTGCAAAGTAATAATAACAAAAGAACCATTCTATTTAGAATTCTCCACTTGGCAATAAATACTAAAAATAGTATGAAATACATGATTTCTTTTAAAAATCTGAGGTGGCCTAATAATTATGGCCGGTAGTATATATATAATTTACTTCTTTAAATAAACGTTATTTTTAATGGATTCACATATTTGAGTAGATGCTCTGTTTTTCATAATCCACTTCATAATATATATATATATAATATATATATATATATATATATATATATGTGTGTGTGTGTGTGTGTGTGTGTATACTTGCTAAACGTATGGCCTGACGATTGTGTTTAGCACGAAAAAGACTGTCGGATATGTGTGTTCAATGTCATCTTTTACCTATCTGTATCTCTCATATTGAACACTTCAACTCAAAAATATAGCATACCTTAAAACTGTTTTATATATATATATATATATATATATATATAATGAACTTAATCACAGTAAGACAACACTAATAATTACAGACTAAACATCCGAAAATAATGCTAACTTAACAGTAATTTAAACCGTCTTGTAACCCGGCGAGAACTACCTAGTGGGTTAAAAAATGGGAGAGAAAAAAAGAAACAAACAGTGCACAAGAACAATACGTCTAGTGCCCGTTGGAAAGGAAAAAAAAAGGAAGACGAAACATTAACAATAAAGTGCTTTATATGAAAGTACGAAAGTACGAAACTAAAGCGAGAATACAATACAAGAAATCTAGAATTGAACCACCACCTACTGCTGTTTCACACAACGGTTCTCCAAGGAAAGAACCTCTGTTTACACACACACACACACATATGTATGTATGTATGTATGTATGTATGTATGTATGTATAAAGCATTTATTTATCCATTGTAAAATCTTCCTCTTCTCATTTCATTTGTTCCTTCTATAAATATAATCTTTGGACATATATTCATTTATGTCCTTATTTTTACATAGATATACGAAGGTGGGCTGAAAGTCTAGGAATTTTGCCAGAGCTGTGAAATCTTGTATTCATTAATTTCGACTGTTCTTATTAATAACTGCATTGTTTCTTTCCAGCCATGACAAACCTTGTATCATGTTCCCTTTCTACTCTACTCTAATGCAGCTCTCTTCACAGCAGTTTTGTTATCTTTTTCTTATCCATTCTCTGAAACACTCAGTAACTTGTTCCTCTTTCTCATAACTCTCCTCTTATGTAACCCCCTGCGCACCAGTGGTAGTACTGCCTTGCTTGGGGTTAAATGATTCTTTAAAAAAATGAGGATTGGCTGAAAAATTATTATGCTGACTATGTAAGACTGATACTAGAGATGTGAAATTTTGCACTCATTAATTTAAACTCTTGTTATTAATATTTGCATTGTTTTTGTCTAACTAGACTGACACCTGACTGTTCAAAGGAGACATCAAATGTAATACGTAGCGACTTCACTTGAAAACGAATAAAATTTGGCATCATGGTGTTATCAAGTACCTGTATATTTACATTGATTTTCACATACTAATACGGAAAGAATAATTTATCACAACTAAAAAATGCCTCTCACGCAATACAGTAGAGAGAAAAAAATAGTATTATTAATCTTCGTTACTAAGAAAAATTGCACTCAACTTGAAAATCGATAAAATATTACCAGAGAGTGCTCGGAAAAACAGTCGGTGTCATCAGGTAAAGAATTTTATTTCAAAAAGAAGAAAAACTGCATTAGCGAGACAAAATGTGATTTTGGTTAAGTGGATGAAAGCTTGATCTTTTACTTCTGAACTCCCGCACTGCAAAAATGAGACTTCATCCGATTTCAGTTCAGTTTTCATTGTGACATTTTTTTTCTCTTTCTTTATTTCATTTTCATGGATTTTTCTTCAAATTTTACGTTTCGTAACTTGTTTTTATCTCAGAAACAATACGATAACCGAAGAACAGTAAAAACAGACGATAACTGAAACAGTCCAGCCGTAAATTAATCGTAGGGTATGCGTGAATGCATCTTCATCGGAGGAAATAATTATACATATATATGCATTCTCTGCTTATAGTCAAAAATAGTTGTAGATCTTTTATATTTTCTCCCAATTTTAACTCATTTATCTAACTTATTTTATCTTTAGTCATTTTCATTATTTTATATTTTATGTTACTTTGTTGCTTAAATGTTGGTAGGGGTATATTTCATATTAACTGTGATTTCGGGCTTTTGGGGTTTTCTTTTCAAGAAAGGTATTTTTTTTAAATTGTAATTTTTTTTCTTCCCATAGTCTTCCCCCGTTTTTGTTCGTTATTGCTTAATAGAAGTCTTTTAACTTCATTTTTTCCGCGTAACGATCAAAAACGTAAAATTAATTTATTTGTTAATCTCACACGTTAATTTTGCCACGTTAATTGATAGATTTAATCAAATTTTATAAGTATACACGCTTAACATGTTTTAAACGAAATATTTATACATTTATTTTCGTTTTAACACGCTGCATAAGTCGAATTTTATTTTAATCATAAAAAACAATGTACATTTTGAATTCTTTTAAGGTTACATTTCTTTTTAACTAACAGTAATTATCATTTGAGGAGATAAAACTTCGAATGGTAAAAAGGAAAAAAAAAAGAAAAGCCGGAAAAAACATAATTATCTTTCGAGTATCCAACGTGTGTTCAACAACAAAGAGAAGTAGAAATCCCCTGTAATCAACTTAAATAGAGCTCACATCATTGCGATTGGCTGTCGGTCAAATTCCAATCAAATGCATGACAGTGGGATATGTGTTATAAGTTAGTCTCTGTAGGTTGTTAATTTAAATGAGGGGCGCATCAGAGATTGATCAGGTCTGATGGGGTCGACTTTTGAGGGGAATATGATGTTTGAAAGAACCAAAACTGTCCAATGATCCAATGCAGAATATCACTGACGACGCAATCCAGCGCGGCTATAAAGCGTATATTTAAGGTATATAAAGTTTTGTTAAAAATGGCAAAGTTTTTTCGTTAAATTTTTATATAATTTTTCATATGGTCGTATAATTTTTTCTTTTCAGTAGATAAATTGTATGAAAAATGTTTGAACGTTTTATTCATCCAAAGGCTTTTGGCTCCAATTTTAGCTAGATATACGGATGAATTTGATTTTACTTTCAACTGACTATATAAATTATTGATATGGTGGTCTATCTAAAATACTCACCGATAATATAAATATAAGAGCATCATTTACATGTAAATAATAAAAATGCATTATTAATTTTTTAAAAAATGCAACACTCAGTAATATCAACTATGAACACGGTGTCAATGTGACTGGCATGTTTGACAAAATAAAACATTTATATAACTTTAGATACATACATAAAACAATCTACCTATTTAGTTAAAAGTAAATTAAAATTCATCCTTGAATGCGGCTAAAAGTATAGCCTAAAGAGCTTAGATAAATAAAATATCAGAACAATTTTTATATATTTTATGTACTGGAAAGAGAAAAAATGTAAGCTCACATAAAAAATTATCTGAAAAACTTAACCACAGCACATCGTCTGTCATTTTTAACCAAACTTGTATATAGATACAAACACACACACACACGCACACAGACAGACAGACAGACAGACAGACACACACACACACACACACACATATATATATATATATATATATATATATATATATAATATAAATTATTGTAATTATTTACGCTATTTAGATTGTTCGAATTGTTGTACGATCCGGTTTTCTTCAGGATATATTTAGAATTTCAAACCGAATCCTGAAGAAGATCTGAGCGCACAACGGCCAAAAAACGTCGCCAATATTAGAATAAATGTAAATAGTATATATATATATATATATATATATATATATATATATACCAGTCCAAGTTTCCTCTCCTCAACTGACAACTGTTGTAAAATCACTGCTTCGTTGGCCAAAAATCCTTCCAAAATTCTTCCATGACGACTATAACCTGTACTTTCTCATGGTAAACCCGTAAGTTATTCAATTTCTTTTTACTTTTGCATATGTTATTTTTTGAAAACCAAACCTTTTGCTCTATCCGATATCCTTTCTTCATACAAGGTATCTCACCTAGCTCCGTTTTTTTTATTACTTACATAATATACTTTATATAGCTATATAAATAAAGCTCAGTGTACGTGTGTCCGTCCATATGTTTTTCAATCTCGGGGAATTATAAACAACCTGAAGAAACAGGTAATAACTATTGTTGTTATATGACATTAAACATCAAATAAATAACTCATTTAAAGTTCATTTTAAATATCGAACAGCGTAAAAGTTTTAAAGCAACACTTTTTTAATAAAAGTTTAACGTTAAGTTCTCTTTTCGTCACAATTGCAATTCATATCATTTAATTAAATTCCGGGGAACCTTAAGCGAGGCACGGTACGTTGATCATATGTTTTTCTAGCACACGTACTGCGTGTATTCCAAATATTACATAGATCCGTTTCTCTAATGTCTTTTAAGAATCACCTTACGTGAAGTGATCATAAAGACGATTTTAAAAGAAAATAAAAATTGCGCACAAAACAAATCTGAACAAAATACACGGAGATCGGTTGAGTAGACGAAGGAAGATTATGCAAAATTAAGGTGACGAATAAAGACCAATAATTTTATTATTCCTAAATTCTTATAACTTTGACGAACATAGAACATAGAACACTAAATATAAAAGACTGAAAGCAAAACGTCGAAGGCCCAAAAAGTCCTCCAGTCAGTCAGTTAAGTGCCATACGTGATACACGCTTGGGAGAAAAAGACATGACTGACTTGGCAGAATACTATTCATCAGTAGGTTGCCTTTTGCAGTAGACTGGTTACCAGACAAGGCTATAGAACCCAGTCTGTCCTGTTATTTAACCCATGACTGGAGGGAAGAAACGGATTAATACCTTTCTCAAGGATATTTGTGCGTAAGTGAATGCAAGGAATTCAACTGTAATTCGAACTCGGCCCTCCGATTTGTCGTACCGAGTCGATATACATTGCACCACAACGCACACCCAAAAGCCCTTCACTAGCCTAAAATCTGCACGAAGTACGGCTTCTATGCTAGTATGTAAATAAACAATTAATAAACATGTCTTCCCAACATTGGTAATCAGTTTATTTTTTGCTGCTCTTCGAATTCCGAGTATATCATATGTATAAATAACTGAAATAGCATTTGTCGTTTAGTCGGCCAAAACAGTTTAAAATAAGGAATCCTGCTTTTCAATGGACCGAACATGTGAGCAACGATGAAATTTTGGAGATAATGGAAACAAAAAGGAAACTTAATATCAGAAAGAGAGAGTTGAAGTTTCTGGTGGACGTAATGAGGAAGGATTTCATGGAGAATCTGATACGCACAGGGTGGATAGAGGGAAGGAGAAACAGCAAATGGATGACAGAGCAGAGTTTGGGAGACTGAAAAAGCTTATTAAGAGCTTCAAGGGACAGAAGGATGCGGAGGACTATGATCGCCTACGTTCTGAAGAGACATGTCACATAAAAGAAGTTTTTTCGCGTTGTGCTAAGCACAATAGCATAAATTTGTATTAGTGCTTTGACGTGGGATAATGACTAACAAGATGATTGACCATTACGACTGAATAGTGTGTTCCTAACCGAATTCTCTGAATTTGTGTCCCTGTACAGAACTAAAGAAATGGACACAGAACAAAAAGTTGTATTTTAAAATTGCTATTTCGTTAGAAACAAAGAAGAGAATACTGGATTGCTATGTCATGTCAGTTCTTCAATATGGCAGCGAATCTCCTCAAAGATGGAGAGACATGAAGCAACCGAAACGTGGTTCTACAGAAGGATGCTGAGAATATCATGGACCGAACATGTAGGCAACGATGAGGTTTTTAAGGGGATGGAAACGAAAAGAAAACTAATAATTAACACCAGGAAAAGACAGCTGAACTTCCTGGGACGAAGAAGGAGGGTTTGCAAAATCTGATTTTTACCCTCTGACAGGTCAGATAGAGGGTAAAAAAGACAGTGGAAACGACGTGTAACATACTTAAGGGTCTTGATCATGTTGTTGGTAGAGCAGTGTTTGGGTGGGGTAACAGAAGAAAGACACTAGAGATAGGGATATATGGAAAGCCATGATTGTTTACGCCCTGAAGCGACACCTCATATAGATGAAGAAGACCGCTAGGACAGAAAACAGTAAAGTCCTTCATATTCTACTTTGTACAGGTGATAACATTAAATAAAATTATTTTAAAACGATGCATGATATTTGGTTGGAAGGCATTTAATAGAAGTAGAAACATGAGGTAAAGAACCCTGTCAATATGCTTAAAAATGTTTATAAAAATGAATAATGCTAATAATGAAGCAGAATTGCAAAACATGGAAATTAATTAAGCCGGTTTAAAACGAACACAGAAACTGCTGTGGAGTAGTTAGCACTCCTTTAGCAATCTCACTGATGAACTGACCAATAGCTTGAGAGAGTCTACGAGTATGTATTTAAAGGGTCGTTTTTAATAAGTTTCAACAAGCAGATTAATATTCGGACTGATTTACTTTGTTGGCTATTCACCATTTATAGCTTACTCTCTTTTAATAGTAAGTTTTCCTTTGTTAATTGGCTTAACTTATTGTTTCTGTCTTTTTTATATTTATCTGTTACCAGATACTGTACCGAATAAATATATTAAGCACTCATTCTTATCTGTGTATCATTCACATTGTGATAGTGGAACATCCTGCCATCCCTGAGAATAGAATGCTCTACTTTATAAAAGACGGTAACGAGCGGTACGACAAAAAAAAAGGTCCTAGGCATTCGCCTGACTGCTCTATGACACTGTCAGCTCTCTGCTTCCGAGCAGAGAGCACAAACCCAGCCGTGGTTCCGCCAAAGGGTAGAATCACGACTGGGGAAAAATAGACAGAGATTTTTTGGCCCGGCTATATGGCCGGGAATACCCACTATAAAATGACCATGTGTCACATCTGGCCTTACGTGGGAAGGCTAGTAAATACGAAAGGTCTTCGGCATTCGCCTGACTTTTCTATGACACTGTCAGCTCACTGCCTTCGGGTAGAGGGCGCTCTCTGCTTCCGAGCACAGAGCACTAACCCAGTCGTGGTTCCGCCGAAGGGTAGAATCACGACTGGGGAAAAATAGACAGAGATTTTTTGGCCCGGCTATATGGCCGGGAATACCCACTATAAAATGACCATGTGTCACATCTGGCCTTACGTGGGAAGGCTAGTAAATACGAAAGGTCTTCGGCATTCGCCTGACTTTTCTATGACACTGTCAGCTCACTGCCTTCGGGTAGAGGGCGCTCTCTGCTTCCGAGCACAGAGCACTAACCCAGTCGTGGTTCCGCCGAAGGGTAGAATCACGACTGGGGAAAAATAGACAGAGATTTTTTGGCCCGGCTATATGGCCGGGAATACCCACTATAAAATGACCATGTGTCACATCTGGCCTTACGTGGGAAGGCTAGTAAATACGAAAGGTCTTCGGCATTCGCCTGACTTTTCTATGACACTGTCAGCACTCTGCCTTCGGGTAGAGGGCGCTCTCTGCTTCCGAGCACAGAGCACTAACCCAGTCGTGGTTCCGCCGAAGGGTAGAATCACGACTGGAAAACAGACAGAGATTTTTTTTTTGGGCGGCCATGGCCGAGAACACCCTTATAAAAATGACCGCGTGTCACATCTGGCCTTTAGCGTGGAGGCTAAGCCAAACTGCAAAGGTGAGTGAAGGCATTTTCCTTTATTCGACAACGTTGCTCAACCGTAAAGAGTACATCCAGCAGCAGTAGCCATGTCAATGGCCACATTATTAAAAAAATAAATCCTCACCACAGCTTCCTGTGGAGTTCCATTCTTCAACTGATCATTTTATACTGTATTCCTATTCGAGATATATTACACTTCAAAGTTACAACGAAAATGAAACGAGTTCAAATGGAAAAAGCAATGTGACTTCAAATGATATAAAAAAAAACTAAATAATAGGTAAGAAACAGATAAACCTGGAGGTTGTTTAGATTGATATTAGCCAGTCAGTGAAATGCTATACGTGGTACATGTTTGGATGATCATGTCTCGAGAAAGACATAACTGACTGAGCAGAAAATTTTGCCGCTGTATATTAACATTACTTTCTACGGTAAACTGGTTGCCAACCAAGCCTATAAAACTCAATCTGTCCTGCTATTTCACTCATAGCTGAAGAGAGAAGTGATGGATTAATACTTTTACAAAGGGTGTTTGTGCGTAAGTACCATAGGTATTGAAGAAAAGACTCTAAAGGAACAGGCTTTAAGAAGAGAGAAGATAAAAATTGCTTCATGTTTAAATTTGTATTTCTCAGGGAAGCAAGAATTCGGAAAGGTGTTCCACGGGGAGGAAGTGCGAGAAAAGAAACTGCGACTATCTGATTTTCCAAGCTCACCTTATTCGTTACATGTCACAGGAAGTTCAGCTGTCTTTTCCTGGTGTTAAATATAAGTTCCCTTTTTGTTTCCATCCCCTCAAAAACCTCATCGTTGCTCACATGTTTGGTCCATGATGTTCTCAGCATTCTTCTGCACAGCCACGTTTCAGTTGCTTCATGTCTCTCCTTCATCTGTTATATTGAAGAACAGACATGACATAACAATTCAGTATTCTCTTCATTGTTTCTAACAAAATAACAGTTATAAAATGCAAGTTTCTGTTCCGTGGACGTTTCCTTAGTTCTGTACAGGGACACAATTTCGCAGAACTCGGTGAGGAACACAGTATTCAGTAATAATGAACAACCATCTTGTCAGTCATTATCCCACGTCAAAGCACTGATACAAATTTATGCTATTTGGCCTAGCAAAACGTTGCATTTCATTTTTTAAATTCGTAGTTATCAGAGAAGCAAGAATTCGGAAAGTTCCACGGGGAAGGGGAGTGCGAGAAAAGAAACTGTTAGAGTGGCAGTTGGATCTAGCTAGTTCAACAGTAAAACAGTGAGTATTCGTTGTCATTTTAGCAGCTCGCTAAAATGTACATAGTTGAGGTACAAAGGAAAAAAGCACATTAGGAAATTTGCCTTGAAAATATTTGTAGAAAATATAGATGAAAGCCACATCACGTCTATAATAAAAGTGATTGAAGTCGAGATCCCTGGAATCAATAACATTAAAACCGTTCTTTGAATTTTGTCAAGAATCCCGGTATATACAGCTAGAGCACTAGAGCCGACATGGCGTCAGGAATCAATGCACAGACCAATAGTAGACTGATAAATCTGCAAGGCGCTTTAAGCGTTCTTTTTAACAAAATAACGTTTGATTTAATATAAAATATTTTGAATTAAAAGTAAAATTTGTTAATTCTCTTTATCTCCCTCTTCACCCTCACCTTCACTCTCTCTCTCTCTCTCTCTCTCTCTCTCTCTCTCTCTCTAAATATATATATATATATATATATATATATAAGAAAAATTAAGGCAGACACGTTATTTCGTGGTGAATCGGAAGTATAGGCCTATTTCAGGCGAACCATCAGCTGCTTTAGTCTTTATTTTACAAAGGATTTTGTATGTACAGGATAATCCTTTGGATTCTTCTATACCCACACTGCATAATTATATATATATATATATATATATATATATATATGAGAGAGAGAATATATACTACCAAACTAGCAAAAATTCTTACCACCTTAATTTCATTAGTCAATGTCCTCTTATTCAATATATAAAAGACCAATAGCAAAAATATATTCTTACTACCTTAATAACGTAATATATATATATATATATATATATATATATATATTAGTTTTGTTTGTGTCACCAGGAATAGAATAGTAAATATCGAATGACACGGGGAAAGTGCTAGTGACCGTTGACAGAATTAATGAGCCACGAGCTGAGGGAATTAATGTCCAACGAGTGGCTCTTAATGATTGATATTCGAGAAGTCTCACAGCAGCCGCCTGGGGCTTCATATCGCGAGAAGGCTCACAGCAGAATTCAGAGAAAGAAAACTCGGTACGTGGGCGTGTACTGAAAGAAATCTATGCCGGAAAAAAAAAACAAGAAAATGTAGAATTCTGTATATCCGGCAACCAATATATATCAGCTTGACAATACAAAGAAATAGAAAAAGCATAGCTCTCGTAGCAAATTGAAATCTGAGAACGGTTTTCATCTGAAAATTAGAGACACAATAGTTCTGTGCAGGAAGAATATCATTCTTATGTACGCGTGTGTGTGTGTGTGTGTGTGTGTGTGTGTGGTACTAACAGATATCCACTCTTGTGAGATGAAGGTCTGGTGAACTGACATGAATTATTAAATGTCTAAACAAAGACATCTGGATGAATCTAGTATTTAGCGACCTTGCATTGGCGTTGCTCTTAGGAAATAACCATTGCTATGTCAAGTGATTTACTATGCAAAATAACAGCGTTTTATGGCAGAATTCACTATTTGACCGAGCGGTCCAAAAAATAAATTTCCAGAGAAAAAGCTGTACTACTCTCACCCGCGATTCAGTTTATATATTCTGAATTCTTTTCAGTCAATATATAAAAATTATTCCGAAACCAAATTTTAATCGTTTTATATATTTGCAATGTGTTACGAGTTTAAAACAAAACTTCAAATATCTTTTAACGCGGTGCATTTTAAATTTTAATTAATTTTGAACACTTGTTCGCTTCTGAACCGCACATAACTTCCAATTAACCTTAGTTTTCCTTTTCCATTTTCCTTTAGAATGTGAATGATCATCAATTATTTCCTGACCATGGATTATTTCCTGACCTTTATAGCTATTATTAAGCTTAATCTTTTTCATATCTCTCATTATCCCTGTTCTGCTAACTATATACACAAGCCTGTTAAGTAGGTTATTATCTGGTTTTCTCTGTTACTCTCGCTTTTAAACGAGCCTTTGGGTGTTTAATTTTTCAAGCCCACTTACCTCATTATGCGCCCTATAAATTACAAGCATCATTTTCTAATTCTACGTATAATTATCCTTTTCTTATTTTCTCCACAACTTTGTTGTTACTCACTTGTTTAGTCCATTTCAGAATCCTTCTATGAAACCACATTTCTGTTGCCTCTACTCTCTTCTTTATCTGTGATTATTCACCATTCATCAACATATATGAGTACTGGTATTACATAAGATTTAACAACTATTTTCTGTGTTTCTAACGCAAACTCCCTTTTTTCCTAATACTTTGCTTAACTTTTGAAAGCATGTTTCGCAATGCCAATACAACCATCAGTTAAGTCAGTTAAGTACCATACGTAATACTCGCTTGGGCGATCATGTCTCAAAAGAGACATGACTGTCTGGGCAGAAAATTATCCTGCAGTAGGTTGCCATTACATTTTGCGTTAGACTAGTTGCCAGCCAAGGCTATAGAACCCAATCAGTCTTTTTATTTAATTCATAAATGGATGGAAGAGACGGATTAATACCTTTCCGAAAGGTATTTGTCCGTAAATGAATGCAAGAAATTCAACTGGAATTCAAACACGGCGCACTGATTTCAAGGTTTGAGCCGATATCTACTGCACCACTACGATCATGTCTCGAAAGAGACATGACTGACTGGGCAGATTATCTCGCAGTAGGTTGTCATTTCTGTGGTAGACTGGTTGCCAGCCAAAGCTATAGAATCCAATCTGTGCTGTTTTTTAACCAATAACTGGAGAGAAGAGACGGATTAATACATTTCCTAAGGGTATTTACTCGTAAGTGATTGCAATGAATTCAACCGGAATTCGAACTTACGACCATATCCACCGTAAAAATGAACATAATTTGTTTAAGAAAAAATAAATTCTAATTAAAAGCTTGAATACAATGAAACGCAAATTATGACATATGAAAGAAATGTAACACAATAAGTGGTTAAAATTCGAATATTGTTAGCAATTTGAAGTCACGGAATTAATTGTTGATAATTCGATTATCGTTAATGCTTCGTAGATATGTCCGTTTTAAGTTCCAGCATTAGTTCGCTATCATTACACTGTTCTCATCATATGAATTATATGAAAGCACTTTATAATGCTTCCATTCCTAACATAGAATAATGAAATTACACTGCCGTGATAATCCAGCACTACCATGATATAATGGCCAGGTGTTTGGCAAATTGGAAATTCAGTAACATTCATGGTTTTTAGCTTTCAGAATTAATATGAACATAATCAGAAATTTGGCTATAAATAATCATATTGCTGATACAATGACGTAAATAGTTAAGTCATGAGGACTCAAATCTCGCGTTATCATTTCATCGACACCACTATTTATTATAGGAAATTTAACACTTGTTGTTTTACACTGACATGTACAAATAACCTTTAGGAAAGGTATTAATCCGTCTCTTCCCTCCAGTTTTGGGTTAACTAACAGGACAGACTGGGTTGTATAGCCTTGTTTGGCAACCAATCTTACGCAAAAAACAATGGCAACCTGCTGTGCGAAAATCTTCTGCCCGGTCATTCATGTCTCTTTCGAGATATGAACGCCCAAGCCTGTATCACGTATGGCCTTAAACAGACTTTCTGACGGTTTAATCATCTTCGAAACACGGGTACTCATTCGTTCACCAAAGTTAAGCACAGTCAGGCCTTGGTCAGTATCTAGATGTCTGACCTCTTGGGAATATCAGGAGCATTTATCTTGGATATACTGGTGGTTTAATGCATAATGTCTCGGAATTGTTCTTCGGGGAGCCGTGTTTCAAATCTAGTTGGGTTCCTTATATTCACTATTCGCAAAAGGTATGAATTTACCTCATTTCCCCTACATCTATAGATTAATTAATAAGACTTGCATCACTAAAATTATTTTCGTTAAGCTTAAAATATTTTCTGGCTTTAAAGTTCCTTCAAAAGGTTGATAAACCGTAGAAACGAACTAATCACTCAGCCAATCGAAATATTTCAGCATTCAATAACTCATACATCGATGATAAACTGAACAAATTCATCAGTGAATCAAAAACAAATCAGCTAATGATATATGTTAATATAAAAATGCAGCCTTTTCAAGTTAGACTTATATCGAAATTTTTAGGCTTTTTTTATTTAAGATATTTGTAGTCTATTGTCAGTTTTTTGTCGTGCGACTAATTTCTTATTTTTTACACTTGATGTCTGCTTTAAACGATAGATGTTTGTTTTACAATAGCTTATCAAAAATCTCTATTTTCTACTGTTCCTTTTCGTTCTTTTTTTTGTTTTTTGTTTTTCGCACATCTAAAAAACAATGTCATATTACGAATACGTCAAAGTCCGAACAATGTAAAAAATGTAAATACTATCTCATCTCAAAAGTATAGAAAAATCGTTGTTGAAATATTTGCATATTGTCTTTATCAGGAATTTCCCTTTCGTGTTTGCATTTCTGCTGGCTATTAAAGAATGGAAAGTGTGGGTGTGTGTGTGTGTGTGTGTGTGTTAACAAATAACACTATAAAATAGCTACAAAACTGCATCCGGATCTGCAATTACTTCCACTTAATTGCCCTAGAATAATTTCAAACATAACAGTTACTGTCCACCCAGTAACCATTAAAATAATAGAATGAATCTAAAAATAATATACTGCGTATTAATTTTTATGTATCTTTTATATTTACAAAGATTTCATTACTGATATTTTAACCTATAAATAAATCTACCCTTAAAATGTTATTTTATCATGTGTACGTCTATGTATGTATGTATGTATGTATGTATGTACTTTACTAAATAAATAATGAAGATTTTATTCATTAATCTACTGGGTACTCCTTATTTGAATATTTCAAGGAGCACATTTATTTTCTTCTACCGGTCTAAATATTCCGGAAGTCATATTGAACAAAATATGCAGAGTGTCTAATCAGATACTGATATCACTGAAAAACAAAAACGTTTAAATTGATCGCCCATAACTCAGAGTTAGAATCGCCGACTGAGGATTATTCGGTTAGGTTTCAATTTTGGGTAAAAAGCAATCAGATGTTTAACCGTACTGATGAGCTGCAATACAGCGAAACAAATCTG
Organism: Ascarosepion bandense; assembly: GCA_037127315.1. Taxonomy (NCBI): domain Eukaryota; kingdom Metazoa; phylum Mollusca; class Cephalopoda; order Sepiida; family Sepiidae; genus Ascarosepion; species Ascarosepion bandense. The sequence goes on from JBBBDQ010000327.1 coordinate 2,468,534, forward strand.
AATGCGGATGACTATATATATTGATTAATTGTTTAATAGGTTTAGACCGGTCCACATTTGTATTAAAAAGTGTTCAATACAATTACATTGTAGAACTTTTTCCATTTTTAAACGAGTTATTACGCTACCTAGGTTTCTACCGTGAGTGGTGTCTTCAGATTTTTAATAACCGATTTAACTGTTTACCGTTTTTCTTTTTAAGGATGCTCTTGTACTGGTGTTTTATTTGAACGCTCACGTGGCAGTGAATTTTTGAACTCGCAATTTTAAATTAAAATGAATTATGGCGTTTTTATCCATGGTTGTATGAACCTAAGAGGTATTTCTCGTGTGAATGTATTTACTCATAATTTCTGTTCTTTCATTTAACAGTTCGTTTTTGTTTGAGAATAGCATAATCTTTAACTTTTCTTCTTGGCACAGTCTACATATTTTGCTACCGTTGTAAGACTTGGCTGTTTTTACAATGCTCCACGTGATGTCTGGGTTTTTTCCCATACTTTGATTTTAATTTCTACACGTGGCTAGCCAATTTTGAATGTAGACCTGTGATTAAACCCACATGGTCTTAAATGTGTCTTTGGTTGAGCCAAAATATATTTTATTTTGGGCATTTATGTCATGCACCTTTGCCTTGTAAATGATTTCTTTGTATTGCAGAGTCCTTGAAGTGGGCATTTATTTTTGTCCCTGCAGTTGCATTCTTTGTTAGTGGTTTGGTTTTGTACGATGCTATTTAAGTTTCTGGCGTTTTTTTTATGAAACTAAATTACTAGTGCAACTATAGCTTAGTTTGATTGTGTTTCTGTTGAAAATTTTGTTTAGTTTTGATCAAAGTTCTGATCTGAAGACACGACTCATGGTAGAAATCTAGGCGTAGCAACTCGTTTTAAAATGGAATATATATATATATATATATATATTGTCATCCGCAGACAGATCTGTTTCGCTGTATCACAGCTCATCAGTACGGTTAGACTCCGATCGCTACATAACCCAGGCTCGAAACCTGGGCCACAGGGCGTTTGGTGGAAGAAGGCAGTCATATTACGCGCCCAATAGCTAGAGTGATCGAATTCATTTTTACTGAATGAGCGATGCTTACACACTAGAGTGGCTACTGTTTTTCAAAGTCTACCTTTCTTCTAGATCCATGAGCTTCTATAAAAGTTTAAAAATTAAAACACAAAAATGTACCGAAATACAAAATAAATACACAAAATATTTGCATAGGCATATATAGACAGATAGAATAAAATATGCAAAAAAAAAGATAGTTGTCTTTCTAAACGCCATTTCGATGTGGCCCAGGCCGATAGTATGGGTTTCACCAGAAAAAACTGAACTCACTTGAAAGTGGTTCTAGAAAGACTAGTTTGCTAAACATCATACCTCGTCGAGGTATAATGATATGTGTTAGTTCATTTAAGACTACTTTAATCACCATGGATATGACAGCTTCTACCATTATTCATCGACTGAGTACCAAATTGATACATGCTCACAGTAGATTAACGTCAAATATTTACATGAAAAACTGTACTTAACTTCTAGAGTTCGAGTGGACGGCCTAAGTCAAAGTTAAACGTAAAGAGAGACTGAATTCGTTTTGCTTGCAGTTCTTGAACACCCACAGAGCTAGACTTTGGTTTAAACTGCGACTATACTGAACTGATTTTACTTAAATTTTCTTGGAAAGAACGCATAATCTGCTGTGAGCAGTAGTTGAACAAGGCTAATATGATCAAAGTCTTGTCATGTTGATTTATGAGCTAATACAACCATCGAAGGCTTGCGAAACAATTTTGTTAGCTCATTATTCTGTAAAAATTAGAGTTTACTCGTTGTAAGGTGTTCGGGTATTTACCAATGATATGGTAGCCTCCCCATGCTGATATTATCAAGAAGTCATTGGCTGTAAAAAATCTAACCATGGTGAGATTCGAACCCGGTTTACATGGAATAAAAGTTGTAACTATGTTGATCTGTACCCATTTTGGTTGAGTGTAGAACTTTTCATTAATGACTTGTTGAGAAATGATGCAGGGAAATTATGAAAAGTGAACTGTATATGCAGTTAAATGGAATGATACAATAATCTAGCGGATATGTTTTTATATGTTAGAATTTGCATAGAAGTGACGATGTATTGTTAAGAGCTTAATAAAATAACCTATGGGAAATCATTTTAAGTGTCATTAATATTGTGTTACTTATTTGGTAATCTTGATATCTTTGTTCAGGGCTATAGACAAAAGTATAACAGCTTACGGCTGCGAATCAGAATGATATCAGCAGTAAGTGATATTTAATAACGTTTCAATGATTGTGAATGAGTATATTTTGTCGCTGTTTCTTTTCTTTATTCTATCGTTAGTTTTTACCTATTTTAATCAACATTTTGCTGACCTAGCGAATCAATAGAAGGTTTTAAGTAGATTATACTAGAAAAAATTATATTTAAATTCTTAAAACGGAGAAATTATATTTAGTCGCGGAGAAAAAATAACCCAGTTCAAATAGTCATGCTTTTACAGTATTTATATTATTCGGACTATTTTCCCCATCTTTGTTGCCATTTGTACGACGTTTTGACCGTTGTACGCTCCGACCTTCTTCAGGTGCTAGGACATTCGAACAGAACCCTTTATTACAACCACTGGGGTATATATCGCCATTCCTTTGCTTAGAGCTTCTTCTTGTATCATGAGTTATCTCCCTCTAACCTTGTAAGTTATTTGTTCACCACTAGCCTGGTATTGAACTCACAACACTTTGTGTCAAGTCACAGGAACTAACCAACGTCTATATCCACTAGGCTATAAGAACATATGGCGCAATGAATATTCTTAGCACCTAAAGAAGGCCGGAGTGCACAAAGGCCGAAACACCGAACAAATGGCAACAAAGATAAGGACATTAATCCGAATAATGTAAATACTGTAAATACTACCTTAGTAGTGGAATGCGGATTGAACTCGCTACACAGAAGTAATAAACTGCTATGCTAAAATTTCCACAACGACAAGAGGCTTTTACACATTAATGCCTACTGATGTTACAGTTACGTCTTTTGCGTTAGAAATTTCCTCCTTTAACGAACAAAATATATTTGATGTTGAAGCACTTATCTAGGCAATTTTCCGACGTAAAACTTTTTTTTTAATGTTTCAGCATTCATATTACGTGTTGCACTTTAAAAGTACATGAAAAATCGAACTATAAATTATCCTAAATTAATGCATATTTACTCATTTACTCGATTTCATTTATTAGACATTAAATTGCATCGCTTAGCATCCACCGTAGTTTATCACGATCTTCAGTTAGACTCAAGTATATTTATGAGCGTTCTTAATTTCTAAATACTAGAATTTTTACTTTTGTATATGAATATTAGTTGCAAAACATTAGACATCAAATTACATCACATAGCATCTTCTGTAATTTCACAGTTAGCCTAAACTTTATTTATGAGAGTTTTTAATTTCTAAAAAGCTAACTTTTATACTTTTGTATATGAATATTGTTGCAAAATAAAATCCTTACATTAGGTTGTAAAACTCCATCAGAGAACAAAACGCATCCTCTATGTCAAGTTTTACTTTTGTTATATATATATATATATATATATATATACATATATATATATGGTGGGAAGCGATCCTGGAATATATTATTTGGAGGAATTACAAACTATAGAAAATTCTTACACACACTTAGTCATCAAAATGTTTCGTTATTTTTTAACGACACAAAAACCTGAATAAAACACAAAATATTCCTTGACCATCATATTCAACGAAATATTAATATATATATATATATATATATATATATATATATATATATATATATAATTTATTTTTATGAATATTATTTTTTAATCGATACTCGTAATAGGTGTGTAGTAAAGGACAATATTACAAAAAATTACGAAATGATATTAATCGACATTTTTATTTCGGTTTATTTGTTCGATAATAAAATGTAGTGTTAAAACAAATAAATTTTAAAATATATCTTAATTAATACAATTTTGTTACTTTCCGTATTTTTTTTAAACATTTTATTTGTTTACATTAGGATATAAACCAGGCCAGATATGAATATTGTTAGAAATTGTGAACTTACGTATTTATGGCTTAATTAGAGTCATGAAATCTTCTGTGGTCTAGTGGTAAGATACGTCAAATCTATTGATGTATTCTCCTTAATATATGGAAGTAGCAGGTTCGAATACTGCCGGGAAAAATACTTTCCTAGCAAGATTTTTCCAATATTCGAGCCAGTAGATATATATATATACTTAAGTATATTAAACAATATATATAGTGTTTAATATTAGAAAGAAACAGACTATCTACTCAAATACGAGTACTCATTAAAAATAATGATTGCATAAATATGTCGGTTAATACCATTTCGCCACTTACCGTAAAATTTTGTCTTATATATATATATATATATATATATATCTGTGTGTATGTGTGTGTGTGCAAAGAGATTTGTACTCACAGAAACAAACCATAGACTTCAGCATAATAGATCGCATACCTTAAATATCTTTCAGCCAACACTTTTTCAAAGGTATACGTTGGCAAAATTATAAAAAAAATCACAAGCACACAATCAATATCAATTTGTATTTTAATTGGTTTTAAATACAATTTTCTTTTTAATCGCGTTTCAACTTTCCGTCCTCAATCGTAATATTGATTATGTGTCTGTGATTGTTAATTTTGGCAACGTATACCTCTGGATGTGCGTTGTGGTGCAGTGGATATCGACTCGGATCGACAAATCGGGAAGCCGAGTTCAAATTCCAGTTGAATTTTCTGTATTCACTTACGCGCAAATACCCTTGGGAAAGGTATTAATCCGTCACTTCCTTCCAGTTATGGGTTAAATAACAGGGCAGATTGGGTTCTATAGCCTTGGTCGGCAACCAGTCTACCGCCGAAAACCATGGCAACCTACTGCGGGATAATCTTCTGCCCAGTCAGTCATGTCTCTTTCGAGAGATGATCGCCCAAGTGGTTATCACGTATGTCCCTTAACTGACTGATACCTCTGAAAAAGTGTTGGCTAAAAGGTACCTAAGTTATTGCGTTCATTTTAAGTATGTATATATCACAAACAAGAATTCTATATTAATTACAATCTCACAAACAGCTTGCTATTAAAGTAGCACTATATATTAAACATTTCTCCTCTACCTCAACTTTACTTTATATAATAGTGGACATGGAGTTTTAAAAGATTTTTCTTTTTAAAATAGAAAGATATTCACGCGATTTCCAGTCGCACACTGCAAATGAGAGCTTGGAATAAATGCCCTCTTTTAAAAAAACAAAAGAACAAAATAAATTTCTTCGTTATATTCAAATAATGATTAAAAAAAACCACAGCAGCAAACATGAACACACTTGAAAATGGCCATAGAAGTAGGCCAAATAGGCAACGATAAAAATTAAACACAATTTTTATATCCCTGATCTCCAACAAAACGGAAAAATGTTAGGATGCAAAGAAAATGTCCTTGTTTGGTGTATTCAATAAAAAGATATTAGAAATAAAAATTGCTAGCCAAATATATTATTTAATGAATAAATATATTTTAGTAGATGTTCCGCCGCTTATTTTTTTAAATCGCGTAGCCGAGATAAAGTACTTCTGATTTTGATGGTTTGTCCTACAAAGGAGGAAACAGGTTCGAATTTTTGTAATAAGTTTTCTCGGATGTTCATGTAGGGAGACGAAATTACTGTTTAAATATAAACGGGATATATATGGGTACCTATAAAAATTTTGAAGTAATAGAAATATATTGGATGAATAAAAAAACATAATTCTTTATATATATATATATATATATATATATATATATATATAAAGTAAAAGTATATCGTAAAATGATCTGAATAAAGCCATTCAATCGAAAAGTTAATGAAAACAACTGTTTTCTTCCCCAAAGCAATAATATTTCGTATGATCATCTCAGAAAACTTTAATGATGCTAATAATGTCGTAATCATTAAAACCCTATCATTTCTATCGATTAGAGAATTCATAAGCTTCAACAAGCCAGTCTTAATACAAACAGTCATGTATGAATCAATAAAATATGTCCCATTTTTTAGATATATGGGAAGCAAAATAAATTCTACTGAAAAGGATGTGAAACTTTGCATAGTTAAATCTTAGACAGCCTTCAATAGAACGAATGTCATGAGAAAATCTTATCTACCAGGCAACCTCAAACGGAGATTCTTTCGCGCCACTGTAGAGTCCGATTTGTATTGTACCGTTGCTTAGATATTGAGTGTAAATGAGATAAATCTACAGCCGTATTTTGAGAGCTATACTTAACATTTCTTGGAGTTAATATTCCACTAAAACACAGCTTTATAGATTCAACTCTATAAATATTATTACAATCTTATGTGAACAAAGAATACGCTTTGCAGTACACTGCTGAGAGTAATCTACAACTATGGACACCTAGCCATGGGGAAAATCAGCTGGACACCTATATTTATCAACTGTGTTATGACTCATAAACGTCCAAGCTAGCTTGACCGAATAAATAAAGAGGTAAAATTTTCTGTCATTTGATCTTACTTTTAAAAGCTATGCGTTAAAACTTCTCAATCCGACATCAATAATCAAATCATTCAGTTCCATTAATTAATAATGTGTTTTCAACATTATCTCAGAAGACACTGGCTTACAAGAAAATACTTTCTTTCAGACACTCAGCATGTGAAAATTTCCTCACCTCCGTATTTGAGTGATATGAAGTGTCTCTGAAATTTACTGGCTATTCAATCAACTGTTGCAAATAAGGAAAATTAATTCCACATTGACTTTTCTTAAATAAACTATCGGTCAGCCTTTGAATACTTGTTTTTCTCTCTCTTCTTATAGATGTGATTATTTTATATATATATATATATATATATATATATATATATATATATATGGTGACGTAAATTAATAAATATATGTATGAGGAGGGTGTACATATGTATAGTATTATTTAGTATTATTATTCAGGTGTTAATAAAACAGTGCTCAATGTATGAACAGAGCTATATATATGTTTGTGGGTATGGTCGCCATATAGACTATCTGATGGCGTATAGGGTAACAACATTTTTTTTGTATTTTTTTTTATTCAGGGATGGATTTACTAGATTTATACCCAACTGGTTTTGAATTTATTGTTCTTCTTATCGGAGTCTGGTTGCGAAGGTAAGTAGGAATTTGAACTCGGCAGGGCAGCTCCACTTTATGCGTTGATAACCGATAGACTATGCTCCCACCAACACTCTTTTGTATATATATATATATATATATATATATATATATATATATATTGATTAACTTCATATAATGTCCTCAGTTCATAGACTGATCATAAATTAAGGTTATGCAAAATTGGTTAGAATCGACAATAAGATTTTAGTCCAACCTTTTGTCGGCGCATAAATCACATTCCTGTTAACGTTTTTTGGTATTTGTCGGCCAATACATTTTATGAGCACAGGCTTCATTTCTAGTTTTCCTTGTTCTAGACAAGTTCCGAGAGTGTCTTGGTTCCCAGAGTGTCTTGATATAAAGCTCGAGCTGATAAAAAAAGGATAGATTCGTTAATGTCCAGTGTTGTATGTCGAAAAGAAAACGCTTCAGTCTCGACTTGAATTTGAACCCGCATGCGAATTTCACTTTCAGCACCGATAACCTCGATGCTACACACACACACACTATTGGATATTATAATTGTATAATAAAAGCAATCAATACTTTTTTTAATCGTTTTACTCCCAGCAAGGTGGTAAGGCCACTGATGCGCAAGGGGCTACATAAGAGTGAAAAATTAGATAAGAGGAGAGTAAAGAGAAAGATGAACCAATTACAGGGGGTGTCAGACAATAGGCAAGAGAAGGATGGGAATACAGGTGTGCGAAAACAGACAGAAAGGAAAAGATATACAGGGTGATGTAGAAAGGACTAGAGTCAAGTGGATAAGAGATGGGTATTGGCATTGCATTTAAATTCCTGGCGGTTGTAGCGGTCAGGAAAGCAAGAATATGGAAGAGAGTTCCACAGGCGGGAAGTGCGAGAAAAGAAGCTGTTGGAGTAGAATAAGTCAGGGGGCCGAGTTAAAAAATCCAGTCGGGTTTGTTACATTCACTTACGTTCAAATTCTCTTGTGAAAAGTATGAATCTGCCTCTTCATTTCCCAGGTATTTGTTAAATAGTTGGACGTGTATCGGAAAATCAATATTATCACCAAAAAACTTTTAAAATCTAAATCTTTCAGCTTGACAAACTGTAAAAAATTGAATTATTCAAATATATTGTTTCAAGTCTCTTCTTTATGTGTAAGGAAATTGTCCGAGTTTAGAGTTTAATTCGGCAGTTCCAGAGTGTAGTTGAGAGAAGGACGAGGAATGGCCAGGCGGACAGCCAGTGGTCGCTGACTCGATGCACGCGTGTTAACAGCCCTGACCGAACCACTCCACTACCAAGGCCAAGTCACCGAAAAACTAATAAAAATATTGACTTAGAAGAAGGACTGACATAAAATAGCAGTTCAGAACTCTTTATTTTTGTTTCGAACTACATTTTCCTGTTTTCTAATATTTTGATTAGATTTCAGAAGGTATTTTTGCTATTCTGATGCACCTTCAGATTTAAGTTGCACTTATTCCGCCATTTTGTTTAATACTTCCGAGATTTTGTACTTGTTTCACTTTGGTATATCGTATATTTTTGTAGCTAGCACCTTGGGCTTTTTCTCTTGCTTACAACCTTACAATTTATTGTCAGTTTTTTTTTTTTCAACATTCTTTTGCTCCCTTGTATGGGGATTCGTTTAGTTTTCTTGCTGCGTCTCATTTGTTAGTAAGATTAGATCCATCTATAATATATCCTGGTAGGGATTTCGGTTATATCAAAATTGTTTTGCTGTATAATTTGAATTAGTTCAGTTAGAAGAAACATCCTTTCCTTGTTATGCTTTTTTTTTTTACTATATCCAATTTCTATCCGTGTACAGGCTGTCTGCTCTCAGTATAAGCATAGGGTTGTTCTTATTTCCCAAACTTTTGTAGTTTGGTGTCATACGGTTTGACACTAATATTCAATCAAATTCGGCATGTAGTTAACGGCTTTCTTTGTTTAAACGCAATGACGTAAAGACAACTTTCCCCTGTTAAAAAAAAACGATTCATACTTCTTTCATCCAGTTTCACTATTTACACTAGAGATGTACGGAATCAATGACATTGTCAGTCAATCAGTTAAGTGCCATACGTGATACACGCTTGGGGGATCATATCTCTTTCAAGACATGACTGACTATGCAGAAGATTATCCCTCAGTAGGTTGCCATTACTTTCTGTGGTAGATTGGCTATAAAACCCAAAGCTATAGAACCCAATCTGTCTTGTTATTTAACCCGTAGCTGGAGGGAAGAGACGGATTAATACCTTTCCCAAGGATATTTGTGGGTAAGTGAATGCAACGAATTCAACTGGAATTCGAACTCGGCTGCTCGATTTCTTGTTCCAATCCTATATCCACGGCACCACAACGTACATTGTACTCAGCAAAACAAAAATCGTAATAATCTATTCTCATTCTCTCTTCCTCTTTCTTATATTCTCTTTCACTCTGATATTCCCCTCTCTCTCTCTCTCTCTCTCTTTCTTTCATCTTCATATTCTCTCTCTCATTCTCAAATTCCATCTAGTATTCTCTCTCTCATTCTTATATTCTCTCTAATATTTCCTCTAATATTTTCTCCGTCTCATTCTTATATTCTCTCTCTCTAATTCTCATATTCTTTCTCTCATTTTCGTATTCTCTCTAATATCCACTGTCTCTTATTCTCATATTCTCTCCCTTTCATTTTCATATTCTCTCGATTTTTTACTCATTCTCATATTCTTCCCTAATATGTTTTCTCATTCTCATATTATCTTTCTTATTCTCTCTCATTTTCATATTCTTTCTGATATTCTCTCTCTCTCTTTCTCTCTCTCTCTCTCTCTCTCTCATTCCCGTATTCACTCTCTCATTATTATATTCTCTTATCCTCGTTATCTTTCACGTTCGTCTGTTTCGCATTCTCGTATTCTCTCTAATATTCTCTCTCACTCTCATATTATCTAACATTCTCTGTCTCCCTCTCCCTATCTCTCTCTCTCTCTCTCTCTCTCTCTTCAACCTACATTAGGTTTTAAAATGATTGAAGTGGCAGGGTTGTATGTATTAAGAAAGTTTACTACATCTCCCTTCTCCTAAACTGGTTGCTAGCTAAAGCCAGATATTTCTGTCTGTCCTGCTACTTAGCAGGACAGACAGAAATATCTGTATATCAGTATATCAGAAATATCAGTATATATGTATATCAGAAATATCAGTATATATGTATATCAAAAATATCAGTCAGTGATACACGCTTGGGCCATCATGTCTTGAAAGGGACATGGCTGACTAGACTAAAGTTTTCTAACTAAGGATATAGAACCCAATCTGTCCCTTTATCTAACCCATAACTGAAGGAAAGAGACGGAGTAAAACTCTATTGTGTCGTTTCCTTTTCGGATTATATCCTCTCCAGATATAGAAAGATAGTCTTTTTATTATATATATATATATATATATATAATCGTGTTGCCCGAAACAAGGTATTTTACCGCAAACTGTTGAGCAAAGGGTTACACAGGCGTTAAGTTCTGAGAAAGAGTGACAGGTTAAAGGACGTGTCAGAGAGAGTGTAGGAGAAGGATGATAATGCTGATCAGAGAGAGAGGATGCAAGTTAGTGAGATAGGAGATGACTATTGACTTTACATTTGAATTCTTGAAGTAGATGGTTTAGTACCATAGTAGATGAAGCCACATCACTATCTTTGCACTTTGTTTGCTGTAATATGTTCACTTTTCACAAAAATAACATTTAGAAATGTTTTTCTATCTCTTCTTCAATCTATACGCTAAAATCAGAAGAGACAAAATTATATAAACCAGTCTACGAGAAGGATAAATCTGAATTCTAAACCAGTTAATATAAAAATCTACTTATTACTGAAATCTAAACGGCGTCGGCAAGTATATTTGGGTTGTGAACCTATGCTCCACGGGGAGTCGATAGATCCAAGAATTGGCCGTGAGTAAACTGGTAAACATTCAGCCTAACACTACACCTAATTAAAAAAAAATGGATGTTTTAATAGGAAGAAAATTTATTTAAAATATCACTGAGTTATTAGAACAACCAAGGCCGGATTTCAGCGGGGGTCTGCACAACCCACACATGGAACTGTATCTGGAATAATTTGCAGATCCAATATCGACGTCACAGAATAAATTCTGGAAGTGTGGACCGAACTTGCAGATCAAAGTTTTTTACCCTGCAGTCAGGTAATGGTTATGTCAGGAGGCAATTAATCTGTTTGATGACCCAGAGAATACCACCGAAGGGAAAAAATCCGACAGAAAAACGTTTACAAGCTGTTGGTAATGATGACGTTTTGTGAAAGGTGTCTTTAGTCAAGACACGTTCTTGCCACAAATGCATGCCGCCATAGTAATGAAAATGAAATGCTATTTTACAAAACACACTATCTCAACATGTTAATGAGTTACATTTTCAGTAAATCATTGATATTCAGTAGGTAGCAAGAATATCAGCAATGCCTCTCGTATGTCAACAATATCAATCCAGGAAATACTCATTGGTTTTTTCAACTGTTTTTTTTTACTGAAAAGTAAAAAAATAAATAAAAGAACTAAACATAAAAGTACTATAATAAAAATGAAAAAAATAAAAAGTAAAAATATACAAATAAAATATATAAAAAATAAATATATGTAAAAATTAAAAATAAAATATAAAAACTTAAAAAGTACTAAATAAATAAAACAAATCAAATATAGTCTATTATTTTATCGCTGGTAATGCTGAGAAGTGCTAAATAAATAAAAGCAATAAATAAATAAAAGTATTAAAACTAAAAAAACTTCTTCTATGTGCCCTGTCCCTTCAGGACGTAGGCGATCATGGTTCTCCACGTCTCCCTATCCCTTGTGGCTCTTAGTATGTTTGATCCTGTTACTCCTGGCAACCCCCGTTCCGTCATTCACCTGATCAGGCCCTGCAAATATGTTATCCGCTGCCTTCCTATGTCTCTTTATCCTTCTATCTGGCCAGTCAGTATCAGGTTCTCCAAGCTCTCCTTCCTCAATGCGTGTCTCAGGAACTTCAGTTGTCTCTTCCTGATGCTCAGTATTAATATCCTTTTTGTTGCCATTCTTTCCAACACCTCATCGTTGCTTGCATGCTCAGTCCACGATATCCTCAGCATCCTTCTGTAAAACCACATTTCCACTGCTTAAAGTTTTGTCCTCATTTTCGATGATATTGTCCAGCATTCACTGCCGTATTGAAGAACTGACATCACATAGCAATCCAGCACTCTTCCTTTGTTTCTAGTGAAAATTTCCTGTGTGTTAGTACTTTACTCAGCTTCTGGAACGCGTCTTTTGCCATGCCAATTCGCCTTCGGATCTCTGTGTCGCACTTTCCATCTCCTGTTAGAACACTTCCTAGGTATTTAAATTTTTGTACTTGCTTGATTCTGGTGTCCCCCACCTGTATTTGGCATTTTGGGTTGCACCTTTTGCTGATGACCATGCATTCAGTTTTCTTGAAGTTTATTTGTAGTCCTTTTTTGTCACTCTCCACTGCTACCTTCGGTAGGAGGTCTTGTAGTTTCCTTTCCGTGTCCGCAATCAGCACTGTGTCGTCCGCATACCTTATGTTGTTCAGGTTGTGGCCTCCAATAACAAATCCTGGCGTGTCGTCTAGGGTCCTCAAAATATTCTCGCTGTACAAGTTGAACAAATCCAGTGAAAAGACACATCCTTGTCTTACGCCTCTTTCTATCTTTGTAAATCTACTGAAATAGTTACCTGTCCCTATGCAGGCCGTTTGCTGCCAGTAGAGATTCTCGATTACTCTTATGTATTTCCCAATTCTTTGTGTCGTATCTTGACGAATGCCTTCGCATAGTCAATAAAATATAGGTACGAGTCTTTCTTCATTTGTATTGCCCTTTCGGAGAGCATCCTAATCATGAATATGGCGTTCCTCGTTCCAGTGTCTTTGACGAACCCGCACTGTTCCTGCCCTGTCTCTGGCCTGATTCTGTTCTCGCTCTATTCATCCAGATTCTAACAATCAGTTTTGTAATGTGACTCATTAAGCTGACAGTTCTGTGTAGTTCACACTCGTTTGCACTTGGTTTCTTCGGCAGTGCTATAAATATCGAGTTGCATAGGTCGTCTGGTATTATTCCGCTGCTATAAATTTCGTTTATTATGTCGGTAATTTTTTCTATGCCATATTCTTCTAAGGCTATCAGCAACTCTATCACTATGCCGTCTGGACCAGCTGCTTTGTTTCTGTTCAGTGTGGCTATTGCAGCTTCCACTTCGGATTTTAGTATTTCCGGTCCATCCACCACCTTGTGTATTCTCGGTTGTTCTCTCCTGTCGCAAAAAAAGATCCTTTATATACTCTTCCCATCGCTGGAGTATTTCCTCTTTCTCCAATATGATTGTTCCATCCTTGGATTTTATGCATCCTGTTGAGGAGCAGGTTTTTTGTCATGTCAGTTCTCTTATCTCTTTATGCATCTCTGCTTTATTGGTCCTGCTCAGTCTCTCTACTTCTGCGCATTTGTTGTTGAGTCATTCCTCTTTAGCTTGTCTGCATTTTTTCCTTACTTCCCTGTGAAGTTTCTTGTACTCTGCTCCATGTCTTGGCGTTATTTTTCGTCTCCTTCGCATCATGTGGAGGATCTCTTCAGTCATCCACTCGTTTTTCCTTCTGCGTATGATTTCCTTTGGGGCAATGTTGTTCGCTGAGGTCACCATCGCTTTAATGAGTTCCATTTTGAGTGCGATTTTCCAATTTGTTCTTCATATTTTTTTCTCACGCTGTTATTGTATTATTTTTGAAAGGTGAGATCATTCACAAGCGTGTTGTATTGTAGCCTTGGTGATGTGCTGGGCTTCTTCAGTCTCCGGAGTTTCACCCTTAGTTTGCAGATAACTGGGACGTGATCACTTCCGCAGTCGGCACCTGGATATGTTTTACATGGGACCACTCCGTTCCTGAATCTCTTGTTTATAGTTATGTAGTCTATTTGGTTCTTCGTGTCGCCTCCTGGGCTTCTCCATATCCATAGACGTCGTGGGTGTTCTTGAAACCAGGTGTTAGTAATTGCCTGGTCATTTGCTGAGCACCATTGGACCCATTTTTCTCCTCGTTCGTTGCGATCCCCTAGTCCAAAGTTGCCGGTCGTGTCTCCTTCCCTCTCTTTACCTACCTTGGCATTCAAGTCCCCCATTATATAAAAATAAACATATAAATAAAATATATAAATGTATAAAAATAAAACATTAGTATAAAAATGTATTAAATAAGTACTACAATAAATGGTGTACTAAATAAATAAAAGTGTAAAAAGTCCATGGTTTCATAGCCGATAATACTGAGAAGTACTAAAATAAACGAAGGAATGTGCGACACAGAAATCAGAGCATGAATTAAAATAGCGTAATATGCTTTCGAAAAGGTAAGCAAAGTATTAAGAAACTAAACAATTCATTATTAACAAAGAGTGCTAAACTGTTACGCAGTATCAATTCTTCTATAGGACAGTGACTTACAGAGACTTTGGAGACCAAGAGATGTGGATCTACAGAAGGATGCTTAGAATATTATGAACAGAAGAAAAACTTATGATATTTCTTGGAAAGACATTGAGGAACGTAAGCTTGGAGAATTCGACACTTACACGTCATAATGAAAAAAAAAACGGCGACAAACCCATGTACAGAGATGGTGTAAACGAATGTCAGAACATGGTGGAATAATAGAGACAAATGTTGCTAAGAGGTACAAAATATAAGAGTGTGTGGGGAGTCTTGATCGCCGACGTCCTGAAGGGACCCGGAACAAAGAAGGAGAAGCTGATGTCTGAATATAACACAGCAAATGTTTTCTTTGGATGTGTTTTTATACATACAGTCTATTATAAATCTTTTAACTGAACAATCATTGATACAAAAGATGTGAAGGTGTGGAGAACCATGAATACCTATTTCCTAAATGTACAGGATGCATAAAAAAAGAAGCAAGAAGATTAAATAACTAACCAGATTTATCATCGCCGGACTTGACTATAGCAACATATACTATCAATATAGCACTGACAGCAGAATCATTGAAAGAACTGTAAACGCTATGAGATAGGTTACCTTAAATGCTGTAAACTAACAACCATCTTTTTAAATTTGCACAGAATCGAAATCCTGAAAAAAATTTGAGAAAAATAAATATTTCATATCTAATAAGCTATAAATAGTTGAAATGATTCCTTAGATTAAAAATATTCTTTAAAAAAACATTTTTGACATACATCGCTAACGAAAGCAAAAATAAGTCAATCAGTCAGTTAAGTGCCATACGTGATACACGCTTGGGCGATCATGTCTCGAAAGAGACATGACTGACTGGGCAGAAGATTATCCCGCAATAGGTTGCCATTGCTTTCTGCGGTAGACTGGTTGCCGACCAAGGCTATAGAATCCAATCTGTCCTGTTATTTAACCCATAACTGGAAGGAAGAGACGGATTAATATCTTTCCCAAGGGTATTTGCGCGTAAGTGAAGGCAATGGATTCAGCTGGAATTCGAACTCGGCTCCCCGATTTCTCATTCCGAGCCGCTACCCAATGCACCACAACGAACATCAAAAGGGTAGTTACACAAATAATTCGAATAAAAAGGCGCATTAATAGCAAACTTCCGATTGTATACAACATCTATTGAGGAAAATTAATTAAAAGCTAATGAGAAATATTTTATTTCTAAAAATAAAATCAATTATACAGTCAAGTCTCCTGGCCTGTGAATGTAATTCATTAGAAAACCAGAGTAAAACAAAGATAACTGAATATTTATTTTATTTATTACGATAAACTGATTGGTTCACGAAAATAAAAAATAAAATAGGTTGCACTTTTATCCAGTTTGATAAATGGGAAAAACGTTAAACTGTAGCTTTAAATTTGGCTAAAATTACTGCCCTATCACCCACTAAGACATAAACATCATAAAACAGTTCCAGAAATCTATTTAATTTTAAGATAAATGCCTGTAGACTAGAAACGAAAACTTGACTTCTGCATCTCCATGGGAACGTATGATTCTGCAGAGGCCTGCAACTTTGTAGGAACATCTTTGGTTTATGCAACATCGGAATTTACCGAGACGACGGACTGATAATCCTCCACAAAACTAATTAAAAAGAAAAACGAATAAAATCAGAAAGGAACTAATGATTTTTTTTCAAAGACCACGATCTTAACATTATCACCATAACTAACTCTAAAATCGCAAACTGTTTAGATACTACGTTCCACCTGAAAAATGGTTTGTACAAACAGTACACTATGAACTCATATAACGATACATACATCAACAGGGAATCAAATCACCTCCAGAGAATCACCAACAATCTACACAAATCTATCCAATTTCGTTTATGTAACAACTCTAACAATATGGATATTTTTGACAATACAAACTTAAATAATGTTTTAGAAACACTAGTTAAAAACCAGGTAGGTATAAATCACGTAAACGTAACATTATATGGTTTAACCCACCCGCAGAGTCATAGCGTCCAAAACTAACATTGATAAACTTGTCCTTAACTTCCCAAACATTTCTACCATTCACCCACACTAAAAAAATCTTCAGCAAAAACAATGTTAAAATCAGTTATAGTTGCGTTAAAAACATACATAAATATATTTCACAACATAATATTATGATATCAAATAAATATTTGGCCCACATAAACAACATCCATCACCCAACTAATAGCAAAAATGACACTTCTAAGAATAATTGCAACTGCTAAAAAAATAAAACCTGCGCATTGAATGGCCAATGTATGTCCGAAAGTATTGCATATAGAGCTCAAATTCATTCGGATAATAATGATATTAAACTTTACTTTGGAAGTAATTTTTACAGGTGGAAGATATTTAACAACCACTATCCATACATTATTGGAAATTAAAAAAACAACGGTAAGAACCCAATGATTACCCGGAATATCCTAGCTAAGTCCAAACATTACAGTAGAAAAGAAGATAAATGAAATCTAAGCATTTTAGAAAATCTGTCATATCAATAATCCTAATTTGCTTAATAAAATAGTCATTTAATGACCAAATGCTGTCATAAAAAAATACTTATTTAAATTCTTAGACGCAGATATTCCTCTATACGTTTGCCCCTTTCTTTCTCACTTTCTTACTTTCTTTTTCACCCGCAATATTATTTTTTGTTCCCTACATTGTTTAATTTTTTAGTTTTAGTTTTAATTTTAATTCTAAGTTTTACTTTTTAATTCTTAATTTCTATTTTCATTTTTATATCATTTTATTTTTTTTATTTAAAATATTGAAATTTTAATTTTTTATCTACATTTAATATTTCAATGGGGTGGTATCTACAGCAGCAGCAATATACTGAAGGACCTAAGCAGATCAATCTTCATAACACTACCTAAGAAACCAGGTGTAAAGGAATGTGAGTTCCATCGAACAATCAGGTTAATGAGCCACATAACAAAACTCATCATCATTACCAAAAATTTATTATATATATATAACGTTAGCAAAATTTTGGTCATAATTTTATTAAACCAGTATGCAGTATTATGAATTAAAAAGTGCCCAATACATATAAAATGCAGAGTATTTGAATATTTTTCATTCGAAAACCAGGTAATTGTGCAACCTTGGTTTCTACCTTCAATGTCACCTACATACAAGCCTGTTTCACCGTATCACAGCTCATCAGTGTGGCCAGAAATCTACATGCTTCTGGCCGTGATCGAAACTCGACCAATTTGGTATCAGTCGGAGTCTCTACTTCCTAAGCCATAGAATGATAGAAGGGAAATTTTAGCATGATATATATAACCGGTGTATACACACGCTAATCAACAGAAGAACTCAGTTCATTACTAAAAAGTAAAGCATAAATCGCAGAAATGGTAACTGTTTTTAAAATTTTTCTCTCTATTGAACTCAGTCGTAAGCGGAGCATAATATATATTATGGTCCCCCCCCCCCACACACACACATATATATATATATATATATATACTTAAGTAGTGACGGTCGCTGGCACAGAAATCGTTTGGCACCCATGAATGAGTTCTCCTACTTGTGTGGCATGGTTCAGAGTAATCTTGCCAGATATAGGGTCTTCCAGCAGACACCCTTTTGACTCAGTTCAGTACTACCTCCTCAATGCACTTGATGTAGATCTCTGTGTTGAGTCTTAGGCCTTCAGAAACAAATTCAGGAGTCTTTTTTTACCAGAGTGAGTTTTCCAAGCTTCGGCAACGTTGTAATCACCATTTGACTTATCCAGCTATTTCCGAATTTTTTGACAGGCAAAAACTCTGAAATGTTCGTATTGTAGTGTCAGGCGAAGGAAATTACGTCATGGCACTTTTTTTCTTTTTTTTTTTTTTGACAGGCAATGCCTAACTGAGTCTTCTCTACTGTGCAATGGACAATATCAAAAACAAACAACTCCCATGTGTGAAATTAAAAATATACAATGTCAACAACTTACTTATCGGACCATATATATATATATATAATATATATATATATATATATATATATATATATATATATATATATATATATATATAAATGTAATCTAAGCATTTTATCATATATATATATTACTCTTCAGAAATGAATTGAGTTCTTTCGGTGACTGGCATGGGAGTATACATTGCTTATATAGAACACGTTAAAATTTTCTTCCTCCAATTCCATGCTCCTATGGCTTAGAGGGTAGCGACTCCGACTGACACCAAATCAGTCGAGCTTCTATCCCGGCCAGAAGTAAGTGGATTGATGAGCTGCGATACAGTGAAACAGGCTTGCATGTGTATGACTAATATATATATATATATATAGTTGTGTTCTTTAAGTATAAAATCAGTGAATTCTGAATTCGGCTCAATCTGCATTGAACTCCTCAAACGCTTAGTTTTGCATTTTTTTTTCTTTGTAGAATAATCATTGTTGATTTTCAGACATAATGCAATATAAGTTTTGCTAGGTTATTTTCTGTCGACATCTGCAGAGGTCAAAATTCACAACCCAACAGTATCAGTAAAATGGACGAGCCTCACTAACCATTATCCCGCACTCTGGGGCGTAAATAATCGTCAAAACAAGTATTCGTTTCAGAAAAGTGCATTTTTTTTCAAAACTTTCAGAATTATAAAAGATTAACAACCTTGTGTGAAAGACAGTGTAAAATTAAAACATGGCTACTTAGACAGCAATTCTGTGCGCAGAAGAGTGCGTGGTTTTTACATGAGCGGATTTCTATTTTTCTAGCGTAAGAAGATCAAGGCTAACTGTTAAGGTAACTGCCTTAACAGTTTGTAGTCCGCCATTTTTCTTCTCTTTAGAGCCATTTTTAGCGAGTTTCTTTTGAAATCTTTTAGCTTTAAAGAAAACAAAAATTACCTTGTAACGTTCATTGCTACTCGACCATCGAAAAGTTTCGCTCACTGTTGTTAGTTTGCTGTTCAAATTTCTAATTAAAAAGAAGAATCGTTTAGAAACCGCATTAAATAATGAAGTGAAAATATTTTAATCCGTTACTTGAAATCAAATATTTACTAAAAGGTTTGCGGCTAACTACTTTCGATTAATTTAATACAACTACCCAGCTGAACATTTCCTAGTTAATTGAAAACAGTACCTCATTGCATTGTGGTACAGAATATGCGTCGTTGTGCACAGGATATCGGCTCGAAATTAGAAATCAGAGAGATGAGTTCGAATTCCAGTTGGATTCGTTGCATTCACTAACGCGCAAATACCCTTTGAAAAGGGTGTCTTCTCCCGTCAGCTATGGGTTAAATAGCAGGACAGATTGAGTTCATATTGGTTGGCAACCAGTCTACCGCAGAAAGTAATGATATCCTACTGCAGTAAAATTTTTTGCCCAGTCAGTCCAAGCGTGTATGACACTTAACTGATATCAGTAGCAATGGAATCGTGATTATAAATTCTTTTCTTAACAGTAATATTTTCACAAAAAGCAAAATCGGCTGGCCGAGTTTAAATTCACATTAAATCTGTTACGTTCGTTTTTCGCACCTTACTGTTTGAACAAGCATGAATCTATCTATTCTCCCTTAAGGTTTGAAATAAATATCAGGGTTTACTATATGGTCTAACCTTGAATGGTATCAATCTTACAATGTCTGCTCTAAATTCGAAGCAATGGTTATGTTACCATAAACTGTGGATAGTCATGAACGCTTATGTGTTGAAAGGACACGGAATTGAAAAAGAAATGACGATTCATTTGACGGAGACCTGTGTCAGAACAAGAAAACCTAATTTCAAATATAAAAAGTTATGTTGGGCAACAGCTGTAGATATAATGTTGAATGAATAATCTATTATCGTTAGGCCATTTCTATTGAAGTAATCACCATTCTACTTGACCACTTGTAGCGAAATCAGTCAACAAATATCTTATTAAATAGAAAAGAGCTGAACATATCACAAAAATGAGTTCGGGCATTTTTCCCCGATGGTTATCAGTAAGTGGACTTCAGCACTACACCCTTAGCGGCTGGGACAAAGGGGGTCAGTGAACGAAGATAAATTACTTTTTTAGACAAAGAACTTCTTTCATGTTTCATGTCTCTTTATGGCGTAGGCGAACATGGCCTTCCACATCTTCCTACCATTTGTAGCTTTTAATAAGTTTGTCTTTATGTTATTTCTACCAAACATATACTTCTATTCATCTGCTCAAGCCCATCAAGTATCTTACGCGCTGCTTTCCCTCTTTTCCTCAATCAGTCATGTGAGTATAAGTTTATCCGAGCCCTCTTTCTTCATTACATGTCACGAAAATTTCAACTGACTCTTCTTTTATTACGAATTTTTATATAGATAGGGGTCGCAGGTTCGAATCTTGCCGAATGGCAAACATTTTCGTAATAAAAATTCATCGTAAATAATCAAGCCGGTAGATATAAATATATAATACTGTTTCATTAAAAACAGAATATCTACTTAAATACGAGTATCGTTAAAAAAATAATGTTCAAACAATTCATTTCAAATTGTCGGTTGCTTATAACCAAGTTTCGTTAAATTTCGTTGATTTCCGTAACATATATATATATATATATATATATATATATATATATATATATATATTGTTAGATTGTGATGATGCTTAGTGACAAAATGATTTTATTTCCAGTAGTTTACTGGTAGAAAGGCATTTTTTGCAACGAGCTATTTTGTCATAAATGTTATAAATGCTCGATATAGAGATAGAGTTAGAGAATTATAGAATTAATGTAGAGAAATTTGTCACTTAAGTGAGCAGAGTTATGACGAGTTATGAAGTCATTATTGGGATGATTTTTACTCTTCAGTTCAACTGCTACTGTTTTCCCTTTTTTTACTATTAATTATATGAAGCTTTTTGCAATTTGATATTTTTTGTATATGTATGATTCTTTTTGCTTGGTGAATTTGCAGGTTGCTAGTTACCTATTGTATTTTTTTTTCTTGTGTTGACCACTTTTTAGCGTGCTGTGCCATCTACAGGTGGTTAATTGCTTTTTATTACTTTTTATTGTATTGCCTTCTTTTTAGCACTTTTAATTGAATGTCTGCTTACTTGACTTTATAGTCAGTTGACAATTCTTATTAATTTTCAGTTGATCTTTTTTTATTACTGTGTTGATTTGATGTTTTTACGGTGTTAATATGTGCCAGCTGAATCATTTTTCTTTTAGACATTTATTTAGTGCTTGTGATTTTAGGTGTACGTTTTGTATTATTTCTGGATATGGTGTGTGATCTTTTTTGTTTGGTTGTTGTTATATTATTTCTTCTGTGTTTTGTTATGCTTTGTCTTCACTGAGTGTTTATAAATGTACATTTATATGATATAGTTATGGGTTTACTTTTGTGTTTATTTGTTTTTGTTGGTATTTATATAGCAAAATAAATGTTTGTTGGAATACCTCCATTTTGTCATTATTTTTTGTGCTTTTTCAACAATATTTTGTAGTTGTTTTACTTTGGCTTTTAAAGACAATTATTGCTATTTTTTTCCAAACATAATTTTAAGTTTTTACTATTGCTATTGTGTAGGCTACTCTTTTCATGAATTCCCATTTAATATTGATGATAATGTGGTAATGATTCTTTTCTTTTGGGTTCATGTATATTTTGAGAGTGTTCTCTTGTTTGTGTATATTTCTGTTTTGAATGATAGATTATGATTGTTGAATCTTTCTTTGAAAGTTGTTTCTGTGGCTCCTATGTAATATTTTCATTTGTGTTAATGTTATTTGTTACTATGGCTTCATATATTATGTTGTCGTTTAGACATTTATTGGCCACTTGTCTTCGTTTTGCAAATTTTTGTATTGATGTTGTTTTACTAGTTGGTATTGTTTCTGATACTGATTTTGTTGAGTATTTTCTTATTGTGTTTGGTTATTATTTTCTACAAGTTGTCCATGCAGCTGGAATTGATTTTGACTGTATTTTTTATGATGGTTTTGGGGAAAATGTTTGGGGAAATGTGTTCTATTATATTGAAAAGTATTTTTCCTGTTTTGTTTTTATTGTGTTGTTATAGGGTGGGTCGAACCGGATTACATTTCTTTTTCTAATGTTTCTGTTTATTTTGTTTACGTTTGTGTAGTTCGGTTTGTTTGAATATCCGCTGTCTCTTAGTGCTGATTCGTATATTTCGTTATTTTCAATGAATATTTTTTATGTTGCAAGAGTTCATTAATATTCTTTTGTTTATAGATATGGGTATGTGTTTGAATAGGTTCGAAAATTGGTTGAAATTTTCTTTGATATGTATGGGATTGTCGCTTTTCTGCATCGTTTGTATATATTGTTCTTTTAATTGATTGTTGAGGTATGTACAATTTTTACATTTGAATTTGTCTGCTATGACACCAGTCTATATTGTTATAGTGCCCTCCTATGAGGAATGGACTCTTCCTCTTACTATATATAATTACCTGCGTGACTTCCGGAAAGCAGTTAAAGAAGGCAGTTGACGACAGCTAGTGAGCTGTTAAAGCCAACTTCGATCAAGGCAATAAGCAGCGTAACTGTACTGTTTCGATTCACTTATTTCTAGTTAGTTCTTATTAACACTTACTTGTACATATGTTCCTGTTATACTAATATACTGTTTTGAACCTATTTCCTGTGTTCCGTGTCTTACTTCCAATCAAACCGGTCAATACAACTTGACGACGAAAATTTGCGTTAAGATTTGTTACAACAAATTGGTGACGAAGATCCACAAAACTTATTTTTCCATGTTTTTACCGCTTCAGTTTCTCAATATTATTAGTACGTCGTCACTATATAAGACTATAGTTTTGTTGATAATATATGTATAACGTATTCATTGATAATGTGTATGTCTATAAGTTTGCATAAATTTGCGCTGTCGTAGCTTCCCATTATTACATCAACGTTGTAATCATTATTGATATTGTTGTAATTGCTGTTGTGCTTTTTCAACAATATTTTGTAATTGTTTTACAGTGATAATGTTTAGATTTTTACATACTGATTCACCAGGTTTCGTGCGTTATTCAGTGTGTGCTGGTTGATGAACGGTTAAAAGTATTTTATGTCCAGTTGTACAAATGATCATTGGTCTTTGTTGTTGATGTTGTTGAACCAATTAATTCTTTCCCTGCTTTTTCATTTTTTATTTTTAGGGCACCTTAATTCTGAGAATATTCCCTCTGCTGTATATAGACGTCTTACCTTGATTTAGTGTGAGTAACCAGTCCGTAAAGTTTGTAAAATTATTTTTAATATATTCTGTATATATTTAGTTTTTGGTCATCATAAAATTAGATCAGTACACATTTATCTAAAAAAGTGTTCAATACAATTATATTATAGAATTTTTGAATATTCTTCATTTGTAAACAAATTATTACGCGACCTAGGTTTCTACCATACAGTTGCTTCAGGCTATTCGCAGTAATTGATTTTTCCGTATTTTTTCGTTTTTTTTTTAACGCTCAGTTAACGGAGATGTTTTAAACGCTCACGTAACAGAAAATTTTTAAACGCGCAATTTTTAAAATTCTTGGTTGTATGAACGTAATAGGTATTTTATGGTATGGTCACACTTTGTCATAATTTTTGTTCTTTCATTCAATAATTCATTTATGTTTGGGAATAAC
The DNA here is from genome assembly GCA_037127315.1 of Ascarosepion bandense. Lineage (NCBI taxonomy): Eukaryota > Metazoa > Mollusca > Cephalopoda > Sepiida > Sepiidae > Ascarosepion > Ascarosepion bandense. Next base: position 2,492,955 of record JBBBDQ010000327.1, read on the forward strand.
ATAATCGCTAACTTTTCTTCCTGGCGCATTCCACATATTTTGCCACTGTTGTAAGGCTTGGCTGTTTTCACTATACTCCACGTTATGTCCGAGTCTTTTCCATATTTTAATTTCAATTTCCACACGTGGCTAGCCAATTTTATACAATTCTTTAAGTTTTTTGTTTTAAATATCGACCTGTGATTAAAACACCTGTTCTTAAAGGTGTCTTTGATCCCTAATATGTTTTGTTTTGACCATTTACGTCGTGTATTTTTGCTTTGTAAATGACTTGTTTTCTATTACAAAGTCCTTGAAGTGGGTATTTATTTTTGTCCCTGCAGTTTCATTCTTTATTAGTGATCTTGATTTGTAAAATGCTATTTAAATTTCTGGCGTTTTGTTTCTGTATTGTGTGTGTGTGTTTGTGCATGTGCGTAACGCGCCTTAACCGCACGGTCACAAAAGATTTACGGCTAAATAAAGCGCGAAAAATGCTTTTAAACACACATTTTCCTGATTTAACGAAATATTTTTTTTATATTCTGCTCTGTTTTTGTATTTTAATGTAAACAAAAACAAATTACGAAATTTTTACGAAATCCGGTACGAAATGATTAATTTCGACATGTTTTTGATTTATCGGTTTAAAAATTATTTTTAATGGCTACACATATTTGAGTCACCATTTATCCATCACACCTAGATGGTGCATAGGGCAGCAACTTTTTGTTGCTGTTTCTGTAACAAACTGTTTTTTACGGGGCAGAGTTGTTAGCCCTGCACCCAACCCCCATACCTGGAGGACCGGTGGACCATTCTTTGTCCTTACGTTTACACCACATAGTATTCGGTGATCGGACGAGAACCGGTGTATTGAACACGATATAGCCGTAGACCATATCTGAGTAGACGCTCTTCTTTTCATAATCAAATAATATATTTATTTACGTCTACAGGCCCGAATAATCGAGCAATCATGTTTACGTCTTCCTCCAACGAGTGCCCATAGCTTAGAGGGAGAATCGCTGTCTGATATCAATTCAGTCGGGTTTCAATCCTGGCTAGAGGCAATCAGATGTCGAACCTCATTGATAAGCTGTGAAGTATATTATGATACTGAAATTTCAAAATCTTAATTATTTTTGTTAAACATAGATTACATATATGACATAAGCTATTTGGAGACGTTCTGTGCCTATTAGCTTCCACTTTATCTTTGGATTTAGGTCATTCTCTTTCAATTCCCAGTATTTTCGGAAGAGAGCGGTCTGATACCTTAACATAGGGTTAGTAAAGGGGTGCCTGTGTGCAGAAAGTCTTTGTTTCTAAATTTCCGCAGAAATTCCGATGTAAACGTTATATTTTCCATGTTTTCGTTAGGGTAGATGGTATCCGCTGCTTCTAGGATAATAATTTTTCCTCGTTCTTTGATTAAACGGGGTTGACAATGCATATCTTGGACTGACAAGTTGAAATAGCTATTCCCTGCTAAATATAGTCTGAATTTACATATAAATAATTAAATATCTGCTCTGTAAATTAAATAAAATTTACATTGAGCTCTCCGTTGGATCAGTTTTAATATTTAAACGATATTGCTAGGACCCTCCCGGAAAATTTACTAATCTTATCCTGAATTTTTACCGCCTATATATATATATATATATATTCTATTTATCTTTCTATCCCTGTGGCCTACCTACAGGTCATATACTGGCTACTCAGTTGACAACCCATCCCCGCCTCCTTACCACTTGGTTTAGCCAAAAAGTTTAAAAGAATTGTATTTTTTAACTTACTGGCAGAAAACAAGTGTTGGGATTAGTGCAGCTTTCTTTAAAATATTCTTAAAATAAGTCATTTTTTGCTTAATTTCAAACTTTTCATGCTTAATTGGTTTTCTTTTTAACTTGGCAGAAATTTCTCTGATTGTTGGACTTTAACTAAGTTAAAACTTAGCAGTTCACCACCCCATTTTTTTACTTTTTTTAATTTATTTTTATTTTTATCATTTTCTTTTTTTCTTTATCTTTTATCAATTGAAGTAGATAGACCAAACTATCGCCCGGTTCACACTCCACCCACGTCTATTGAACAGTTGTAGAAGCTCATCCCTTTCTCTCCTCAGACCTCAGTATTGGTGCTTTCCTGATTTTCCTGCGATGTGTTTGGTTGGTGGCAAAGTCTCATCATTGTGTGGGTACCGGGTTGGAAGTTTCCTGGTTGCTGCTTCCGACTGGTAGTTAGGAGCCCTAACCCTTGCGTAGCGTCAAGAGCGGTTGCTCTGATCAACAGTTGCATAATATCGGGGTTCTTGTAGTGCCATGTCGCGCATGGATAGATGTCCCTGCAAGTGCTTCGGTGGGCAAATCCGATACAGCCCGTGCCAGTCCCCCCCCCGTGCATATCGTGAATAATGACCGCCTGCATCCTCTACTCAAGATCCCTCTCTACCAACCAACCATAACATGAAAAACGGAATAAAAAAAAATCATAAACCAGTCAAACTCAAATCACTCAAAATCTCTTAATATTTCTTTTGTTCCTCTATGAAAAATCCCCTGACATCCTAGCATTCTGTGAGACTAACCTCAAATCATCAATTCCCTCATCTGACTTCTCGATCCGTGGTTATCTTCCCCTCTTAAGGAAGGATTCCACTGTCCATATGCATGGGCTGGGGATCTACGTTAGTGAACACCTCCCTGTAGCTAGGGTGACATCACTCGAATCCCCTGACCACCAATATGTATGTCTCCGTTAGACAGCATTTCTATATCATATAGACAAGGCTACTTCCTCTCACCCATTCACTCACATCGTTGTATTCGGACATCTTAACGCCCATCATCCTGATTGGCTTAAAGACTCTGTTACTGATTTAGCTGGCATTCACGCCATGAACTTTGCCATTTTCCAATCCCTTACGCAAGTAGTGGACTTCCCCACACGCTTTCCCAGCACTCCTTCTGGACACGCCTCTCTACTAGATATATGCTTTACCTCTGCACCTAACTCCAACCAAGTCTCGCAGCTTTGCCCTCCGATCATGCTGTTGTCTGTCTTAATATTTCTCTCCATTCTCACTCCCCCCATGAGCCTCCTACCTATAGGACCTCCTACTGCTACCAAAGAGCTGACTGGGACGCCTTTCACGATTTTCTATGCGACGTCCCTTTGGGAAAAGTGTTCGATGTCCCAGTTGATGACTGTCTCTGAGATTTCGTCCTGGGTGAAAGCTGGCATTGATGCCTTCATACCTACCAAAAAGTTTCATCTCAAATCTCAATCTTCCCCTTGGTTTTCTCCTGCCTGTTCGGCTGCCATTGCCCACAGGAACCACTACTTCCGATTATTTCGGAGACAGTCATCTGACCACAATAGGTGCTTATTCACGTCTGCTCGTAATGAGTGCAGGAGAATTCTGAATGACGTCAAGCAGTTGTTTTTTGAGAGAATGAGACAGCGCATAGCTGACCACAAGTTCGGCTCTAAGGAGCATTGAAGGTTATACAAATGGGTGCTGAACAATAGCAAATTCTCTATCCCTCCATTAATCAATGAATTTGAGGTCCTTACATCATCAGCAGACAAGGCTGAGTGCTTTGCTCGCAGATTCTCATCCACCTCAACATTTGACTCATCTGGAGAACCCTCACCCTTAGTCTAAACTGAACGATGTATACATTACCCAGACAGCAGTATATCGAGTAATATCAAAACTTGACCCCCATAAAGCGAGCGTTGGTGATGGAATCCCGGTGATTGTTCTAAAGAAATGTGCTCCTGAACTCTCCTCTGTCCTCTCTAAACTGTATAACTACTGCCTTTCTGCTTCTTGTTTTCCTACATGCTGGAAGTCTTCTTCTGTTGTCCCTGTATTTAGGAACTCTGGTGAACCCTCGGACCCATCCAACTATCGCCCTATCAGCCTTCTACCAATTTTCAGGAAAGTGTTCGAGGCCATCATTAATGCTGAAATAGTTCAACATCTTACTGCACATAAACTCTTCTCTGACAGGCAGTATGGCTTCCACTTTGCCATGTCCATGGTCGAGATGCTAACGACCTTTACGGAGTATATGTTCCAGGCCCTTGAGGATCCCGGCGAGGCTCGTGCTGTTGCTCTGGATATCTCCAAGGCTTTTGACAGGGTTTGGCACGCTGGCCTTCTATGCAAACTACGTTGTTACGGTATTACTGGACGCTTGCTTGATCTGATCCAAGCTTTTCTAAGTAACCACATAATGAAGGTCGTCATGGATGGGCATGTCTTCACATCTTACTGTACAAACGCTGGTGTCATTCAGGGTTCTATCCTAGGCCCAACGCTCTTTCTTATTTTCATAAATGATCTCCTAGACAAGGACAAATGCCAAGTAGGCATATACTCAGATGACACCACAATTTCCTCCCGCATCAGTAAGAAACCCGGCGTGGCGGACAAACATAATCTCGATGCTGATCTTGAGAGGGATCTACATTCTGTGGTGAATTGGCGTAAGAAGTGGCTTGTAAATTTCAATGCGTCTAAGACCAAACTGCTGTCTGTCAATCATCACAGGCAGCCTCTCCTGCCTCCCATGAGCATGCACCAAGCGAATCTCCCTGGGAGCAATACACTGCGCCTCCTCGGCCTTACCCTCTCTTCCAATATCAAGTGGAACCACTACATTGAGTCAATAGCTAAATCCACTGCTAGGAAGGTTGGGTCACAGTGTCGGGCCAGGATGAATCCATGCTGCATATATACAAATCAACCATTCGTCCGTGCATTGAGTACTGCTGCCATATATGGTCAGGCGCTCCTGCTGTTCATCTCCAAAGGAGAACCAGTAATGTGATAGTAACTGACTTGGCGGCTCGACTCCAGCCACTTCCCGACCGACGGGATGTGGCTTTCCTTTGTCTGTTCTATAAATACCTTCATGGTTTCTGCTCCAACGAACTTAAATCACTAGTGTTTCTGCAACAGGTGTTTACTCGTGCAACCAGACTGGCAACTGGGTATCACCCATTCACAGTTAGATCAACCAAATGTAGAAGACAATTCTACTCCTGCAGTTTCTTTTCTCGCACTTCCCGCGTGTGGAGCTCGATTCCATATTCATGCTTTCCTGACGGCTACAACCTCCAGAAATTTAATTGCAATGTCAATACTCATCTCTTACCCGCCTGAATCTACACCACCCTGTATATCCTTTCCTTTCTCTTCACCTTTGCAACTGTCATCACACCTGTATTCCCATCTTTCTCTTACTCCTTTCTAACCGGTTCGTATTTCTCTTCACTCTCTTCTATCTAATCTTTTTATTCTTATGTAGCCTCGTGTACATCAGTGGTGTTACCGCCTTGCTCGGGGTGATAGATTAATATATATATATATATATATATATATATATATATATATGACACAATTTTATTGATATATGTACATTTATATATCGTAACCCCACATGCTGTGTGGGAGGATTTCGAAGGTCATTTTGTCCAGTGGAATGGCCACGAGCAAGATGGTAAGAGGGCTTTAGGAAAACCTCATCGACGGAAAACAAGGTGACATCGGAAGAGAACGTCTTCCGCCCGTGCATTGAATATTGCTGTGATATCTGGTCGGGTGCTTCTGCTATCCACCTAGGTGTCCGCGACCAAACCCAACGGAGAATCTGTAATGTGATCGATCTCGACTTGACAGCTAGGATACAGTCACTTTCTCACCGACGCAGTGTGGCTGCTCTGTGTCTCTTCTACAAATACTTTCACGGCTTCTGCTCCGATGAACTTAGCTCACTGGTACCCTCTATATATGAATTTCCTTGTGCAACAAGATGAGCAACTAGGCCCCACTTTTTTACTGTGAAACCAATAAATTGTAAACGCAAATTCTACTCCAGCAGCTTTTTTCTTGTACTTCCCGCCTGTGGAATTCCCTACCGCATACTTGCTTTCCCGACAGCTATAATCTCCAAGAATTTAAATTTAAAGTCAATAGTCATCTCTTGTCTCACTGACTTACATCCTCTCTCTCATGCTTTTTTCTCCGTTCACCCCACTCTCATTAGTATTCTCTTCCTTCTCCTTCTCTCTTCTTGAAACCTCCTGCGACCTCTCACTCCTTCTCATAACAGTCCTTCTATATACCCGCTGCACAACAGAGGCAGTAAAATGCCTTGCTTGGGGCGACAGGATTATTTAAAAAATCATTGGAACCGAGACTTTCACAACCCTGTAGGACTGTGAAGCACCGTCAGTAGCTGAAGCATAGCACTTTGGACGCAGGTCAAAGGTTTCTTGAGACTGATAGATGTCACATATACCAATAAAGAAACCCACACACATGTACACACACACACACACACACACACACACACACACATATATATATATATATATAGTGAGAGAGAGAGAGAGAGAAAGAGAGAGAGAGAGAGAGAGATATTAGTACGGGAAGTTCAGAAAATTATCGAAATGGATTTACCAACCGACATATTTAATTTATTTGTTTAAACACTATTTTTAATCGATGGCCGCATATTTCTATTGGCCTGATTATTTACGAAAAATTTCTGTTATGAAAATGAAAATGTGTGTCTTGTAAAAGGTGAATACCATTATAATATATATATATATATTATAATGATGTTCACCTTTTACAAGGCCAGTGAGACACTCGATGTAGTGGGATACACAGTTTATATTTTAATAAAAACTGAAAACAACGAGTTATCTCGTGGTTGACAGTTGATATGTTAAAAATATTTTTCTAATTTTTTTTCTTGTCTGACCTAACTTTTTCCCCCCGTTTAACTTTTAATCAAACGTGAGGCTTGTCTTCCAAGTTAGTTATCTGGATTTTGTGCTCCTCGGATATATCCTTCTAAGGCTTTACGAAATTTGTCAGTATCGTATTTATTCAGAAGAAAAGTAATATGTTAGAAAATTGATTGCTTAGAATAAAACTCTCCTGTACTCAGACTATCGATTTCCTTATAATAATTTAAACTTCCGGCTAACAGAAAGACATTTCCTTTCTTGTCCATAAACTGAGGGAACCTGTGAGTGTGTGTGCGGGCTGTGTAGATATATATGTGTAAGTGTGTGTATGTGTGTGTGCGCGTGTGTGTGAAAGAAAGAAGGAAAGAAAGAAAAAATAAAGAAAGAAGGAATATTCATTTGATAATAATTTTTCAAGGGATACGATCTAATTATTCACACTGTTATAGAATTACGTGTTTTTCTTTTTGTTTTGTTTTTTCACCACACAAGAAAACAATTTTCTCCTTTGGCAAATTCAGATAAATCGATAGAATTCTCCTCTCTTCCTTCCATTCTTTCTTCATTGAAAGGATCGCTTAGAGTCATTAATCTTTTAGCAGAAAACTCGGATCGCAAAACGTTTTTTCTTTTTTAGAAAAAAGCCTTCTAACTGTTCAGTTTTGCATGGTTTCAGCTAATTGATTAAATGACATGGAAATATTGCAAATAGTAATTTTTAATTTCTCTTTAGCATTTACAATAACAGACACGCACCAACTTTCGTAAATATTATTTCCTCGTGTTATTAACTATCGTACGAAATATTTTTAATAAAACCATTTAGGTTTTATTTACAATCGAAAAATCGGACATTCTCTATTCCACCAAAACACGTTTATAAACCTATTTTAAATTCTGCCTATCAGTAATTATTGATCAGATATTGAAATTGATTAATATATTAATATTTTTATTACTGTTGATTAGAATTTTTTTTTATTTAATACGTAATTTGAATCCATTGTATTCACTTACGCGCAAATACCCTTGGGAAAGGTATTAACCGTCTCTTCCTTCCTTATGTTATGGGTTAAATAGCAGGACAGATGGGGTTCTATAGCCTTGGTCGGCAACCAGTCTACCGCAGAAAGCAATGGCAACCTACTGCGGGATAATCTTCTGCCCAGTCAATCATGTCTCTTTCGAGACATGATCGCCCAAGCGTGTATCACGTATGGCACTTAACTGACTGAATACTTTAATGAAAGAGTGGCGAAGTAAAGGACATAGGTATAGGATACAATTCCTATCTCTTCCATCAACTAACTAAAACACACAAAGTAAAATTCAAGATTCAAACGACTAAAAGCATTTTGGAAAAAACCCAGATCAAAGCAAATTTCACAAGTCAGTGTGAAAAGCAAATTTCTGGATCCTAATTGGATAGCAAATCGAAAATTCATATGATGTCAGTCAAACGTTTTTTCACACGTAAGTGAAAATACTTGCTAGAGCCGGTCACATGATCAGATTCACTACTTAAGGATATTCCGTCGGTCAAAGTCCAGTAAGAATGGTAGCCGTATCTGACAGCATCTCACAATGTAAGAAAGAAACTTCATGCTGTCTCGTTCAAATCGACCTCTTCTTCCAATTTTCTCTTCTTCGTTTTCACTCCACTCATTCCCAGACGTAGGGCACGTCACAGATTCATTCGACCTCTTCTTCCAATTTTTCTTTTCTTCGTTTTCACTCCACTCATTATTATTATAATTCACTTACTACACACAAAGGAACATAAGATTTCACATTTTACTACTATCAGTATACGGCCCTGGGATACTTAGCTGTTTACTACTATCAAACCATGAACTCTAAACTTCTGTGGACATTTCAAATACTTACATTTCTCTTTGAACAATTTTAACTACAAAGCTGCATGCATTTTTTAATGAACAGTTTTCTTTTCACAAATATGTGAACAAATTTTTCACAAATATTTTAACAAAATTACACTTATATTTTCCTTCATACACTTTTGTCATTCTGTTAATAAATCTTTTTTTTAGTAAATATACGAAATATTTTATCCTTCCACATTTCAACATCCAACCTTCAACCATGTGATATTTAAATTGTGGGGACTTCGGACGTGTTTGGCACAAGGCCAATTAACCAAGCATCACCAAGACCCCTACATAGACTTAAACTCAGGAAAACGAGTGCTCAGTTCAAATTCCAGTCGAATTCATTTCATTCACTTTTGTGGATTCATACCTTAAAAAGGTATCTCTTCTCCGGGTATGGGTAAATAGCAGAACAAAGTGGCTTTTATAGCCTTGATTGGCAACCATTTTACCGCAGTAATAATTGGCAAAATATTCACACCACATGCGAGAAGAAACCGGCCAAACCTGTCAAGTGTGAATGCCGCCACAAATAGAATCTTTAAGACGTGACTGATCATAGTTTTTGGTGCTCTAATTAGCTTTTTTAAACCTTATCATCTCCGTTTCTTCCTGTTCTATCATTCAGGCACAAGGACTCGTATGGTAGTATCACCGTCGTTACAATCTGTTTCTCTTATTTTCAATTTGGCTTGTCAACTTCAATGCGTCTAAGACCAAGCTGTTGTCTGTCAGCCATCACAGGCAACCTCTCCTGCCTCCCATGAGCATGGACCAAGCGATTCTCCCTGAGAGCAACACACTACCCATCCTCGGCCTTACCCTGTCCTCAGACCTCAAATGGAACCACTATATCGAATCCATAGCTAAATTCACTGCTAAGAAGGTTGGGTCATTACGTCGATCCAGGATGTTTTTTTCCGCCTGAATCCATCCTGCATATATACAAGTCAACCATCCGTCCGTGCATGGAGTACTGCTGCCATTTATGGTCAGGCGCCCTACCGTTCAGCTCAGTGTTCTCGACAGGCTCCAAAGGAGAGTCTATAATGTGAGAGGTACTGACTTGGCGGTTCGACTGCAGCCACTTCCCCACCGACGAAATATGGCCTCCCTTTGTCTGTTCTATAAATACTTTCATGGCTTCTGCTCGGATGAGCTTAAGTCACTGGTGCCTCCTCAACAGGTGTTTACTCGTGCAACCAGATTGGCAACTGGGTCCCACCCATTAACAGTTAGGTTAGACAAATGCAGACGACAATTCTACTCCTGCAGCTTCTTCTCTCGCACTTCCCGCCTGTGGAACTCGCTCCCATATTCTTGCTTTCCTGACGGCTACAACCTCCAGAAATTTAAATGCAAAGTCAATACTCATCTACTAACCACTGGCCTCTAGCTCTCTCCCCTCCCCTGTATAGCCTTCCCTTTCTCTCCACCTATGTATCTGTCATCGCACCTGCTTTCTCAGCTTTCTATTGTTCCTTTCTAACTAGTTTGTACTCCTCACTCTTTTCTAATTAATCTTTTTACATTTATGTAACCCCCTGCACATCAGTGGCATTTCCGCCTTGCTCGGGGTGAAATGATTAAAAAGAAAAAATCTGAGTTACTTTATTGTAATTCTCTGAGTAACTTATTTAGTTAATCTAGATAATTATTTTTTCCACGAGTTTAATGACCGAATTTTTGCACAACAAATGAGCAATAGAAATGTGATACTCATAAGATATAATATATGATAACTATAAGATATCTTTAATATCGTGCAAAAGATAGCAATGAAAACAACTCCATATCAGACTGACATAAATTTCTCAATTAAGATCTTGTTCAATGACAAACCGATTCTAGATTTTCATACGTACAGTGATTCTGAACTAAGGTCTCTATTTTATTGCTTCAGTTAAAGATTCATGTGGTACAGCACAAACTGTTTCTCTCGCGCCTGTTTATTAGCTCAGCCAATGCTAAAAACTAATTCAAAGACGTATGCTTGTTTTCATTTGGTTTTCGTTTTATTATTATTTGAAATGTCTAGGGAATATGAATCATATCTTCTATTGATTTATCCATTGACTCGAAGTAGATAAGAGAAGAAATATTGAAATATTCCAAGGGTTGGGCTGATTAAAGAGAAAACGAGAGAGAAAATCTTTTCTCCCAGGGGCATTTGCAACAGAAGAACTTTTACTTTCGAACGCTGAAAATAAGTCTTTGACTACGGACTGGTTAAAAAAACAATCTGAAATCACGAGTGTGAGTTTCTCATTACTTCCTCTAATATTTCAGTTATGTGAAATATAGTTGATGAGAAATTCTGATAAGGTTTTATTCTATGGCCACCATTGCTGACAAAGGTGAGTGTACGAAGTTGGAAAAGTTGATTGTGTTTTTTAAGCTTCTTGTCCGATGAAGACCAGCACGTTTAAACAATAAATGGACAGAAGTTGACCTCCTTCAAGACCACTTAACTTCTTATTACTACTAAGAAGTTTTTTTTCTCTTGTTTGTCATTTCTTTCCCTCTTACGGCTTTGTATGGTGTTTTTCTACTAAACATGATTTATATTCAATTATATGTACCAGTTGCTTCAGACGTACGATTCCCTAGTGTCATACCCAGCCTAGTATTTTCACTTAATTACAAGCAGAATATTGTTCGTCTCGGTGTTCTCGACAGGCTCCACAGGAGAATCTGTCATGTGATTGGCCCCGACCTGGCAGTTCGACTCCTCCAGCCACTTTCTCATCGGTGGGGTGTGGCTTTCCTCTGTCTCTTCTACAAATATTTTCATGGCTTCTGCTCCAGAGAACTTACGTCACTTGTGCCCTCGCCACAAGAATTTACTCGGGCAACCAGACTGGCATCAAGGTCACACCATTTTACAGTTAGATCAACCAAATACAGACGAAATTTCTACTCGAGCAGAAGCTTTTCTTGAGCTTCCCGCTTGTGGAACTCCCTTCCATATACTTGTTTTCCTAGCGGCTACAGCCTCAAAGAACTTATATGCAAAGTCCATTTCCATCTCTTATTCACATAACTCCAGCCCTTTCCACATCACCCCGTGTATCTTGGTTCTTTTTCTTTCTCGCTACATTCGTAAATGTCTAAATTCCTGTGTTCACATCCTTCTTTTGCTCTTTTTCTTTCACCCCCTGTAACTGGTTCGTCTTTGTCTTCACTCTTTTCCTGTCTAAAACTTTAACTCTCCAATGTAGCTCCCTGCAGATCAGTGGCCGTACTGCCTTGCTTGGGGTGAAACAATTAAAAACAATAACACTTTCATCCAACATTACTCTATGAAAGGAAACACCCATACTAAATTAAAATAACCTCTTTTTATTAACTCAACTAGAGTGCGCACAGTATAATGGCTCTCGGCACAGAAATAGTGATTGGATTGTCGAGTTCAAATTGCAACCAAGGCTGTTAAGTTCTCTTTCGCTTTCGCTCATATACCTACGAAAAGATATGAATATATTTCAATCATCAAATAACTGCAGACTTCAAATATTTTACGTGAAATTAAGTCAAATGACACTGAGTTGTCATATGTCTGAGGCAACCATAACATATATTGGGCTATGAGTTCCTGCGTATTCGTCTAGCATATAAGTAAATACCATACTAACGATTAATAAGAATATTCATTGACGTGCAATGCATAATGACTTGGAATGCGAAACCGTAGAGCCAAGTTCGAATTCCAGTCGATTCCCATACGAGCCAATATCCTTGTGGAAAGTATGAATCCTTCCCTTCCTCCCCTCAGCTATGGCTTAAATACCAGGAGAGACTGGGTACTATTTACTACCTGCCACAGAAAAAAACAAAAGCCTACTGTGAGAAAAGCTTCTTCTAGTCTGTCACGGATCGAAAAAGACATGATCGTCTAAGCGTGTATCGTGCATGGCGCTTAATTGACAGAAACGATAACATCAACTTCAAACTGTGTATTTGTCATTTAGAAATATAACAGACCCAACTGGAATTGGAACTAGGCTCTTAGATCAACAATTCTACGGCATTATCATTTACATCCAGGCTTATAGCACCTTGATATTCCCAAGCGGTATCCATCTACGTACTGACCAGGCTCGACGTTGTTAAACTTGTTAAACGACTAAAACCAATCCGGAAAAACCCCAGACCAAAGCAAATTTCAGTGTAAAAGTTAAGATTCTAGATTCTGATTGGATAGGGAATAGCAAATTGATCTATGAACCCGGTGAATTTTTTAACACCTAGAAGATGGGTATGTGGTTTTGATCCAGTCACGTGATAAGCTTCACTATTTAAACTACGCCATTTGAGCGATCAAATCAGTCCGACATGGGAGCGAATCTGAAGTTGAGGTCGTCGCAATGTGGCTAAAGAAAATTTAATTTTCAGTCCCGGACCTAAATGTCGCGGCACCCATTCCTTCTACCTCTCCTTCCGATTTTCCTTTCTTCTTCGCCCACAAAGAAAACAACAAAAAGATACGTCAACTGACTTCGAAAAGTACAATCTCCTTTATTGCCTGACTTGCCTTTTCATTTTTTCTCCGTTCATAGAAAAGAAAAGAACACAGACGATTATTAGCAACCTTTTTTTTCTTTTTACATACACGCATTCTGCTACAATCAACTATGAACTTTAAATTACTGTGGAATATTTAATTACATACATTTTCTTTTTAAACATTTTCTTCTTCTTCTCACAAAATGTTATAGTGTCCACTTAACAAAATTTCACTTATTTTTCAAAACTTGATGATATTTTCAATTGTGGGGACTTCTGTTGTTTTTGGCACAAGGTCAATTTCATAAGCATAGCCGAGACCATTATAAGCTTTCTAAACTTGATTGGCAGTCACTGCAAATTGTAAATTTGAAATCAGTTTAAATTAAATGTAACAGTTCACTCTTTTAAAAGTCCTATTTACTTCGAAAACTTCAACAGTAATATTGGTGAGGCTGTATTTCTGTCCTCCACACAGTGTGAAAAAACACGTCAATTGCAAAAAAAGCGTGTATCACATATGGGACTTAACTGACTGACCGGAAGTAGTTGCAACCGAGCGAAAGATATTATCTGAACGGAAATGGGGGGCTACAAAAGTAAAGTGGCAAGAAATTTGTGACAGAAAATGGTTACAAAATACTGAGGAATACCGCAAGTAGAAACAATTATTTTTCAAAATGCTGTTAAATTAAAGGACAAGTGGCAGACATTCTTTTGATCTCTATGGAATCTAATTTTTGAAACGTATATTCTGTTTAATCAAGGGAAATAAATACCGGAAATATTTTACGTAAAACCGATGATATAAAATTAAAAAACTGGTAGAAAATGATAACCTGAGAGTGCGGCATATATTCTGTTTCACTCATCTGAAAATGGAAAGGTGAAAAAATGAAAAACACAAATGCAAAAGCATTCCGTGAAATACAATGAAATCAATGACTGAAAAAAAAAATAACACATAAGCACTCAGCAGAACGGCCCAGGAATAAATACTATGAGAAAATAACCGGATGCCAGGTTTTTCTGTGAAATACAATGAAAGGAAACAGTGGCGGAAAATACCTTAGAACTATCAGTTTGGTGCAGAATAAATGTAAAGAAAAGTTTAGTACAACACAAATATTCGGGCTGTCAATGTAATGATCAAATTTATTTTCAGTTTAACCGATGTTTGGAGTCTGTGCAAGATTCGATGCTTCGGCCAATAATTATAAACATGTCCCTAGATAGATAGATAGATAGATAGATAGATAGATAGATAGATAGATAGATAGATATGAACAGACTGGGATAGATAGATATGATAGATAGATAGATAGATAGATATGAACAGAGGGATAGATAGATAGATAGATAGATATGAACAGACTGGGATAGATAGATAGATAGGTAGATATGAACAGACTGGGATAGATAGATAGATAGATAGATAGATAGATAGGGATAGATAGATAGATATGACAGACTAGATAGATAGATAGATAGATAGATAGATAGATAGATAGATAGATAGATAGATAGATAGATAGATAGATATGAACAGACTGGGATAGATAGATAGATAGATAGATATGAACAGACTGGGATAGATAGATAGATAGATAGATATGAACAGACTGGGATAGATAGATAGATAGATACATACATACATACATACATACATACATAATGCAGAGACTAAGATAGATAGATAGAAACCAAAGTACTCTTTGTTTTGTCTGTATTTCGTGATAATAGTTCCATTTTTTACACAATATACAATTTATCCTAAAAGAAATTAAAAACGAAGTTTTATCGCTTTTTTACCGAACTATGTAGACAATTCTATGCATAGGGGTTGGTTCTTAACCGGCTAGGATTTTAACCGAAAGATACTAGCCACAGGGAGCCTCGAAAGGCTAAAGCTGTACATAGAACTGATTTACTTCGTGTCTGTTAGCAAGATGCGCATTCAATTCAGAGGGCATTGGATATGGTCTGACCTGGACAGGCATGTGTACTTCCAGGTCTACTTTGCCCAAGACACGCTACGAATATCTGTGGAGGGAGCTGGTCAGTGTTTAGCTGCACAGAGACCCTACGACTTAAAACTGTCATAGAACTGATGATTATGATGACTGGATTGACTTTTTTCTTTTGCTTTATATATTTAATAAATTTTTACGCAACCAAGTTCGGCGATGGTATCTGAAACAGTTAAATCATATTTGTGGAAACCGAGGTGTTCAGTTAGAATAATCAGCTTGCCTTTATAACACAGTGTTTTTTTTTCTTTTTCTCTATCTCTGCTTTACTTAGTTATAGGTTAAATTGTGTATTGACCACTAAACTTTGCTTTCTTTTCTTTTTATCTTCTTTTTTTCTTTTTTTCAAATTTCAAGTTTCTCTAACTTTCGTATTTACATTTACTACATTCTAAAGATTTTTCTTCGTGTTTCCTAAGCAAATTATACATAGTGGATTGTTCGAATCAGATTAACCGTTAAATGCATTGTTTTGTTTACCGATTACGCATTGTTTAAGCAACTCTCGTTTTTCACATTTTGCGGTTTATAGCGGACAGCTGTCGTAATTCTTGATCCCACAAATACAACGATTCAATACTATAATCAATAGACAAGGTATTTAAGTGTTGATATTTTTTCTAAATAGAATTAAGTCGATATATTTTTTTAAAATCATTTCACCCCGAGCAAGGCGGAAACGCCACTGATGTGCAGGGGGTTACATAAATGTAAAAGGATTAATTAGAAAAGAGTGAGGAGTACAAACTAGTTAGAAATGAGCAATAGAAAGCAGGTGCAATGACAGATACATAGGTGGAGAGAAAGGGAAGGTTATACAGGGGAGGGGAGAGAGCTAGAGTCCAGTGGTTAGTAGATGAGTATTGACTTTGCATTTAAATTTCTGGAGGTTGTAGCCGTCAGGAAAGCAAGAATATGGGAGCGAGTTCCACAGGCGGGAAGTGCGAGAGAAGAAGCTGCAGGAGTTGAATTGTCGTCTGCATTTGGCTAACCTGACTGTGAATGGGTGGGACCCAGTTGCCAATCTGGTTGCACGAGTAAACACCTGTTGAGGAGGCATCAATGACTTAAGCTCATCCGAGCAGAAGCCATGAAAGTATTTATAGAAGAGACAAAGGGAGGCCACATTTCGACGATGGGGAAGTGGCTGAAGTCGAGTCGCCAGATCAGTACCTATCACATTACAGACTCTCCTTTGAAGCTTGTCAAGAACACTGAGGAGAACGGCAGGGGCACATGACCATAAATGGCAGCAGTATTCCATGCACGGACGGATGGTTGACTTGTATATATGCAGGATGGATTCAGGCGGAAAAAACATCCTGGATCGACATAGTGACCCAACCTTCTTAGCAGTAGATTTAGCTATGGATTCAATATAGTGGTTCCATTTGAGGTCTGAGGACAGGGTAAGTCCGAGGAGGCGTAGTGTATTACTCTCATGGAGAATCGCTTGGTCCATGCTTATGGGAGGCAGGAGAGGTTGCCTGTAATGGTTGACAGACAACAGCTTGATCTTAGATGAATTGAAGTTGACAAGCCACTTCTTGCCCCAGTTCACCACAGAGTGTAGATCCCGCTCAAGGTCAGCAGCGAGATTATGTCTGTCCGGCACGACAGGTTTCTTACTGGAGCGGGAGTATATTTTAGTGCCATCTGCCTAGATGCCTGCTTGGGACTTGATCTCATCTGGGAGGTCGTTGATGAAAATAAGGAAGAGCGTCGGGCCCAGGATAGAGCCCTGTGGGACACCAGCATTCGTGCTGTAGGACGAAGAGGCACGCCCATTCTGAACGACCTTCATTCTGCGGTTATTTAAGAAAGATTGGATTAGGTCAAGCAAGCGACCGGTAATAACATTACATATGAGGCCAGAGTGCCAAACCCTGTCGAAAGCCTTGGAGATGTCCAGAGCAACCGCGCGAGCCTCGTCAGACTCATCAAGGGCCGGTAGCATGTACTCCGTTACGGTTGTTAGCAGGTTGGCCGTGAACCTGGCAAAGCGGAATCCATATTGCCTGTCGAAGAACAGTTTGTGACCGGTGAGATGATGAACTATTTCAGCATTGATTATAGCCTCGAATACTTTCCCGAATATCGGTAGAAGACTGATAGGGCGATAGTTGGATGGGTCCAAAGGTTCACCAAAATTCTTAAATACAGGAACGACTGAAGAGAATTTCCAGCATGCAGGAAAGCAGGAAGCAGAAAGGCAGTAGTTAAATACTTCAGAGAGGACAGGGGAAAGTTCAGGAGCACACTTCTTAAGGACTATCACCGGGATTCCATCGTCTCCACACGCCTTATGGGGGTCGAGTTTTGAAATTACTCTAGATACTACTGTCGGGGTAATATATACGTTGTGCAGTTTGGCCTCAGTTCTAATAGGGAAGTCGGGTGGGTGTACTCCGGACGAGTCGAATGTGGAGTTGGATGAGAATCTGTGGGCAAAGCACTCAGCTTTGTCCGCAGATGACGTGAGAACTTCAAATCCATGGATTAAAGGAGGTATTGAGGATTTCCTATTGTTGAGCACTCGTTTACAAATCCTCCAATAGTCCTTGGAGCCGAACTTGCGGTCAGCTATGTGCTGTCGCATCCTCTCAGCAAACAACTGTTTGGCGTCATTTAGGGTTCTCTTGCACTCATTGCGAGCAGATGTGAACAGGCGCCTATTGTGATCAGTTGGCTGTCTCCGGAATAGACGGAAGTAATGGTTCCTGTGGGCAATGGCGGCTGAGCAGGCCGGAGAGAACCACGGAGAGGAATGAGGTTTTAAGCAATACTTCCTGGTGGGTATGAAGGCATCAATGCCAGCTTTCACCCATGATGAGACCTCAGAGGCACAGTCATCAACTGATAGGTCGAACACTTTTCCCCAAGGGACGTCGCAGAGGAAATCGCGAAAGGCATCCCAGTCAGCTTTTTGGTAGAGGTAGGAGGTCCTATAAGTAGGGGACTCCTGGGGGGAGTGAGATTGGAAAGAAATACTGAGAGAGACTACAGCGTGGTCGGAGTTGCCGAGAGGGCAAAGCTGCGAGACTTGACAGGCGTCAGGCGCAGAGGTGAAACATATATCTAGCAGCGAGGAATGATCCGAGGGAGTGCTTGGGAAGCGAGTGGGGAAGTCCACCACTTGCGTAAGGGATTGGGAAATAGCAAAGTTTATGGCGTGAATGCCCGCCGGATCAGTAACGGCGTTTTCAGAGTGATGGGCGTTGAGGTCTCCAAATACAAATATGTGGGCAAATGGGTGATAGGAAATAGCCTTATCTATGTCGTCAGCAATGCTATCTAGTAGGGAGCAGTCAGGAGAGGAGGGAGAACGGTAAAGAAAGAATAGGTAACTAACCAAACTGAGGAGAGACAGGCGGAGACATATGTATTGGTGGTCAGTAGATTCGAGTGAAGTCACCCTAGCTATGGGGAGGTGTTCGCTGACATAAACACCCAGCCCATGCATGTGGACAGTGGAATCCTTCCTTAAAAGGGGAAGATAACCAGGGATGAAGAGGTCAGAGGAGGGAATAGCTGAGTTGAGCATAGTTTCGCAGAGCGCAAAGATGTCAGGGGACTTTTCACGCAGGAACGCTTCTACACTAGGAAAGTTAGTACGAATGCCTCGGATATTAGTGAAGGAGAGGTTAATGGGTTTAGGTGGTTTGGATTTAACTGGTTTAGGGTCATTTCTGATTTGTTTAGTCATGATACTGTTTGTAGAAATGGACCTAGGGTAGAGGATACAGGCGATCATTATCCACGATCTGTGCTGGGAGGGAAACTGGTTAGGGCTGCAACAAGGTGTGGCCTCGGGGTTGCCCACCGAAAGCGCTTGCAGGGACACCTATCCATGCGCGACATGGCACTCATTCAAAAAATTAGCCTAAACGGAAATACACCAACAAAATAAAATTACGTAAAGATATTAAAGGTTTTGTTGACTTCTAAATATAGAAGAAAAGTGGAAAAAACAGCTTCATTGTTTTCAAATAAGTATTAGTCCATTTTGAAAAAAAGCTCATATTTATCATTTAAATGAGTCTATGACAACTTTCTCATATATTTTTGATTTTAACGGGTCTATGAAAATTTGCTCACATATAATGTTAACGGGTTTATGATAATTTATTCTTATATTTATGATTTTAACGGTCTATGATAATTTACTCACATATTAATGATTTTAATGGTCTATGATAGTTTATTTTTATAATTATGATTTTAACCGGTCTATAATAATTTACTCGCGTATTATTTATTTTAACGAGTCTATCATAATTTACTCACATATTTATAATTTTAACAGGCCTGTGTTAATTTACTCACATATTTATGATTTAACAGGTCTATGATAATTTATTCACATATTTATGATTTTAACGGGTCTATCATAATTTACTCACACATTTATGATTTTGACGGGTATATGATAATTTACTCACATATTCATGGTTTTAACCGGTCTCATTTAAGGACATGTTTATGGTGTTGACTGGTGTATTTATCTTTATTCACACATTCATGATTTTAACAGGTCTAAAAAAAATGAATTTGCTAATGTAGAAACTGATGCGCATTGTGGTGCAATGAATATTGGCTTGAAATCGGAGAGCAGAGTTCGAATTTTAGTTGAATTCGTCGCAATCACTAAGGCGCAAATACACTTGAAAAATGTATGAATTCATCTCTTCTGTCTCTAATTATAGATAACAGTACAGATCCGGTTCTATCGCAGCCTACTGCGGGAAAATCTTCCATACGCTCACGACCAACATTAATTGAGCCAGCACGGGAGGGTAGTTAAATAAAATTACCATGAGAATAAATATCACAGACAACAACTCTAGGAAGACAATAATCCAGCCTATTTTTAAATGTATATTGTTATACAAACTATACTTCCTATATTATTATTATAGATACAAAATATTGACCAAGGTGTAATAATTATGTTCCTTGACTGGCTGTTGAATTTTTGGTTATTGTGATATATTGTCATTGTTATATCAGTTGTTGTTCTTCCTGCTGAATAGCTACCAAATCCATGGATTGAACTCATGACCGCTAGATAACAGTAACCCAGGTATAACCATCTATATCACCAAATAACATTAATGAAGTGATTTTTGAGGCTATCATATTCATTGTCGATCAAACATATCACAGGGACATACTAATTAAATGCATCTACATGTCTGTATTTTTATTTGGTCTTTACTAAACCATTTCATTGTTTTAATGTTTGGTAATAATATTAGTTAAGATTCAATAAATTGTAAACTGTTGTTATATTAATTTCTCAAGGTTCCTGTATGCTATATATACTTACATATATATTTACTAGTGTTATATATATATATATATATATATATATATATATATATATATATATATATATATGTATATATAACAGCAGTAAAAATCGTGATACTGGTTAGAACAGAAAGTGGTTAATGCACAATTCAAAGAACTGAATATGCAGAGCCAACTGTATATATATATATATATATATATATATATATATATGGGGGGGGTGCGTGTGTGCGCACACACGCGCGAGCGCGCGCGCGTGTGTGTGTGCATGCATAGATAGATAGATAGATAGATAGATAGATAGATAGATAGATAGATAGATCCATCCAATGTACTCCTTCTTAACCGTGATAAGTTTATTAACTTTCTTATAACCAGAATGCTATAATGGCTGAACAGGCAGGTGTGAACTAAGATTGTGGTTTTATCTCAAATTTACGAGAAAGCAACACTTGTGTGCTGGCTTTCTCTCACGTAAAAACCATAGACCTAAGAATTTCAATAGAAAGGTTAAAATTTCACTCAAAGGGGCATCATGAGTTTAACCATGAAACGAATTTCATTTAATATGCTGGTAGTCAATTAAGTGATTTTGTGAAGAAGACAAAGCTATTTTTCTCTTCTATGATTGTCCACTCGTATCCAAGGATGTTTGTCTACTAGAAGGGCTTGCTAATCCCTGTTGAAGAAGCCTTCTCAGGCACATTTGTGTTTCTCCAACACCTACAGAGTCCATACTGCATACTTTATGCTGGAACTATGCTAAGCTGACCTTAGGTTCAGATCCTAGGAGAAAGCGCATTATTTAGTGTGAACAACAGCTAAAAATGGCTATCACACAGTAGAGACTTAGTCCTAAGGAAAAAATTAATAAAAAGAATTCCTGATTAGTCGAGAGTAAAATTAGAAGAAAATTTGCGGGCAAAGCATCTTATTTATCGTCAGAAGATGATAACTTTTTAAGTTGATGAGAAAGAGGATTGACTGAAGGTTTAACCTTATTTAACATTCTCCTAGAGTTGCCAATAGTCAAGAGAATCAAACTTAGGAGAGGTTTTAAGGTGACCCATTCTATCAGTGAACAACGGATTAACCACGTTAAGAACATGTTTGCACTTATTTATGGCGTGATCAGAGCTTTTCAACGCCAAGACACTCAAACCACGGTCCCGATGACTTGTGAATTCATGCTAGCACAAACATTGACGGCTCCAAAAGGGTCAATTCTCACAAGGCTTGAGTCAGCTCGTGGTGTGGTTTTCAAATACTTTCCAAAGCTGCCGCACGCTGGGTTCCCTTCTTTCTGACCACTAACATCAAGACAAACTTCCAGGCAAACCAAGATCAAACGATATTTGAACACAAGCCTTATGGTCAGAAAGCGAACGTTCTAACTACTCGGCCACGTGTTCATAAGCGACACTAAAACACCAAAAGGAGACTTTTGTAAAAGTATAAGGTTATTTGATGTATACGTATGTGTTCTCTTGGTTTATGTTTTTTATTTATTTAAGAAATAGAACCCAAAATAAACACTGAAAAATCAGAAACTATGATTTGAAATTAGAATAAATGCAGTGATGTCACCTACACTGAATCTATCACTTATCCATCACAAAAATAAAGGATGTGGAATTCATAAATAATAAATATGTGGGAATCAGCTATCTATCTAAACTTATTTATAAATGGAACTTTGTCTGTGTATTTGTGTATGTGTCTGTGTGTATCCCTTACCTATAGACTCCGAAACGGCTGAACCGATGTTCTTGGAAATTTGCACATTTGTACTATAAGCGTCTGCGAGTGTTCTTAGCAAGGTCTTGTGTCGAGGTACCCCCGATAAATATAGAAAATCGATAATCGAAAAAATCGGTTTATAGAAGGAGTGATCCGATTTTGATCAAATTTGATACACTCATAGACAAAGACATAAGAAACGATATTCAGAAGTTTCAAGGTTGCAGTTCTTAAAATAGTGCAGAAAATAGACAACATATATATGTATAAATCGATACCAGGGAAGCAAAGTTTGACTTACATCCATTCATTTTTCTTTCAATCTACGGTTTCGCTTTAACAGGAAACAACTATTGCTTTTTAGTCGTTCGTGCCAATGTCCAAAAAGTCTGAGTTCCAGGACCATGGATTAGTTTTAAAGCTTTCATTACACTCGAGCAACGCCGGGCTATACTGCTAGTAAAACATAAGTGTAAAAGTAAAAGAAATTAACCATGGAGTAAGCTGTGACGGTTGTTGGTTGTTTTTGTTTTTCTGGCAAATCAACATCGGCGGGTCATTTGTTGCCAACTAAATTTTATTTATTTATTAGTGGTAATATCTTTTTCTTTCGACAATTTATTGTTGTTTTTATATAAGTTTTGTGTCTAGTAATACTTTTTTCTTTTCGAGTATCAAGATTCATTGGGATTTGTTTTTTTGTTTTTAAGGGCAGAGTCCCCAAGTCCTACCCTTGTTATTTAACCCATGACTGGAGGGAAGGGACGGATTAGTTACTTTCCCAAAGGTACCAGTGCTTAAGTGAATGCAGAGTGTTCAACAGGAATTCAAACTCAGCTTACTGATTTCTCTTTCCGAGGCGATATCCACTCCACCACAACGCACATCCGAGCTGTGACGGGGATAGTTTAATCGTACACACTAAACTGTATACAAAACCAAAACGTAAACCTGAAAACCCTATCCATAATCTTAAGTACACTAGACATATGAAGACATTTATATGGATGCCATACAAGATGGCAAATTTTTCAGAAATATCTAAACTGTCAGCAGTATACAACCGCTTCCTAAGATCCCGTGGTGAAAAACAACTGTGAGTTAGTAAAGCCGATTTTGGCAACTGTCATACTTCTCCGAATGTTGTGAACTGGCGCTGCATAATCACAAAGATCTGTGCCAAATAACATAAACTGAATCAGCTGAAGACTAAAAACAGCAGCAACAACTAAAATGGATATTACTTGTAACTCAAAGAGGAAATAATCAATAAGGTTAGCAATACACACCACTAGAAATAGAACGTTAGGAATCAATACTGGAAAGAGCAATAACAGATGCTGAACTTGTGAAACCTGTTTTCTTAAAAATGTGCTTCCAGAGAAAGATTTAATACATTTCGGTCGAAAACACTACTGGCTGCTCGGTTAATAGCTTTTCAGCGATTGGGAAACAAGTAATATTACTATATTTTGTTACATTTTATTTGAGAGCTAAAGTAAAATAAGTTGCTTGGTTGACTTTTTTTTTTAAATATCTCCTCTCTTAAAAGGTATACACTTTTTAAAAGCCAACATACACATGTATATTTTTAATAAAGCAAAACAATACTTTCTATTGTCTAAAATTAATAAACTCAGAAAACCTGATCAAATAAAAATAAAATAATATAAAATGATTACATAAATAAAAATGTACATCAATGAATATAAACAAATAAAAGAGAAACGTCAACAATAACAAATTTTACTTTTGTTTATTAGGCATTAAATTACATCACTTAGAACCTCAACATTTTACCTTCACTTTCACAGTTAGCATGAAGAATATTTGTTTCGAAGAAATCAGTGACCACACGCCGGCGTGATGAAACGCGAGTCAGACGCTTAGCCGACGACCACGCGCCGCCGTGAGCGGACGCGCAGCAGCCGACTTTGTGGCAATTGGGCAAAGTTGAACAAATTCGCTAAGTTTCGAAGAAATCGGTGACCACGCATCGCTGTGATTGGATGCGCAGCAGCCGGCTGCGTGGCAATCGGACAAAATTTAAATTTAAACATTTAAATTTATGAAGAAATTTAAGCATTTTGAAAGCCTAATAATATTTTTACTTTTATTTAGAAATGATCTTTGCAAAATAAAATCATTACATTTGCATTGACAGTGTCTATCAGAGAACGAAACGCGTTCCTTTTGTCTTTAATCTTATTGTATTTTTACAGATATGTATTTTATTTGCGTACACATTTTTACGCAATCTCTTGTGTACGGCATTGTAGTATGCTCGCATTAAATCACATTTGTTTTGTTTCTTTCAGTTATTAATGTGTATTGTGCCCGCTCCAGGGGTTGCCCAAAGTAGAAGTACAAAGACCAATACCAGTTGGAACGAAATTCACATTAAACTTAAAAGCAGAAGCCATTAACTGGAAGTTTTGAAAGAACCCTAGGCAAACTTTGAAATGCAGGGAAAGTATCACACCCAACAAGAGAAACAAACAAAGAGAGAGAGAGAGAGAGAGAGAGAGAGAGAATGAATGACGATGACGATGACGATGACGATGACGTATCTTCCGTCCTTATTGTCCCAGTCAATTCCAGGCAAGAATCGACCTTACAGGCAAGCTTTGTACATACAGACGGCGCCAACTGCAGTGATAGGTGATTCACTCCATACTCTTATGAGGGTGGTAGGCGAAGCTGATGACTTATTGATTTAAGTGGACCATTAGTTGCTTGGTTGATTTTTGTTTAGCGGTATATCAACCTCCTCTATTTTTCATGCAAATTTCTTTTTGGATATAACAATGGTTTTAGTGATACAAATCTTACTTACAGCGGGGGGGAATAGTTTGATTCACACTTTTCACAAGGGTTTTTACGCGTATGTAAATATAATGAACCCAAATAGAATTTGAACTCGGCTATCCGACTAAAAATTCAAAGACATCATCCATTACACTTACAGAACCTTGTGTTTCTAAACGTCACGCATCTAAATATTGACCAGGATCAGCGTTGCTTAACTTTGGCGATCGTACTCAAACCGGTGTTTCAACGTTAAGTGGTCGTATACCCCATTACTAGATTTCTATATTCTTTATTTGGAAGAATTGTAACGTAGCATAGTTTTGGATCTGGTCAGTTTTGTCCATTAATGTCGCTACATTTGGTAAACTGTGAGATCTCCGATCCTGAATTAGGTTTTTCTTTTCTCCCAATAAAAATTTAATTTTTTTCATTTTATTTTCCAATTTCTGTCAATAATCGTTTTGTTTGTGAAGCAACATATCTTAAACAAATCAATTTATTTCATGTGTTATAAATCACAAATAATAATAGATAATAAAAAGAATTAATAAAACTATAAAATAAATAAGGAAATAGTGTGTATTGTCAGTATGCATAAATTTAAAAGAATTTGAGAATTTAAATGGCATTATAAATTATAGAATATTTAATATCTATAATTTTTATTTATAATTTACATTAACGTTTCATTCGTTATACTCAGATAAAATTGTTAAGGTATACTGACGATATTTCAACTTATGACATTCGCCTTTTCCAGTATATGCTACTTACTTGACGATTATACAATCTACAATCTACAACATATTTTTTTAATCGTTTCACCCCAAACTAGGGGGTACCGCTACTGGTGCGCAGGGGGCTACTTAAGTGAAGAGTGAAAGTTTAAGCAGAGGGAAAGCGAAGACAAAGACGAACCAATTACAGGTTGTATCAGAGTAGGATGAGAATACCGGTTCGAATACAGTTGCGAGAAGAGCAAAATACACGGGGTGATGGGGAAAGGACGAGAGAAGGACTGGAGTCAAGTGAATAAGAGACTGAAACTGATGTTGCATTTAAATTCTTGGAGATGACATGATGGAAGCGAAGAGAAAGATGAACCTGTTACAAGAGGGCAAGAAAGGATGAGAATACAGTTGCGAGGCGAGAGTGAGAAAGGAAAAGAACAAGATGCACGGGGTGATGGGGAGAGGACAAGAGAAGGACTGGAGTCAAGTGAATAAAAGATGTCAATTGACATTGCATTTAAATAATGAAAATCAGAAAGAAGACTGGGAATGTGTAAAGTTGATTTTAAAAGTAGGTAAAAGTAGGTAAGTGTTTGAAAATATCATGTTGCATCTATCAACATTGTTTGCCTGATTTTTTTATCTTTATATTATATTCGATTGAACACTAACTTCAAACACCGGGAAGAAATACGCAAATAAATTAGATAAACAAGCTCCACAAACAATATCATTGACCAGAACAGGAAATATAAATAATTATATGAACAGAATGAGAATTATATATATATATATATATATATATAACGGTAAGATAAATGAATAATAAAATAGAAGATAAAGTAGTTATAGATAGAAATGCCGGAAATGGTTTCTAGATATATAAAGAAAAAAAACATGATCAGAACAAATTTAAATACAAACTCGAGTAGAAAGAAAGAAAGAAAGAAAGAAAGAAACCTTAAACAATGAAAGAACGTCAGTCAGTTAAGTGCCATACGTGATACAATCTTTGGTGATCATGTCTCGAAAGAGACATGACTTACTGGGCAGTAGGTTGCCATTACTTTCTCTAGTAGACTGGTTGCCAACCAAGGCTATAGAACCAAATCTGTCCTGTTATTTAACCCATAGATAGATTAATACCTTTCTCAAGGGTATTTACACGTAAGTGAATGCAAGAAATTCAAGTGGAATTCGAACTCGGCTCACTGATTTCTCGTTCCAAGCCTATATCCACTGCACCACAGCACACATACAATGTATAAACATATACGGTAAGAAAGAAAGAAAGAAAGAAAGAAAGAAAGAAAGAAAGAAAGAACGAATAAACATGCAGTAAAAGAAATAATGTAGAGAGTAGCTACATCTATATGTAGAAAGAAATAAGTAAAAGAATAAATAATGTAGATAATAAACAAACATAAGCAAGAAAGAAACCAAACGAAGTGAAACGAAGAAATGATAAAAGAAAACAAAATAAACAAATACTTAACGAAAGAATATACCAAGTTAAGACAGAAAGAAAGAAAGAAGGTCGTCAGTAATGAACGGATGATAAGAAAGAAAGCAAAGAATGAATGCATTTAAGAAAGAAATAAAGAAGGAATGTAAGAAAGTAAGAAAAAATAGATGAAGAAAGAAATACGTAAGAAAGCAAATAAAGAAGGTATGTAGAAAGCAGCAATAGCAAATGATGCAGGAGGTAAAGAAATAAAGAAAGAAAGAATAAAAACGAAATTATATATGAAGTCAAGAAAGAAAGAGATATGTGCATATTTCAGATAGGACACCAGAAAACTCAATAAATATCTGATCTCTTCCACGAGTGTGACCTTTATATTCTTAAGACCTAAGTGAATACCTCTTTGAACACTGACACAAATCAACCCTTACGTTTTAATAGAAGATTCTTAAACAATCGTACAATATTTAATGATCTATATTCTCGCACAAAGCTTTAACTTAAGCTACCCAACGAAGATCAGACAGTTTTTCTCTTCAGAAACTATCTTAGATATTTATAAGTTTACCATTCTTCCATGCTTAGAATGCCACTGTCCGGTACTCTGGCCTTATATCTACAGCTGCTTGACACAATTATAGAAAAATCAGCAATATCCTTAGCCCTGATCTTGGGTCTCAGATTAAGTCGTAGACCAGATAAATGTGTTTTTTCTATAAATACTTTCATGATAATTATTTGAATAAGCTATCCGCCATGGTACATCAAATCATGTTTCTGACGTTAACTCACCGTTTTGCAGAAAAGTGCAGTTAAACGGAGTTATGCTTAAAAGAAATATTTTTGAAAACAATTATTAAGAACTTAATGTTTCGCGAGAAAACAAAAACTATGCTAATTCGATTTAACTTTTTCCTCTTTGTATTTTTATGCATTTTTTGTTGGAATTAAATTTAATTTTTTCAGTCTTTTTTTCAGTTTTCCGTCTGTTTGACCGTCAGGTCAACTATTTTTTCTGACAAGAAAACTTACCAGATTTTTCCTTTTCTTCATGTGCCGTGCCCTTTCAGAACGTAGGTGATTATAGATTTCTACTTGGCTCTGTCTCTTGTTGCTCTCATTATTTTTTTTCTTGCTGCCTCAAGCCTTTTCTTCATCGTTGATGAGATCGCATAGCATTCACTTCCACACGGAAGGACAAATATCACATAGAAATCCAGCACTCTTTTCTTTGTTTCTAATGAGATTTCCCTGTCTTTTACTACTCTAGTTAGCTTCTGAAATGCGGCTTTGGCTATGACAATGTGTCTTTAGATCTCCATGTCACACTTTCCATTCTCTGTCAAAATACTTCCCAGGCATTTGAATTATTTTACTTGTTTCATTTTAGTTTCGCTGAAGTTGGCATATTGGGCTCCTCTTTTTGCTGATGACCATGCATTCAGTTCTCTTAAGGTTTATGCGCAGTTATTTCTTTTCACTTTCTTTTGCTACCTTCTGTATAAGGTCCTGCATTTTGTTTTCCGTCTCTGCTATCAGCACTGTGTCTGATATTGTTGAGACTATGGCCGCCAAGTCGAATCCTGGCAAGGCTTTATTTCTCTCATAATTGCTTACTGTTTTTTTTTTGTTTTATTATGTTTATGCTTAATTTAATTTACGCTTTTATTTATTATATAGCTTAATTGAACAAGTTTTAAATGCTTTTTAAACGAAAACCTTTTTGTTAATGTGTTTTTTCGGGGGATTTTGTTTAGAATTTTTTTACATTTGAACAATTTAATATTTTATCTTGTCATTTTTTTTTTTTTACATTTCCCTCCTCGGTTTTCGGTCAATATTTATTTTATTTTTGTGAGTCAACACCAAGTTTTCCCAGACTTCTGTTTTTGTTTTATTTTTTTAATCTGTTTTATTTCGTGTACTTTATTGCATTTAAGTTAAACTCCATTAATCTCTTCTCGGCCTTTGGCGGACTTTATATTCTTTATCGTCCTTGGACAATGTCATTTTTTTTCTTTTCGTTTAATCTTTAAATTAATTTCTTATTTGCTTTAACTCCATTAAGTTTAATTATAAATAAGTTGATCTACATTTTATCTCAGCAGTTAAATTAATTTTTTCTCATTCCTAATTTAACCAGTTTTTCTTTTTATTATTGTATACTTTTTTGTATTGTTTATTTTTCTCTTCCCCCATCGTCCTCTTATTTTTTATTCTTTTCAACTTTTAATCTTCTTTTTACATTTTTATTTTTTGTAATCTTAAGTTTTTATCTGTTCACGTTTTTCTCCCCTTCCCCCTGCTCAAATTATTATCCACAAAAAAATTACGTATTTCACCCGCTTAAAGAAGACGTTTTACAAATAAGATGGCCGGCAAAAGTCGGTCTGTGAGAAAGGAGATTTTCGGGTTTACATCTGAATCAGAACCCCTCAATAAAAGTAAATCTGAAAGAGGGAATCAACTTCCAAAATACAAATTAATGAGAAACAAATACGAAGAAAAAGATAAAAGCAGAAATTAATGTGACAGAGACGTCAGCCGGATAATCGCTCTCATGTTGGAAGCCCACCCCTGATTGTAAAATTAACATCGTGGAATTTCTGGAAAAAGCCAAAACTTATGAATATCTCATAAAAGTAGATAGGTTTTTACAGGCTCGAAAAGAAAATGGTGTCGATCTACGAAGTGAATATGCGTTTGCGTTAGTCTCCGTTCCCAACTGTTTGAACTTTGCTGTTGGAAAATGCCGTTCAAACTGAGCATCAAAATTTCAACTTATTTGAAGTGTGAAGAGGTGGTCACTTTCTCCTCTTTCTGCCCACAGAAGACGGTCTCTCCAGTTCTGGACGCAAATAACCCAAGTCTTTTGTGACCGATACTGATAATGTCTCTACTAGCGACTGGGACTGGTGCGGTATCTCTCCTATCCTTATTTAACCTGCCATCAGCAGGTTAAATAAGGATAGGAGGGATAGTGACGTGTCGTTGGTAAGGGTAGAGAGAAGAGCCAAACAGTGGGTCCTCAGTTCCCTTAAGTCCCCATAGAAATAGTAACCGACATCCTCACTATCTATACCAGCACTAAGGGCGACGACCCAACGTCGTATTCAATAACAACTATGGCTAAAACGCAAAAGAATTTCAAGTCCAGTTAGGAAAAGATTCAGCAGTTGCGGAAATTAAAAAAGAAAATATGATGCAAAGCGGGAAAAGAAACCAAAACGAGTGGAAGTGCCAAGTTCCTCGTCATCTACCCCGTCTACTCCATCATTTAATGAATTCATGGCCTCCACATCTAATGACACAATCATTGACCCCACTGCCATAAAAAATGACCACACTATAAAAGAAAACATTCATACCCTTCTCCAATTCATTCCACTCCAGCAACACGAGTTTCCGCCCCTACACACTCTTCACAAATGCAGGACTCATCGAAAAGGCAAAGAAATTCAGAAAACGCTAACAAACGGATAAAAGAAAAGAATCAAACAACTTTATAACGTTTGTCGTGTATCGGAGGAACAGGGGGAAAATCGTCTGCTACGTATCCGAGGAATAGGATGAAAAGAGTCATTAAAAGATTGAGGCCATTAAAAAAAATAAAGTACCTAATAAAAATAAAGATTCTAGATGGAAAAGACGTCGAAAATATCCGAAATTTCATAAAAGAAAAGATTGAGATTTTCAGGACCAACTACAATGAGAATTGAGGGGAGCTGTGGCTGGGAATATGTTGTACAACAGCTTAAAAAAACAAACTTAGGTACCTTGTTGCTCATTATAATTGTCGACTCAATCTAATTAGATTAGCAAACGGTATTTGTGGAAAAAGTTATTCGGGCAATTAAATCTCGTGATAGTAGAAACGTAGCCTTATGAAGGGCAGAATTAGCTTGCTTGCTTATCAGGAAAGATAAAGCTCTGTTAGTTATGACTAGGTTAAAAAATGTCCTCCGAGGCGACGAATATAGCATACAGAGGACGTTAGAAATGCACTCCACTGACATGTCGTGTACTTCACATTGCGGAATAATGACTACAAATGCGAATATGAGAATTTTCATAAGTAATTTCAGGATCAGTTTACCAGGGAGCTCGGTCTAAGCACTGTTCAGTTCGACGCCTATTTTGTTGACATTCCAAGCTTATTCAGTTGGAAATCTTGGATGCACTGAAGCTCCTTGGCCAGAACAAATCACAGAGATTAGATACGAACTGTAGTTGAAGCAGTCTTTGTCCTCTTGCTGCACTGATTTACAAAAACTGAATAAAATAGGAGTATATCTCAATGCTTGTGAGATCAATTTGCTACGCAAGGACAAGTACGGTGGGGATGGGATAGTCAACTTCGGCCTTTAACGACGTTAAATAAAATTTAGCTAACATCTTAGCCAGTCGTTTGCAGGCTGCATTCTCTAGAAAAGCATACAGATTCAGGACAACGTTCATATGGTACTCTTGATCATTGATCTAATCGACAGTGAAGGTGCGCTAATCAATTTAGATCAGTCCAAGGTTTTTGACAGAGTTGACTATCGATTTCTGAAGGCTGTCATTTCAGTGGCTGTACTTTCGCCCCTGGGTCCAATTTATGTATGGCCTTCCGGTGTATTGTGGGTATGAATGGGGTTTGATCGGAGCCTCTCGTATTGTCTCGATCTATTCATCAAGGTTTTCCGCTTTAAAGCTTGTTGTACGTTCTTTCGTTGGAACCTTTCTTTCGCAAGATAAAGACGAATCCGTTCCTGCGCGGAATTTCCCTACCTGATACTACACCTTCAGCCAGGTACTCCGCCTATGCTGACAATGTTTTAGTTCTTGTGTCGAGCAGAGCCGAAACTGACGAAGTAGGCAATGTAATTCGAGAGTACGAGACGGTGACAAGGGCTAAGATAAAATTCGATAAATCTGTTGGTTATGCGGTTGGGTGCGTGGATTGAAGTTTCTATTCTGGAGTCTTTTCTCTGGGCAGCTTGAACGATCAAGATATTCGACGTCTGGTTCGATCCCGAACAGCTCTTAATAATGAATTTATTAGATGTGCGTAAGGAGGCGGAGATCTCAGTTTATGCGGTCTTGTATGAATCTTTTCTTAAAGTGAAGGGTGGAAGTATATATCTTGCACAGGGACCCGATTCTCTTTTGCCGAAAGAAAACTTCCACCGTACTTCCACTTCCTCTGTTACACTAATGACATTAGTAAGACTTTTGTTCTCTTTCTTATGTTGAGGAATGATTAATGTACTCCAAGGGACCTCAATCCTTCTGAAAGCGGTATCGAGTATGCCTGCTGTTGAATTTGTCAAGATACACTTTTGCAATAAATGTGTCAGCAATCGGATGGTGATAGCGATTTTCTGGAAAGAAGATACCTATAAGAACTTCCCATCCCTGAGAAGTGTGCATCATGGAAGAAGAAAGCCCTCTTTTTTATCCCAAAGTGAGTGATATTTGTGAGTGTTGAATTGCTCTCACACACCTCTTACGGGCTACGAATGGCCTCTCTGACGCATATGTGCTGTTCTGTAGGGCATTACATTACCTGTTAGTTAGTGGGTCTGTTCATGCTGATCTGGTAGATAAGCTCGTTTTTACAATTCTTCGGCGCCTGGGAAAATACGTCAATAATGATGAGACATCATTCACCTGGCTGGAGATTCGAAGAAACCTCTGTTTTAACAAAAGACTTTAGAAATAAAATATCCAAATTGCGTTCGATGTGATGGAGCGATGAAGACCTTGAATCACACCTTTGTTTTTATTGGGGGGGGGGACATAGAACTGTTGGACAAATTTAAAGATGTCATAGTTCGCAAGCTGCTTGGAATGATTTTTGTCCTTGGGGACATTTCTGTCTGTACTGATGTACCATCGATGAAAAAGCTGAACAATATGTTATTTTGTTTACTAGGACTTATGAAAATTAGGATATCGAGGATACGCCAGACGAAATTCAATAGGGAAGAGAAGTTCACTTCATCCCAATTAATCTTATTCTTTAAACAGCAGTTTAAATTTGAGATTAGGATAAAAAAAAGTGGCAGCAACCTCTATCAGAATTTGGCAAAGTGTGTGTGTCGAATGTGTTGCTTTGGCGTAAATAATATTATGGTATGTTTGATCAGTGATGTAATATTATGGTATGTTTGATCAGTGATGTAATATTATGGTATGTTTGATCAGTGATGTAATATTATGGTATGTTTGATCAGTGATGTGGTTAGCTAAGTTTAATTTTAAGACCAGCCATTTCCCAACCCTTACTGGCATTTTGCAAATCTTTTGTATTTATTACAAAATAAATATCGCTCTTTGCTACAGTTACTAGATTTTTCTGAATATGTTCAGTACTAGATTGGCACCGGCCATCGATATATATTTGCGTTTCTATGATTACAGTTTCTTTTATCGCACTTTTTTCTTGTGGAACTCCCTTGTGGCTCCATGCTTTCCAGCCAACCTCAATCTTCAATAATCAAAATGCAATGTCAATCGCTATCTATCATACTCCTAAATACCCTTCTTCTTTACTCCTTCCATACTAGTGTTTCTGTTTTCTAATTCAGCCAAACCCAATAGCTCCTTGTGTTTTAGGGGCTTTACCGCACCGTTCGGGGTGAAACTGATCGCAAAAATTTGCTACTTGATAAAATGTATGTTCAATAAAATTAGTTTAGAGTAAACAAATATTTTAACGACAGCACATCACTCAGTAAATCCCGGGCCTGGAAATACGACTCAGTTTTCGATATCACTTCCTCATTGGAGCTAAATCTCTTTCCCTGGATTATTCTTTTGAGGTCTTCAAAAAACCAGTAGTGAACAAGTAACTTGCAGGATTAGAGGGAGATAACTCATGACTTTCAAAAGAGGAATTAATATGCAAGGGATGAGAATGATATACCCCTGTGATTGTAATAAAGGGTTCAGTTCAAAATTTCTAGCATGAATAAGGTTGGACCGTACAAAGGCCGAAACGTCGTACAAATGGCAACAAAGATGAGGACAATAGTCCGAATAATATAAATACTGTAAACTTTTGCTTTTCTGTCATGTTGCACCTTGCGCACCAGTAGAAATATTGCCTTCCTTGGGAATGAAATTATTAAAAAATATGAAATCGTCTACGACCCCATAAATTCTCACCTGAAAGATTACAATTATAATTACGCAATTAAATTTGTTTTTTTGTTTTTTTCGACAGGAAAGCAACGACAGAGCGCTCCAAAAATGAGGATATGAGTAGTTTATGAAAACATATGAGAGCGGGGAACAACGGTTATTCCATTACAAAAATCAGTTACGTTTGCAGTTTTTAAGAAATCATCTTCTAGGGAGTAGGCTCACTGAATGAAGTTGTTCTTACTAATTGAATTTGAACTGAATGAGAATGGTCCGTCCCGTTGTACGCAGCATGTCATGTCTTAGTTGCCAATGTCTGAACTGGTGGAACTAAGTAATGTCACTCTTTAGATTTGTAGTCTACTTTTGCTTTTGTGGGATTGGCCTGTTTCTTCTGTTTGATGACGTTGTGGTCATAAAACTCGCCATGCCACGTCCACAAGTTCGATCCTACTTCATTCTATTCGTATTTTATTATTAAGGAGGAAGTTCTATTCGGACAGGTTTTTCGTAAGAACCGCCACTTACATTCTTAACATATCTGATTACATATTCTTAACATTTTCGTATCTCAGGTCAGCCTCTATCATATCCTCTACACATCCTCTACATAATATGCACTTCCTTCATTTTCTTATGTCTATACGTAAAGTTCCGTCTTTTTACTTCCAGCTTCAGTTTCTCTTGTTCTTTATATTGAATGAATATTTAGAAAGAATAAGTCTTTTAACTCTTCGAGGAGGACATTTATGTATTTGTGCATTGATGTGACAATTACAACAATCTAAGATTGTTGTAATTGTCACATCAATCTATCTACAATAGATGTTCTGTGCTGTGTTTCATGTCTATAGCCTCTTTTGTCAGCAAATATACAGGCTTCAACGCTGCATCTCAAATTGTATGAACAACGGACAATTTATTTTCAGTTGTTTCTTTCGAGCTTTATAGTATGAGCAACACAAGTAGTACTATCGTTTATTGCAGGAAGCAACAAAATTCTCTCCCACTTGATTGAAATCACAGCTTAGTTCGTGTTGTTAATGATCTGACCTGTACAGTAGGGTTTGTCATTTTAGGTTAGCTTAAGAATTCTATAAACCGAGTTCGAATTCCAATCGGATACCCTGCATGATCTTAAACACTAGTAACCTTGGGAAAGGTATTAATCAGTCACCTCGCTCCAGTTATAGGTTAAATAACAGGATTGGGCCTGGAGGCAACCCATCTGGTGTCACAATAAAAACACCCTTGGTAGCCCTGGCGAAGCATCAAGTATTCAGCTATTTGACAAGATTATGAATTTCGCTATAAACTGCACCAGGGTTCCAAATGGACAGGGAATACTGGAGGGGTGTAGTGAGTTCTATCTAGGCCAAGGCCGCAAAACGACGATACCATCTGACGCCCTATCTTTAAGATATTATTTGAATATTGATAAAACTTTGAGTTTAGTAAATACTAGTACTTTACTTTTCGAGTGTTTTTAATTTATGGTATTGCTTGTAAATGCAGCATATACTTTGGTAGATTCTATCAGATTCTCTGATGCGAAAAGGTCTTATGAAGGCAATGTTTATTATAAATCCAGATATTCCAACCCTGTAGCATGCAAAACAGAAAGAGACTAACGTACGATATAGGGGGCGCATACTAAGAAAGCGGACAATTTATTATGACTGTTTTATTTTTTCAGGGATAATTTACCTTGAATAACCTTGAAAAATGTTCTTGAATATTAATGATATTTAATAACATTGGTCAGGACAATTCTTCTGGTACATTGTCCTACAATGCATTTTACCTAAT
This sequence comes from Ascarosepion bandense, assembly GCA_037127315.1. Classification (NCBI taxonomy): domain Eukaryota; kingdom Metazoa; phylum Mollusca; class Cephalopoda; order Sepiida; family Sepiidae; genus Ascarosepion; species Ascarosepion bandense. The sequence continues at coordinate 2,529,136 of JBBBDQ010000327.1, forward strand.
TTTGGGATATGACTCCACGATTTTGAGATATATAACTTCATGGAATATAACGATTGTACTCATAATAAAAACAGAAAATTATTATTGTTAACAACAAATTACAAGATTAAATGCATATAAGTTTGTAAAAATGAAGTATGATGATAAAATATTTATAAAAAAATCATTTAAATGAAACATCATACAATAATGTAATTTATTTCAAGAAATGTATTGAAACTATTAAAAACTTTTCACCCGATTTTTGACAATATATAGCCAAAAAGTCTTCAAACTGTGCTGATAATTATTTTCTGCAATATGCATGAAAATGTGGTATACTGATATCACAAAATGTGATGTGATAAAGAAAATCCAAGACCAGATTTGGATGCAGCATCCCAAAATCAGTCTAAATTAGCTCTAACTCTTTATGCCAGAAAAAATAAATAGTTGTTGACCAGTATAATCATTCTATTATTGCGTAATTTATTAAGTCTGATGGTTTCTTTTAGGATTCATTAATTGCAGTTCGCTCTTGTGAAACATCATTTAAGTTATTTGCTGACAACGTTCATCTTTCGTTCGGCTCTTCTCGTCTGGCTATCAACACCCTGATTTTAAGCGTCAAGTTATCGTACTTTTTAAAGAACATTCTACGTCGGGATTGACAAAATGAAAAGAAATTCTTCTTGATTGTTTCCATCACAACAACCTTCATTAGTTTTCAACGGTTTTCTTACGTCTTTCTGAATTTGCTGCTTTTTTTTACTAGGCACCCGGTAGATAAGCATTTACACAATTTGCTGATCTATCGGGATAGAAGTTCGATTAATATTAAAACTCTAGAAAGGTAATTTCTTTTCTCGCAAATCAGCAGGTGCATTGACCGCCAGAACGCGACTGTTTTCAATTTTGACCACAGTACTCCGATAAGATTAATATGAGTTGAATAATGGCCGAATGGAAGAAAGGTATGATAAGGATATTGGATCCAACATTCTTGTAACTTATTTTGACAAGAACAACTGATGCCCTATTATTTCCAAAGAAACGCGATATAATAGGATTCCATTCTGTCTCGTTTCAGATTTAAAGGCTACTCTTCGACAGGTGGCCTAAATGACTTTGCGCGATGACATGGCAAATATTACATGCACATTGGGATCTTTACTCCAGGCAACGCCATCAACGCTTGTTCACCTTTACCTGCTTATCAGACACTGAAATATTCGACAAAAATTGTAGCCTTTTTCGTTTTGCAAAATTACCTGCATTTTCTGTTCTTCATACTTACGTATTAATTGTTTGTGGCTACTAGAACCTAATGTGAATATCAGAACATTAATTCTTAATTTAGAGAATTATTATTTTATAAAAGATGTGCATTGTGGCGTAACGGTTATCAGCTCGGAAGTGGAAATAGGTTGAACCAAGTTCAAATTCCAGTTGAATTCGTTGTATTCAATTACACTCTTCTTCCTTCAGCTATGAGTTAAATTGCAGGATTGTGTTTTATAGCCTTGATTGGCAACCAGTCTACCGCAGAAAGAAATGGCAACCTACTGCGGGAAGATCTTCTGCCTGATCTCCATGGGTCGAGAGAAACATGATCGCATAATCATGTATCTTGTATGGCACTGAACTTACTGGTTTGGATAAAATAATTGAATAGCAAGACAAATTAGGTTCTATAATCTTGGTTACAACTAATCTACCGTAGTAAAAAATAGCAACCTACCACGGAAAAAATTTCTGTTTTGTCAGTGAAGGGTCGAAAGAGACATGATCCCATAAGCACGTGTGAGACTATCGTATGGCACTTAACTGACTGATCCCTTAAAGGCGTAGATAATCAAAGATTTCCAAAACTTCCTACCTATTGTAGCTCTAACTAATGTTTCTTCTTTATACCATCTAAATCACTGCTCTATGATCATTTACAAAATATCATTAAGTATATTACTCGGCTTTCCGTCAGTCTTACTTTTCTTCATTGTTGCCAATCAAATTCTCCAAGTCCTCGTTCACCATTATTTTCCCAATAAATTTCTAATGTCATTGTATGTCATTTTTGTTTCTGTTTTTCTTAAAATTTCTTTTTTTTTTTTTTTGCTCACACTTTTCGTAACCGAATTTCTCATTATCCTCCTGTAGAACCATATAGCTGTGACCGCTGAGTTACCCTTCATCTGTGAAGTAATTGCTTCGGTTTTACCACCATTTAGATTGTCTTTACATACCTGTCCCATATTTTTTTTATGTTTAAGGAAAATTTTATGATTTTAAATTGTTTGCCTTTAAAAAACACTTTTTGCTATTCCAAATGGATTTATATGTGAGTAGATTCTTCTCTATTCGCTATCGTATGAAAGGACTGAGTTTATACAGCAGTTCAGCACTTCCGTCTGTCGATAACTGAGGATCGTTGTTTCTGACAACACTATTTGAAACTCTGTTTGGAGCTTTTCGCACGCTGCTATGGTGAAACAATTGGACCCGACGGTGGCCAGGACAAACACATAATAAATGGACTGCAAATTATTTTATCTAAGTCTGAAATGTGTATGACTATCAAAAACAGTTACTATCCACTAATGAGCGGAAAGGAAATAGAGTAAATAAGCAAAATAAAACTTTCGTGATCAAGTATCACTTAATCGGATGTGAGAAAATTCCATTCATTCTCTCGGATAAGCAGTGTTGCAGTAAGAATTGTCAGTTTCGAAACAACTGTTCACCGCTGGCAGGTTAGAAAGCCGCACTTCGTAAATAAGAAGCAAATTTAATAGCCAAAGAGATAGAGCAAGGCAAAGCGAACTTACTAATTTTTAATTATTAAAAACTAGTTTAAAGGCGCACTTCGGATTTTAAAACTAGTTCCCGCAAAGAGTTAATTGAGCCTCCTACCTAAAACAAAAACAATTTTGAAAATATATACCTGTTCTTTTTCTTCTTTTATGTGCCTTGTATTTTTCAGGACGTAAGCGACCATAGCCTTCCACGTCTCTCTATCCCTGGTGGCTCTTAGCACGCTTTCTTCTCTTACATTACACAACCCCCGTTCTGTATTCCACCTACCCAGGCTCTTCAAATATGTTATCTGCTGCGTTTCCCTATCTGTTTTACCCTCTATCTTGCCTGTTAGTATCAGTTTCTCCAAGCCCTCCTTCCTCATTGCATGTCCCAAGAACTTTAGTTGTCTCTTCCTTACGCTCAATATTAATTTCCCTTTTGTTTCCATCCTTTCCAAAACCTCATCATTGCTCACATGATTGGTCCATGATATCCGCAGCATCTTTCTGCAGAACCACATTTCACTTGCTTCAAGTCTTTCCTTCATCTTTGATGATATTGTCCAGCAATAACTGCCATATTAAAGAAATGATGCCACATAGCAATCCAATAGTCTCTTCTTTGTTTCCAGTGAAAGTTTCCTGTGTTTTAATACTTTACTCATCTTCTGGAATGCGTCCTTCGCTATGTCAACTTTCCTTCGGATCTTTTTGTTGCACTTTCCGTCTTCTGTTAGAAAATTACCCAGGTATTTAAATTTTTATACCTGCTTAATTTTAATATCCCTCACCTGTATGTGTCATTTGAGGCTGCTCTTTTTGCTGAAGACCATGCATTCGGTTTTCTTGCAGGTTATTTGTATTTTTTTTTTGTCATTCCTTTCAGCTAGCTTCTGTAGGAGGTCTTGTAGTTTCCTTTCTGTGTCTGCTATCAGCACTGTATCATCTGCGTACCTTATCTTATTCAATTTTTGGCTTTAAGTTAAACAGATCTGGTGAAAAGAGACAGCCTTGTCTTACGGCCCTTTCTATCTTTGTATATCTGCTGAATTCATTACCTGTCCGCATGCAGACAGTTTGCTGCCAGTAAAGATTCTTGATTACTTATGTTTTTCCGAAATCTATCGAGGCTGCTGAGAATCTCCATTAATTCTTTGTGGCGTATTTTGTCGTACACCATTGCCTAATCGATAAAACATAGGTACTTCTTTTTTATTGGTACTTTTTTTTATAGGTACTTCTTTTTTTATCGTCCTTTCAGGGAACATCCTAAACATGAATATGACGTTCCTTGTTCCAGTGTCTTTGATGAATCTGCACTGTTCTTGTCCTATCCTTGACCTGATTCTACTTCTCGCTCTATTCATCAGGATTCAATTTTTTAATATGTCTCATTAAGCTGATTGTTCGCTGGTGTTCGCACTTGTTTACACCTGGTTTTTTAGGCAGTGCTATGCAAATCGACTTGCTTAAGTAGTCTGGTATTACACCACTGTTATAAATTTAATTTATTATTTCTGTAAATTTCTCTATGCCGAATTCTTTCAGGAATATCAGCAGCTCTCATACGTAGTCGTCTGGAACAGCTACTTTGTTTGTATTTAATTTAACCATTGCAGCTTCCACTTCGGATTCAATATTATAAGTCTGTCCTCATCTTTATTATCGGTTGCGCTCTCTTGTCGTGGAAAAGATATTTTATATATTCTTCCCATCGCGGGAGTATTTCCTCTTTCTCCAATATTATCGTTCCATCCTTGGATTTTATACATTCTGTTGAGGAGCAGGTTTTCTATCCTGTCAGTTCTCTTATTTCTTTATGCATGTTTGTTTTATTAGTCCTGTCCAATCTCTCTAACTCTGCACTTTTGTCGCTAAGCCATTCCTCTTTAGCCAGTCTGTATTATTTCCTTGCGTAGTTTCTTGTAATCCATTCCATGTTTTGGCATCGTTTTCTGTCTTCTTTGCATCATGTTAAGACTCTCTTTAGTCATCCACTCGTTTTTTATTCTGCTTCTGATTACCTATTTGGTATTCATCTATTTCTCAATAGTTTTTAAAAGAAATAGATTAATGGTTAATTAAAAATGTAATTGAGCTTCTTTTTTTTTAATGTAAAATATTGGATAGCGGTCTATCCAATAACTTCTACTCCAACAGTTTCTTTCCTCGCACTTCCCGACTGTGGAATTCTCTTTCAAATGATTGCTTCCCCGACGGCTACAATCTCCAAGAGTTTAAATGTAAGGTCAATAGACACCTCCTAACACACTATATATATGCGCAATAGTAGCAGTGGAATGCCTTGCTTGGGGTGAGATGATTAAAAAAAAAATTTTCTATCCGCTTCCACTCACATGGTGATCTGTTTTTATCTTTTTCTTGGCCTGTGTTCTTAAACTAAAGAGTAACTGGACTGAAGTTATCCAAAAGAAGTTAGTGAATGTTTTTCTTTGAAAAATTACAAAAATCCAACGAAAATTTCAAGCTTTTTCTGGCTAATGGTAAGGAAATGCTACTCTGGGGAATAGATATAATGTTCCTCTACATGACTAGTCATTTTAACTTATACTAAGTACATATTCAATATTTATTCTTCTATCTCCTCCCACCCAAGAATCATAATGGGTAACTTAAATGCCAAGGTAGGTAAAGAGAGGGAAGGAGATACGATCGGCAAATTTGCATTAGGAATCCACAATGAACGAGGAGAAAATGGGTCCAATGGTGCACAGCCAATGATCACGTAATAACTAACACCTGGTTTCAAGAACACCCACGACGTCTATGGACATGGAGAAGACGAAGAAGTCACACGAAAAACCAAATAGACTACATAACCTTAAACAGGAAATTCAGAAACGCAGTGCTTCAATGCCAAACCTATCCAGGCGCTGACTGTGGAAATGACCACGTCCAAGTCATCTGCAAACTAAGGGTGAAACTCCAAAGAATGAAGAAGCCTAGTAAAGCACCATAACTGAAATACAATACGCTCGTGAATGGCCTCAACATGCAGAAAGAATACACTAACAGCGTGAAAAACAAGGACGAAGAACAAATTGGAAAAGGTAACTCGAAATGGGATATAACTCAATGATTGTAATAAATGGTTCGGTTCAAAATGCAGAAACGTCGTAAAAATGGTAAGAAAGATTGGGACAATAGTCCAAATATTGTAATTAATGTAATATTCACTCGCAAAAAATATTCTTACAACGTATGTTTCGTCTTTAAATAACCTACTAAAGATTGATAGGACTTTAAAATATCACTCAGTTTATGTTTAAAATGTTAAAATGGCAGACATTTGATTCTTGTGTGTATATTAAATAAGACATCAATTCTGTCGTAGCTGGTTACGAAATTTGGGAAGTAGAAAGAAAATTTAACAATATCTAACCGTTTGTTTAAATGTTTAAGAGTATTTAAAACACACCCTAGAATCTGCTCCCAACAATTTTCGATTCTTCATCTTCTATGTGCCGTGTCCCTTCATGCCTTCCACATCTCCTGTAGCTCTTATAACTCTTTCTCTTGTTACTTCTCCTAAGTCCTGCTTTGCTATTTGTTTGCTCAAGCTCATCAAGTATGTCATGCGTTTCTTTCTCTTGCCACTCTTTACCTCTATCTGTCCTGTAAGTATTAGATTCTTCAAGCCCTCTTTTCTCATTACATGTCCCAAAACCTTTAACTGTCTCTTCCTGGTTTAAGTATAAGTTTCGTTATCGTTTCCATCCTCTTTAAAAAAAAATTGTCGTTTTCAAATGTTCGGTCCATGGTATTCTCAGCCTGTTTCTGCATAAGCACAATTCGGTTTGCTTAAAGTCTTTCCTTCATCTTTGAAGAGATTGCCCAGCATTCGCAGCCATATTGAAAGACAGACACCACATAACAATCCACTACTCTCTTCCTTGTTACCAACGAAATTTTCTTGTTTCAAAACTAATAATTTTTGAGGGGAATGCATACTTGGCCATACCAATACGCCTTCGGATTTCACTGTCGCACTTTCCGTCATCTTTTTGAACATTTCCCATGTGTTTAAATTTCTGTACCTGGTTGATTTCAATATCCCATATCTGTAGTTGGTATTTTAGGCTTCTCTTTTTACTGATGACCGAAAATTCAGTTTTCTTGTAGTTTATGTTTAGTCTTTACTTTTAGCTTTTTTAGCTGCCTCCTATAGAGGGTCTTGTAGTTTTCTGTCAGTGTCTGCTATCAGCATTGTATGATCTGTGTCTCTTACATGATTCAGATTGTGACAGCCAATACGATTACTTATACTAAGTACATATTCAATATTTATTCTTCTATCTCCTCCCACCCAAGAATCATAATGGGTAACTTAAATGCCAAGGTAGGTAAAGAGAGGGGAGGAGATACGATCGGCAACTTTGCATTAGGAATCCACAATGAACGAGGAGAAAATGGGTCCAATGGTGCACAGCCAATGACCAAGTAATAACTAACACCTGGTTTCAAGAACACCCACGACGTCTATGGGCATGGAGAAGACGAAGAGGTCACACGATTATTCTAGTTCGCTCAGATTAATCTCGCTGCATAGGTTGAAAAAATCTGGTGAAACGGCACATCGTTGTCTTACACCTCTTTCTAGTTTTGTATATGTGCTGAAATCATTTCCTGTCTGTATGTAGGCGGTTTCCTGCCAGTACAGCTTCTTGATTATTCTAATGTCTTTCCCGGATATGTCTAGGTTGGCGAGCATATCTATCTTGTGCTTGTGGTGTAATGTGTCGAACGCTTTTGCGTAATCATGAAACACAGGTGCACATTCTTCTGCATTCGCATTGCCCTTTCCGATAACATTCTAAGCATAAATATTGCGTTCCTTGTTCCAGTGTACTTTATGAAACCGGCTTACGGCCTATCACGTTGAATACACCGGTTCTCGCTCGATCACCGAAGTTAAGCAACGTTGAGCTTGGTCAGTACTTAGATGGGTGACCGCTTGGGAATACCAGGTGCTGTAAGCGTTTAGTGACGGATGTGCGTTGTGGTGCAGTGAATATTGGCTCGGAAAGAGAAATCGGTGAGCAGAGTTCGAATTACAGTTGAATACTCTTCATTCGCTCAAGCACTGGTAACCTTAGGAAAGGTATTAATCCGTCTCTTCCCTCCAGTTATGGGTTAAATAACAAGAGTAGGACTTGGGGACCCTGGCCTTAACAACAAATCCCAATGAATCTTGATACTCGAAAAGAAAAAAGTATTACTAGACACAAAATTTATATAAAAACAACAATAAAATTGTTGAAAGAAAAAGGTATTACCAGCAATAAAAAAAAATAAAATTTAGTTGACAATAAATGACCCGCCGAGATTGATATGTCATAAAAACAAACCAACCAACCAACCAACAACTTAACGATACCGCACTGTTCTTGTCCTATGTTTGGTCTTATATTACTGCGCGCTCTATTCATCAGTGTCCGCATGATGAGTATTGTTATGCGGTTCATTAAGCTGATTGTTCGGTGGAGTTCACATTTCTTTTGCGACTGGCTTCTTATGAAGTGCTACAAAAATCGATCTGCTTAGGTCTTCCAGAATATCGCCACTGTTGT
>JBBBDQ010000327.1:2542500-2690000 GCA_037127315.1 Ascarosepion bandense
TGATTTTCTCTTTAAGAGAAAATGTTTTAACTCCTTAGCGCAATAATCAGTCTCAACAGATCCAGAAGTCAAGAAAATGATTGAAGAGATTGCCAACTTCTTCATATGAAATAATTTTCACTTGATCGAAACCGACATGCCTGATTGTAAAGAATATATCTAAATTACAAGAATTCTCCTAAGAAATTGAAAATTGGTTTATTTTGAAGGCAAGTATCAGTTTTTCTCATATATTGTCATTCTTTGACTAAAAAAAAATAAAGGTCATTTAAATTAATTTCTAATATTATTTTTTATCTTATTTGTCTACAAAGTATATTCTGGTATCATCTGAGGCAAATCAAATACTACCCTTTATCTTCCTCTTTGATTCTAATGAAAGAATCTATTTCGCACTACCTCTATTTGGACAATAAAATGGATTCCATTTTGCCAGGTCTACCATCGGCGTATTAATGTCCATCGCTGAATTTTTTTATTGAGCTTTGAACAAGAATGATGAAGCTCGATCTATGACTTTGGGCTTTGGCATATTGGCCTTCTGTGCAAGCTCAAACGTTACGGTGTCTAATATTTGGCATAATCTAATAATTCTTAACAAATTGTGCAATGTTCATATGGAACGATCTTTTCATATTAACGTGATCACCCCAGGCACTACCCTTGGACCTATGCAATTTCTGATCTTTATTAATGACCGCTAGAATGTCATTAGTTTCCAAAACGAAATTGCTTATTAATTTTAATGCATTTAAAAAAAACTGCTTTAATTTCATCACTACAGGGAAACATTTTGTTTACCATCAACATGGCTGATATTAAATTTCAGCAGATCAACACTCTACCCCTTTTTGGGATCATTTTTCCAATGACATGAAGTGATACAACTACATCGAATCAAGTGCTCTTCTACTGTTGTTTCACCGAATTATTTTCTTTGGAATTTATTCTGCACATTTATGAATATATCATTCGTCCGTGAATTGAATACTGTTGCCATAATTAGTGGTCTGGTTTGGTAATCATCCACCACAAGCAAGTTTCGGTGTATAATAGCTCATCAGTGTGGCAAGACGTCCACTTGCCCCCAGCCAGGACCGAAAATCGATATATATATATATATAGGATTAATGTGGAGAAGTTTGTCACTTAAATGACCAGAATTAGGCCGACTTTGAAGTTTTGTGAAGGCACCATTGTGAAGTTCTAACTCATAAGGTTTTTTTTGCTTCTTCTGATATATATATATATACACCTTCTATATATATATATATATATATATACACCTTCTATATATATATATATATATATATACACCTTCTATGTGCCTTGTTTCTTGAGGACGTGGGTGATCATGGCTCTCGACAACTTTCTATCGCCGATCTCTTTGGATGAGTTGTCGTTTAAATTACGAAAGAATAATAATAATACTGACATCTTATTTTAACAGATATATGTACCAAAATTACACAAAAAAATATTGCAATACCAAAAAGTAAATCTATTCAATAAAATCTACATTGTCTTCAAACACGGCCTCACCAGCCAATTTCGGAATCACCAGCAACACTTCTGAACGGTTTCCTTGTTTAAGTTCGTGAATGCTACCAAAATACTTGTTTTCAGTTCCCTTTTGGTGTTACAAGGAGTTTTGTTTGTCTCCCGTTCAATGGCGCTCTATACATAATGATCAAGGAGATTGCATTCTGGAGAGTTAGTTAGCCAGATATGTGGTGCTGTGTTTGCAGAAATTGTCTGAAAGTCATAACAGAAGTCTCCAGCTTGTGTAGCATGCTGCAAAAACTAGCAGCCACCTTTTTGACCCAGGAAAAATTCTACCATCTTAAGAAACATGATGTAGCTCTCCGTGTTGAGTCTGTGGCCTCGTGGGAAGATGAATGGCAACATACGTCGTCATCACTATTGATCATTTCAAACACACCTTAATCACGATTAGACTTATCCAACATTTTTGTCCTCAGATTGGCAACCAAACACTCTTAAATGTTCGAATTGGATCGTCCGGTGCGAATGCCAAGCAGTATAGCATGCTATCTCTTAATTTCTGATGGTGTGAATTGCGTCATTGTACTTTTTTCTCACAGATGGTGCCAAACTTTCTTATACTCTGTAGTCGACAAAAAATAAAATAAAAAAACAATGTTCATTTCACAGATAAAATGGTAAGATGTAATCGTAACTCTCTACAACTGGCCTTCTCTCAATTCGCCTGCATAGCTCTCTTCAGGCTTCTTGCTTTCTTCAACTTTGATCTTCAAAAAGTTCAATTCAATGTCAGTCGTTATCTTTGTTTTTCTTAATTCCAGTTCTTTTGTTGTCCTTTCTCCTTAATCTGTAAACCGTTGCGTCGTGGAGGCTTGCCTTACTTCGTGAGAAATAATTAAAAACATATTTCAATGCAGTGCTGTATTTTTCATCCATTTTTAAAACACTGTGGGTTACCCTACTTCTTCTTCTTCTTCTTCTTCTTCTTCTTCTTCTTCTTCTTCTTCTTCTTCTTCTATGTGCCCTGTCCCTTCAGAACGTAGGCGATCATGGATCTCCACGTCTCCCTATCCCTTGTGGCTCTTAGTATGTTTGCTCCTGTTGCTCCTGGCAACCCCCGTTCCGTCATCCACCTGATCAGACTCTGCAGATATGTTATCCGCTGCCTTCCTCTGTCTCTCCTTCCTTCTATCTGACCAGTCAGTATCAGGTTATCCAGGCTCTCCTTCCTCATTGCATGTCCCAGGAACTTCAGTTGTCTCTTCCTGATGCTCAGCATCAATTTCCTTTTTGTTGCCATTCTTTCTAACACTTCGTCGTTGCTTGTATGCTCAGTCCGCGATATCCGTAGCATCCTTCTGTAGAACCACATTTCGGCCGCTTCCAGTTTTTTCCTCATTTTCGATGATATTGTCCAGCATTCACAGCCGTACTGAAGAACTGACATCACGTAGCAGTCTAGCACTCTTTTCTTCGTTTCTATTGAGATCTTCCTGTGTGTTAGTATTTTGCTCATCTTCTGGAACGCGTCCTTTGCCATGCCAATTCGCCTTCGGATCTCCGTGTCATTTTGGCATTTTGGGTTGTATCTTTTGCTGATGACCATGCATTCAGTTTTCTTAAAGTTTATTTGTAGTCCCTTCTTGTCATTCTCCACTGCTACTTTCTGTATGAGATCTTGCAGTTTCCTTTCCGTGTCCGCAATCAGTGCTGTATCGTCCGCATATCTTATGTTGTTCAGGTTGTGGCCTCCAATAATAAATCCTGGTGTGTCATCTAGGGTCCTCAAAATATTCTCGCTGTATAGGTTGAACAAATCCGGTGAAAAGACACATCCTTGTCTTACGCCTTTTTCTATCTTTGTGTATCTACTGAGATCGTTACCTGTCCGTATGCAGGCCGTTTGCTGCCAGTAGAGATTCTTGATTATTCTTATATCTTTGCCGAAAATGTCGAGGTTGCCTATCATTTCCATCAATTCTTTGTGTCGTATTTTGTCGAATGCTTTCGCATAATCAATGAAGCATAGGTACAAGTCTTTCTTCATTTGTAATGCCCTTTCAGAGAGTATCCTAATATTGAATATGGCGTTCCTTGTTCCAGTGTCTTTGACGAACCCGCACTGTTCCTGCCCTATCTCTGGCCTGATTCTGCTTCTCGCTCTATTCATCAGGATTCTGACAATCAGTTTTGTAATGTGACTCATTAAGCTGATAGTTCTGTGTAGTTCACACTCGTTTGCACCTGGTTTCTTCGGCAGTGCTATAAATATCGACTTGCATAGGTCGTCTGGTATTATTCCGCTGCTATAAATTTCGTTTATTATGTCGGTAATCTTTTCTATGCCATATTCTTCTAAGGCTGTCAGCAGCTCTATCACTATGCCATCTGGGCCAGGTGCTTTATTTCTGTTCATTTTGGCCATTGCAGCTTCCACTTCGGATTTTAGTATTTCCGGTCCATCCATCTCCTTGTGTCTTCTCGGTTGTTCTCTCTTGTCGCCAAAGAGATCCTTTATGTATTCTTCCCATCGCTGGAGTATTTCCTTTTTCTCTACTATGATTGTCCCTTCCTTGGATTTTATGCATCCTGTTGAGGAACAGGTTTTTTGTCCTGTCAGTTCTCTTATCTCTTTATGCATTTCTGCTTTGTTGTTCCTGCTCAGTCTTTCTACTTCTGCACATTTGTTGTTGAGCCATTCCTCTTTGGCTTGTCTGCATTTGTTCCTTATCTCCCTGTGAAGTTTTTACCTTTCCCAAAAACGTTTGTTAGGGGTCGCTCTTTAAGTTTATATAAAGAAAGTTATATTTTATCTCTTTATACTTTCAACTCTTTCAGATGTAGTCATACGTGGGTAAAGTGTCTCTCATAGGGGAACGTTCATTTTCATCGTCCTCTCTTAAGTGAACTCTCATACACACGCACATACACACACGTGTCTATCACACTCAAGCACATTCACAAAGCAAGTTTCAACGTCTTTTCCTTTCATTTTAATCGCGTACACACGTATTTCTTTTTATTAATAACATGCATTGACATTTGTTTTTAATTCATTGTTTTGTAATCTTCTAATCTTACCCGGACCTACATGAGTCCGCTAATATTGTTTACCGGATAAATGTTTCAGGAGAACATAAACGTTTAATATAAAAAGTCTATAAATTTTACAATCAATGTTGGTTGGTTTTATGGCAAATCAACCTCGGCGGATCATTTATTGCCAACTAAATTTTATTTATTTATTGTTGGTAATACCTTTTGCTTTCAACAATTTATTGTTGTTTTTATATAAGTTTTGTGCCTAGTAATACTTTTTTTTCTTTTCGAGTATCAAGATTCAGTGGGATTTGTTTTTAAGGTCAGGGTCCCCAAGTCCTACACTTGTTATTTAACCCATAACTGGAGGTAAGAGACGGATTAATACCTTTTCCAAGGGTACCAGTGCTTAAGTGAATGCAGGGTATTTAACTGGAATTCGAACTCTGCTCACCGTTTTCTCTTTCCGAGCCGATATCCACTACACCACAACACACATCCGTCACTAAACGCTTACAGTACCTGGTATTCCCAAACGGTCACCCATCTAAGTACTGACCAGGATCAACGTTGCTTAACTTTGGTGATCGAGCGAGAACCGGTGTATTCAACGTGATAGGCCGTAAGCCTTTTGCAATCAAAGAGAAGATACCCAAACTATAATGGTGACTTATTTTCATCTTAGCATAAGAAAATCTTGCAACAAAACTTTACTTACGTATATTTTTATAACAAATGTATGTAAATTGTATTACTTTCTAAATTGAATTGTAGATTATACTGTATGCCTATTATTTACTTTTTTGGTTGTTTGTTTTCCTCACAAAAGACAACAAAAGCGTAACACTCATTCAGAATTAAACTCTAAAACACCTTCAGTTTCCTTGCTAGTTAAACACAAATTCGTTGAACTTTCTCGCTGATGTAAAATAAAAGCAAAAGCAATGAGATAACTTGCAGATTATGTTGTGATAGTAATTTTAAATGCATGCAGGCTTTGAATCTAACCGTTCGAAAAACTTGCATTTAATTTGGATTCAATGAAAATACATGAACATCTCAATCACGGGGAAGTTTATGCATTTTACTCTCTAACTGCGACTGCATTTAAAATAAATGGTTTTATTTTTGAATTGCTTATTTAGTTTTCATTTGTTTATCCAGTGCATTTAGGGTTTTCACCTGAGATGCTACATTTGACAAAGAAAAAAGTTAACCATAGAACAACAACAAAATCAAAAATAAAAAAGCATTGAAGAAAAAAACTCCCGATTGTATAACATCCGTTTGAAAAAAATAACAGTTATTATTCTTTGAGTTTTCTTCAAGTCGTCATTATGAGTAAGATAAAAATCTGCTTTTCGTTTTGCTTCTATTTTTTCTACTATTATTTGGATATTCATCTAAATACTATCAGCTTGTTTTTATTCGCTATCAAGCAGCATATACAGGGTTCGATGAGTAAATTGTCATTTTATATTTTTAATTTAGCGCATGCGCGTTGTTTTTATTTTGTCGACTGTACTCTAAAGCAGAGTCATCTGTGAGAAATAGAGTAATATGACGCAATTCACACAGCCAGAAATTTGGAAACGACTTGCTCTACTGCTTAGTATTCACACCGAAAGCTCCAGTACGAACTGAGAAGGCACAACGAATTGCTCTTTTAAAGTCAAAAATGGTTCAGTACGATAACTAAAAGACAGTGGCTCGTTCTGGGGACGTTAATATTTAATTTTGGAAGCCTTACAAGTGATAGAGATTTACTACGATCCCTGAAACGACCTTACTGTTATATTCAATTTGTATTGAGTTAATATTAATTTAAAGCGACCAGATGTTAAATTTGGCTACTGATATTATTTTACTCAACACATTCGTGTTAGGTGGTTATGTCTACTTGCCAATAAAAAAAAAACAGAATTAAAAAGTTCAGCCCGAACTCAATCTTGTCGGACTCTGCCTCCGAGCGGAAACGAGACAAAGCTCTGTCGAATAGCAGTGTCTCGTCTAGGCGAAATAGACAGAATACCGACCTTGCCTTATGTTAGCGTTTACGGGAAGCTTTTTGCCCGAGTTTAAGGCCTCATTTCCACATTAAATAATCGACCTTGCGCCACACCTGGCCTCAGTGGGGAAGTTTTTGGTTAGTCAGTTTAGTGCCATACGTGATAGACGCTTTGGGTAATCATGTCTCGAAAGAGACATTACTGACTTGGCAGAAGCTTATCCCGTAGTATGTTATCATTACTTTCTGCGGTAAACTGGTTGCCAGCCAAGGCTATAGAACTCAACCTGTCCTATTATTTAACCTATAACTGGGGGGAAGAGACAGGTTAATACCTTTCCCAAGGCTGTTTGTGCGTAAGTTAATGCAAGGAATTCAACTGGAATTCGAACTCGGCTCCCACTGCACCATGAATATCTTATATTAAAAAATTGAAATATCAATCTTTTAGACTTATGACACGGAAGTAACTAATCTAACCACGAGACAAATCTCACTTATTCTTATTTTTACATGAATAAAACCGTTGTTTTTAAGTAATTGCTTATTGGAACATTTCATTTGGTGATTTTTAAGCGTAGGTTAGGTATGGCACTAAGCAAAAAGTACGGAACAGTCAACAAGGATCTGTCGTAAATATTCCAGCGAAACAAGCTTACTAACTAATGCAACTTGTCGTGCTGTCCTTGGGAAATTTTTTATGATTAAAGTAGTTACTTAACTAAAAGACAATAATAAAACTATAATGGCGTTAAAACGAGCGAGAACAAGAAAAAGGAGCAAATGACAATTCCGTAATTGACTTTGTGCGTATGTGAGACTTTCGAGGAATTTGTAAAAGAAACCGCTTCAATTGAAAGAACAAATCAATAAATAATGAAAACTTTAAAATAATTTCACGTCTGTCTACTTCTAAACGGTAACGAGGACAGAATTCATCAATTAAGCATTTTATGTGCCAAAATTGTTCAAATTACTCGATTTAACATTAACTTCCCAGTGGGAAAGAAACTGGCTAGTTACATTCAATGCCTCGAAAACCAAAATGGTTACATTCCATTGCCGCCAGTCTTGATGAATGGATGTCCTCTCGAAGACACTGGTCCTCAAACTCATAACTGACCTCAACTGGCACTCCTATATACATTCCATCGCTAAAGATGCAAATAAAATTATCAGATTCCTGTAACACTTCAGTAAATACCTGACTCCTCATGTTATCCTCTAACTTTATAAGAACCAGATCAGGCCTAAAACTGAGTACAGTTGCCATACTTGAGAGGGAGATACTCGGCCATATTTTCCAAATTTTGACAGTGTTCAAAGCGTCTCTAATTCATTTTTAGAGAATAATTATTTTCCATCCTACAACCTCTCTCTCACAACCGGTATATGAAAAGACACACATTTATCTATCGCTACTATCATGGAAAATGTTAGGACGAACTGCATTACTTGATTCTGCCAAGTTTAACCTTCACGGCTAGGGATCTCCATACCATTTACATACTAGTAAACCACCGACATTTTCGATGTATGCCACTGGCGAGATTAAGTTCCACATAATCAGCTTCTCCCCGCGAACCGCTGTGAAACAGACTCCCAAAAAGATGTTTCCCAAGTCACTACAATCTCGGCCTGTTTCAGTCTAGAGTAAACCCTTATCTTTCCCTCCTATCCATATAAGCTACCTTTTACCGTAACTCTCTAGTTTAAGTGGCTCCCGGTTCTTTTACGAGGTAAACCTTACTGTAACAAAACAAATTGTTTAATACATTTTCTTTTATCTTATTCAAAGGCGAATTAAAATAGCGAAATACCTCTCCCGAAGCTAATCAAGGATGAAGGAAAAAAAACATTTCGTTAGAAACAAAAAAGGCATATATTCTATTATGTAATAATATCCATCTTATATGAAAATAAAGCATGAGTATTGTTCCTACAAACGAAGAGGAGCTTTGAACAGAAAATTATGGTTGTTCAGGTGGATATTATGAAAGCTATAGAAGGAACAAACTAGCAAGAGGCACAAGTTACCAATTAGAAACGTATAATCATGCTGCTTTTTTTATTATTTTTTTAATCGTTTCACCCTAAGCAAGGCGGTACCGCCACTGGTGCGCAGGGGGCTTCATAAAAGAAATGTGAAAGACGAGTAGGAGGAGAGCGAAGATTACAGTGGGTGTCGAAGAAAGGGTAAATGAAGGATTGGAATGCCAGTGTGAAAACATTTGCGAGAATAGAGGGAGAAAGGAAAAGAACAAGATACACGAGGTCACGAGGGAAGGACTGGATTCAAGTAGACAAGAGATGGGAATTGGCATTGCGCTTACATTCTTGAAAACTGGAGCCGCCAGGGAAGCAAGTATACGAAAGGAAGTTTCACAGGCGAGAAGTGCGAGAAAGAAAGCTCATCGAGTAAAAGCGGCGGCTGCATTTAGTTGATTTAACTGGAAAAAGGTGGGACATTGTTGCCAGTCTGGTTACTCGAATGAATACTTGCGGTGATGGCATCAGTGAGCTAAGCTCGTCGGAGCAAAAGCCATGAAAATATTTGTAGAATAGATAGAGTGAAGCCACATCCCACCAGTGATAAGAGTGGCTGGAGTCGAACTGCCAGGTCGGGACCTATCACATTACAGATTCTCTTTTGGAGCCTGTCGAGAACCCTGAGATGAATAGCAGGGGCGCCAGACTAGATATGACAACAGTATCCAATGCACGGTTAATTTATATATCGCAAGATGGACTCAGGTGGGAAAAACCTCCTGGCCAGACATAGTAACTCAACCTTCCTAGCAGTCGATTTAGCTCTGATTAAATACAGGGAAGAATTTGGAAGTTATAACAGGTGGTAGAAAATTTGGCACAGAAAAACGTATTGAAATAACAAAAATGTCTTCTAAAATCTGAACAAAGTTTTAAGAAACTGCAAAATTCATTTATTTATCTTTATGTGCCGTGACCCTTGTTCTAAAAATTCCCTCTATTGATATTTATCACAAATCCCGTTCCGCCATCCACTTGCTCAAACTCATAAAGTATGTTTTGCGCTCTTTTTCCCTCTATCCATCCTGAGAGTATTAGTTTCTCTAAACCCTCCTTCATTACGTGTCTCAGAAACCTTAACAGTCTCTTCCTGATGCTAAGTATGTTTTCTTTTCGTTTTCATTTTCTCTAAAGTTTTGTCGTTGCTCATGTGTTCGGTCAATGTTATCCTCAGCATCCTTATGCCAAACCGCATTTCTGATGCTTCGAGTCTCCTTTTCCTTCTTGAGAAAATCGTCCAGTATTCTCTGCCATAAAAGAGGACAGATATCGCATAAAAGCCCAGTACTCGTTTCATTATTTCCAATGAAATCTTTCAGTCTCTCAATATTCTACTCAGCTTTTGGAATGCATCCTTGTTCACACCAATACATCTTCGGATCTGGGAGTCGCATTTCCATCCTCTGTTAGAACCCTGTCCAGGCTTTTACTTTTTTTGTACTTGCTAGAGTTTAGTATCTCCGGCTTGTAGTTGGCATTTTGAGTTCATCTTTTTACTGATTATTATGCATTCAGTTTTCTTGTCCTTTCTTTCGCTCTTCTTCAGCTTTTTTTGTACTAGATCTTGTAGTTTTCCTTACGTCTCGGCATTGTGTCATCAGCGTATCTTTTATTGTTCAGATTGTGGCCGCCAATGAAAAATCCTTGCATGACTTTTATGGCTATCAGAATTGTCTATATATTGAATAGATATATTTCTCTCTTTGCATATTTCCTATCCGTATGCAGGTGGTTTACTGCCAGTAGATGTTCTTGATTACTTTAACAATCTCACCAACATGAAGGAAAGACTTGAAGCAACAGAAATGCGATTTTACAGAAGGATGCTGAGGATGCCATGGACCAATCATGTGAGCAACGATGAGGTTTTAGAAACGATGGAAGCGAAAAGGAAACTAATACTTAACATCAGGAAAAGACCGGTGAAATCCTGGAACATGTAATGAGGAAAGCGGGCTTGGAGAATCTGCTAGTCACAGATTAAGCAGATTGAAAGGGGATGTTGGGAAAGCAACGCAGTGCATACTTGATTGGCTTGAGCAATCGGATGGCAGAGCAGGGATTGAGAGGGGTAACAGGAGAATCTTGGTAAAGCAACGCAATGCATACTTGATTGGCTTGAGCAATCGGATGGTAGAGCGGGGTTTGAGAGGGGTAAAATGAGAAAGAGTGTTTAGTGCTACTTGGGATAGAGAGATGTGGAATGACATGATCGCCTACGTCCTGAAGGGACACAACACCTTAAAGAAGATATTGACACAAGAGATTCATTATAAAATTAAGCGTATTTATCACTTGTATTTTACTTGAATACACGTCATTTCTGCTTGAAGCTTAATCACAGATACTATTGAAATTGCTTAGATAGAATGTTTTAAATACCGCGGGTGACTTGAATGCCAATCTAAACTTTAGATTAGGAGACCGCAACGAACAAGGAGAAAAATGGGTCCAATGGTTCACAGCAAATGACGAGGTGAAAAATGGGTCCAATGGTGCGCAGCAAATGACCAGGTAATGACTAAGACCTGGTTTCAAGAATACCCACGACGTCTATGGACATGAAGAAGCCCAGGAGGCGACACGAAAAACCAAAATAGACTACATAACCATAAACAGAAGATTCAGAAACGCAGTGGTTCGATACAAAACCTATCCAGGCGCCGACTGCGGAAGCGACTACGCCCCAGTCATCTGCAAGCTACAGATAAAACTCCGGAGAATGAAGAAGCCTAGCACAGCACCAAGACTGAAATACAACACCCTCGGAAATGACCTCACCTGCAGAAAGAATACACTATCAGCGGGAAAAATAAATAAGAAGAACAAATTGGAGAAAAAACATTAGAAATGGGACACACTAAATGAAGCTATAGTGACATCAGCAAACAACGTTGCCCCAAAGGAAATGAAATGCAGAAGAACAAACGATAACGGAAAATATTTTCGACATGATGCAAAGGAAACAGAAAATAATGCCAAGACATGGAAGTGGATACTGGGAAATACACAAGGAAATAAGGAACAAATACAGACAGAGGAATGGCTCAACGAAAAATGCGCAGAAGTAGAGAGACTGAGCATTACTAATAAAGCTGACATGCATAAAGAGATAAGAGAACTGAGAGGACAAAATCCTGCTCCTCAACAAGATATATAAATCCAAGGATGGAACGATAATATTGGAGAAGGAGGAAATACTACAGCGATGGAAAAATATATAAAAGATATTTTCCACAAGAGCAACTGATAATACACAAAGATGAGGATGGAGTGGAAATATTAAAGTCCGAAGTGGAAGCCTGTAATGGCCAAACCGAATAGAAACAAATCAGCTGGTCTATACGACATTGTAATAGAGCTGCTATAGCCCTGGAAGAATTCGGCATAGAGAAAATTACAGAAATAATAAATTAAATTTATAATGGCTGTATAATACCAAACGATCTATGCAAGTCGATTTTCATAGAACTGCTTAATAAGCCAGGTGCAAACAAGTGCAGATGAATGCAAACTACACTGAACTATTAGCTGATGAGCTATATTACAAAACTGATCGTCCAAATTCTGATAAACAGAGCGAGAAGCAGAATCAGGCCAAAGATAGGACAAGAACAGTGCAGTTTCATCAAAGACTCTGGAATAAGGAACGCCATATTCATGATTAGAATGCTTCTTGAAAGGGCAATACAAATTAAGAAGGACTTGTACCTATGTTTTATCGACAAAATATGCCACAAATAACTGATGAAGATGCTCAGCAGCCTCGACATATTTGGGAAAGTCATTAGAGTAATTAAGCATCTCTACTGGCAGCAAACAGACTGCATACGGACAGGTAACGAATTCAATAGTTATACAAAGATAAAAAGGCGGCTAAGACAAGGCACCGGATCTATTCAATATGTACAGCGAAACTATTTTAAGGACCTTAGTTGTTATGCTAGAATTTGTCATAGGAGGCCACAATTTGAACAACATAAGGTACGCAGATACCGCAGACACGAAAAAGAAAACAGGAGCTTTTACAGAAGGTAGCTGAAAAAAGTGACAAGAAAGGACGGTAAATAAACTACAAAAAAAACGAATGCATGGTCATCGGCAAAAAATCAGCCCAAAATGCAAAATACAGGTGAGGGATATTAAAATCAAGCAGGTACAAAAATTTAAATAACTGGGAAATTTTCTAACAGAAGGCGGAAAGTGCGACACAGAGATCCGAAGGCGAATTGGCATGGCAAAGGACGCGTTCCAGAAGCTGAGTAAAGTATTAAGACACAGGAAACTTTCACTAGAAAGAAAGAAGAGAGTACCAGATTGCTATGTGATGAAGGAAAATTTGAAGCAGCTGAAATGTCGTTCTACAGAAGGATGCTGCGGATATCATGGATCGAGCATGTGAGCAATGATGAGGTTATGAAAATGATGGAAACGAAAAGGAAATTAATATTGAGCATCAGGAAGAGACAACTGAAGTTCCTAAGACATGCAATGAGGAAGGAGGGCTTGCAGAACCTGACAATAACAGGCCAGTGGAAAGAAGCGTATAACATATTTGAAGGGCCTGAACAGGTGAATGATAAAACGTTGGTTGCGTGGTGTAACAAGAGAAAGCGTGCTAAGAGCCACCAGCTATAGGGAGACATGGAAGGCCATGAAAGGAAAAGGGATATAGAAGGAGAAGAAGTTTTTGTTGAATATTTTCAAAATAGCATTAATCGATACATGACAGGTTTATGTATTCTTTTCTAATCCAGATCTGATCGCGAATGTGAGGGAAAGAAAACTTCATTCTCTGTTTTGCTTTCAATTAAGATTTATCTGAATCATGTATCTGTAGAATAATAATAGAATAACAGCACTTACCGGCATAAGGGTCCCAGCTAGCGTTCACCTGGCAGATAAAAATAAAGCAGGTTATAACTCACTATTTATTGTATAAAAACATACAATTATGACGCAAGGCCGATCTGAAGGTGGGGACAAAAAATCAGGCTGGTCTTCAGTACCTATCCTATACCTAGCTAATCCGATTCATGACCCAAACATACTTTATAATTTTCTCATCCACCACAAGAACATGTCCATCAGCATTCAATTCTTCATACACCAAAATATCTCAAACGTACTAGGGACCTAAAAAAACCCAAATGCGCATAAAAATTTTATTGTGAATGATAAATACAAAAATAATATATCATGAAATGATATGTGGGGAGAGGCATGACAAAAATCCCAAAACAAAAAAATTTTAAACAAAAGATACAAACAGAAATCATGATGTTAGTTGGACCCAACCAACTCACAAAACAAAGAAGCCGCTTTATTCTGCCATAAGACAAAATCAAGAGGCAGTCTTTCTACAGGGAGTGGAGATGAGAAAATAAAATGGATGAGGAGAATATAATCCTGACCCAGACGAGATAGAACTGGACCAAAATAAAAACTGGGGAAATTGGGAGTCTCGACCTGGATCATAACGAAAGATAATGCTGAGGACAGGCTAGGAATCACATTCATTGCCATTAACTAGGTACACAAAAAAGAACTACCTTAACCAGGGGAGGGTTCCAAAGAAATCCACCCCGATGGGACTAGTAGATCTAAAAGAGAAAATCAAGGCTAGCCCAAGTTCACGCGAACCAGGCTCGTCACATTTAACCACCTTTTGCTAAAGCCTGTCGAGGTTAACCGTTTCCAATCAGATCTATTCCTTACTTTGAGCATTAGCTCAAAATGTCGGATTAGATCCTAATGTGAAAGTCGGCCACCCCGAAAGACTTCCTCCAGTCGCGTCGTTCATATCACCATTCGAACCGTGGCCAGCAGCGACAGAAACACCATTCCCTTCACTCCCAAAAACGGGGGAGACACATTGTCACAGCCGTATGCACGATCAATGAGCACGAGCTCACGCGGCGCGATACGAGCAGTGAACTCGCCGATACGGTCCCATAGAAGGCAAACCCGAGAACAATGGTAGAAGGCGTTCACAGACGTCTTCTTTAAACCAAGGTCACAGCGTTCACAATCTGGCAAATCCGCCAGGCACTATATGTAGGCCATATCATTGAGACACAATCGATCACCAGGTAAGTGAAAACTCAGAGTTGTTGAAATACTCCGAACCCGGCGCCCAAGACCAATAAGATCGATACTCCTTCTCCGACATGCTGAGCACTTCGCGTAGTGTATCCTTCGCGACACTCGCCACTAATCCCTGATAGAAGACTTTCCAAGGCCGAGAAAGGTCACTGGACCGAGCAATGTCTCTCAAGGCCACCAGACATTCGAGGAGAAAACTCGATCGTCCTCGAGTCTTACGTCACCGCCTCGAGACCGGAGGAGTTATGGTAAGGCTAGGGAACATGTCCCTCACTATCACCGTTAGCAACGAGTCTTCCAATAACGCACGCCGGAGAAAAACCACCATTGAAGCAAGCTTGTGACCCGCATTGTGCAGCATTCCCAGGCCCGCATGAGACGGACGTTGGTAACAGACACGTTTGTCGACGTGATGTTTGCATTCTCTCCACAGAAGGGAGAAATCTACTACCCAGTCAGTCATGTCTTTTTCGAGACATGATCGCCCAAGCGTGTATCACGTACGGCACTTGACTGACTGACTTATATAATGAAACAGTTCGGTTATTTTTCTTTGAACCGAACGAAAATTTCCTGATTCTTAATACTTCGTTTCGCTTTTGGACATCCTATGTTGCCCTTTCCGTCCTCTGTTAAAACGATTCTTAGTGTTCGGTCTATTATCTTCATCTTTATGCCATGTTTACGACGTTTCGGTTGTTTTATGCTCTATTCTTCTTCAGGTGTTAGGAATTTCGAAGGGTTCGTTTCGAATTTCTAGCCTCTGTTGAAGGCTGGAGCATACAACGGCCGAAACGTCGTAAACATGACAATAAAGATGAGGACAGTAGTCCGAATAATGTAAATAATAGTAATAAACAGTACCTCATCTCAGAACTATAGACAAATATTGGTATTTTCAATTTGTAATTTGCACGTTAGGCTGTTCTTTTGCGGATAATCAGGTAATTGATGTTTAGTTTTTTCATTTCGCTTTCCTACAGTTTTGTAAATCTGTCAACTAAACTTCATAAGTTATTGATTCTTTTGATAGTCATTAAGGGACATTAATTTGAATTAGATTTTATGACTTCTATAAAATAAAGCATTTTTTATTATCTAACTTTGATCAAAGTGATCAGAGGATAAGATACTGAATTTAAAACAAGTTCAAGATTGTTATATTAAATTAGTTTTGATGACAATGGCATCTGTTACATTAAACGGACAGGATATTTTGAAATGACAAATTTTAAGTATTGTCTGGATTTATTCCGCTTTGACAAAAGCAATACTAGCTTATTTACAACGAGGGCTTATTGTTTCTTTGTTTTCATACACCTGTCATTTTCAAGAGTTGAGACGACGGATTTATTTGTGAAACGGCTTTCTGGTTAATTGCATTGTTGATCAATGTTCAATCGCGGGTAAAAGCATTAGTAACTTTGAAAAAATTTAAGCCTGCACGACACTCACTTTAACTGATTAATACCCACCGTAATAACTATGGTGAATTAATTATGATATCTAATATAAAAATTCGGTATTAAGTATACGTTTCTGAAAAATCCACTATGCATTTCTGAAAAAATATGTTACTAGATATAATTAAAATAAAATCCAGTATTAATTATCTTCTTTGGGATATATGCGATCATGTCTTTCGAGAAATTATTTTCTCTCTTTGCTAAGGCTCCTGCTTCACACGCCATCTCGCCATTCCTTCACACAAGATCTTCCTCTATCTATCATGTCTTCAATAGGCCCAGTGAGTGTTAATTTTTCCAAGTTCTCCTGTCTCATTATATGTTTAAAGAATCCCAACTGTCTTTTTCTGATTCTGAATAGAAGTGTCCTTTCTGATGTCATTTTCTCTAAGATTTTCTCGTTGTGTACTCGCACCGAAAATGAAATTTTCTGTATCCCTCGATAGAACCACATTTCTTCAGCTTCCTTTTTCTCCAAACCAGTAGGGATATTGGCCAGTGTACACACACACACACTCTCTCTCTCGCACTCTCTCTATCTCTCTCTCTCTCTCTCTCTCTCTCTCTCTCACACACACACACACACACACACACACACACACACTCTTACTCTGATATAATTCTAATCAGGGATATAGCAGTATTTGTTTCAGTGGCCTCGACAAATGCGCACTGTTCTTGTGCTATTTTTTATCAAATTCGGTTTCAGGCTCCATTCATCAGGGTTTGCATTATTAGCTTCAATATGAGACTCATTAAACTTTTTTTCTCTCTCTCTCTCTCTCTCTCTTTCTCTCTCTCTCTCTCTCTCTCTTTGTGATATAATTCTAAAAAACTTGAGAAATGCTCCCTAACTTTTAAGATATACTCTGTGTGTGTGTGTGTGTGTGTGTGTGTGTGTGTGTGTGTGTGTGTGTGTGTGTGTGTGATATAATTCTAATCATGAATATCGCATTGTTTCAGTGGCCTCGACAAATGCGCACTATTCTTGTCCTATTTCTGGTCTAAAACTGTTTCAGGCTCTATTCATCATGGTTTGCATCATTAGCTTGTTTATGAGGCTCATTAAACCGACTGTCCGATGAAACTTACATTAGTTTTTCCATGCTCTTTATTAGTATTATGAAGATGGATATGGTGAGATCATCTGGCATGTCGTTGCAGTGTTGATCAAGGTTAAGAGCGTTCCTCTCGGGGTCCCATCTGCTGCTTTATTTCTGTTAGTTTTCTCTAATGTTGATCTTAGTTCATTTTCCAAGATATCTGACTCTTCCGTATTTTCAAATGTAGGTTTCTCTCTCACATCATGATAGTTCTTTCACGTATTCTCTTCACATTTGAAGTATTTTTATTCTTTTATTATTATTGATTCTCACATTTATTTTATATCGGCTGCCTGTTGTTTAGCTCACCTTTCGTTCAGTTAGTTCTTTTATTCTGTAGTATACCAGTCAGTCGCTTAAGTGCCATACGTGATACACGCTTTGGGCGATCATGTCTCAAAAGAAACTTGATTGACTAGGTAGAAGATTATCCTGCAGTAGGTTGCCATTGCTTTCTGTGGTAGACTGGCTATAGAACCCAATCTCTCTTGTTATTAACCTATAACTGGAGGTATTGGTGCGTAAGTAAATGCAAGGAATTAACTCGACTCCACAACTTTTCGTTCCGAGTCGATATCCACTGCACCACAACGCACATCCTTCTGTGCTATATACTTGATGTATTCTGGTTGCTCACCGTTCTATTTCTGCGCACTGTTCGCTGAGCCATTTCTCTTTAGCCTGCTCACATTTGTTTTTAACTTTCTTACCGTTAGGATGTAGTTTCCCTCTGTCTTTTCGAAATATATTTTAATGCTTTCAGTTTTGTAGAGTTTCTTTTCCTGGTACCTCATCTACATAAATTTACTTGAGCTACTAGATTGGCAACTAGGTCCCACCCTTTTACATTCAAAGCAGTCAAATGTAACTGTCACTTCTACTCTACCAGTTTCTTTTCTTGCACTTCCCACCTGTGGAATTCTCTTCCATATACTTGCTTCTCTGATAGCTACAGTCTCCAAGACTATAAGTGCATTATCAATTGCCATCTATATCTCCTTGATTCCCACCTTTTTCCAACGCTCCCTGTACCTTGTTCCTTTTTTTTTTTTTTTTTTTTTGCTTTCCTGTCATGTAACACCTAAGGCACCAGTTGCAGTATTGCCTTGCTTGGGGTGAAACGATTAAAAACACTAAGTCAACCACAGCAATGAACTACCACAAATGTGCGTCGTGGTGCAGTGGATATCGGCTCGGAACGAGAAATCGGGAAGCCGAGTTCGAATTCCAGTCGTATTCCTTGCATTCACTTACGCGCAAATACTTTTGGGAAAGGTATTAATCCGTCTCTTCCCTCTAGTTATGGGTTAAATAATAAGACAGATTGGGTTCTGTAACCTTTGTCGGCAACCAATCTACTGCAGAAAGCAATGGCAACCTTCTGCCCAGTCAGTCATGTCTCTTTCGAGACATGATCGCCCAAGCATGTATCACGTATGGCACTTAACTGACTGACTGCTATTACAATCTGGTATATTTAAAAACATCAATGAAAACAGAAAAAAACATAGCAGGAAGCTGAATGAGGTCAGACAGGTTGTGCATCTAGACATATTAGACTGCAGAAATGTTAAGCATCCCTGCAATTTCAGAGCTTCTTTCAAGTTCTTTCTCCTTTTCTTGTCATCCCTTTTGATCATTTTTTGTCATCTCTAGAATTTCATCGATTCTTTCCAATCTCGTCTCGAAATTGCATTTACCAACGTCACTAGTGGTTCTCACATCATGTTCCATTGTGGTTTGCTTTTTTCATTTATGTTTTATTCGTTCATTACTGATTTTGTATATCTCCTTCAACTAGGATCTTTCAAGAGTATGTCCTGCTTAGTTTCCTTAAGTTTACTCCGATGTAGCAGACAACACTTGTGTAAAACTGCGTTTCTTAATATTTTCATAATTATTTATTGAACCTCGTTACGGAATTGTAAATAAAAGCTAAAGAAATCACTTAAACTCACAAATTACCTCTTTTATTGTACACGAACATGCTCGAAAAACTTTAATTTTTATATTTATATATATTAATCAACAGACAATTAAGATTTGTTGCTACCTATAAAAGTTTTTGAGGATCACTTCAGAATATGATGAACAATATTTATTCTCCTAAAAATCGATATTTAAAAATTGAGAAACATTTAAACAATAAACTTGAGATTAATAAATCTAATTTTTGTTTTTGTTTTATTTGGAGCTGATGTTTCGTCAGAAACCGTCTCAATTTTGTTCGCTAATAATTTTTTAGTTAACGTTTGACCAGGGTAGTCGTTTGCTTGACATATAAAACTGAAGTTTTCACAATTAACTAATTACTCAAATTTTAGTCTATTTATTCAAGTACATTATATTACAAAAATGACTTGCAATATCGACACACAAAAATATGAAAACTAAATCTGCTAACGAGCGTCAACTCACTGCTTATTCATGCCGCCGTCTGCTAAAATTCAAAACATTTTAGCAGACGGCGGCATGAATAAGCAGTGAGTTGAATTGAACTTTAATTGGAGTAGATAGACTAAACTATCGCCCAGTTCACACTCCACCCACATCTATTGAACAGGTGTAGAGGCTCATCCCTTCTTCCCTGTTTAGGTTGTGGTTTCCGGCTTTCTCTTTTCCAATCTATTCACTCTCAAGTAGCCCTCTGCACATCAGTGGCGCTACCGCCTTGCTCGGGGTGATATGATTAAAAAAAAACATACATCCGTATCACACACGTTCTCACATGGAGACTCGGCTGTTTGAGCGGATATGAACTGCATCATAATCCACATCAGTAGGGTTAGTAACACAAAAGAACTGCTAAGTTTTAGAAGCGATTGGAAGATTTCGTCGATAGGTATGGTCCACTTCCAGAGAGATCTTTTGTTAAGATGATTAACACAAAGGATTTTTTGGTATACAGTATCGGCTTTAAGTGCCGTGTCCCTTCAGGACGTAGCTGATCATGGACATCCACTTGCCCCTATCCCTTTTCCACTTAGTATCTCCCCCGTTACCTTCATGTTCAAGCTGCTTTCCTAAGATTTTCTTTCCATCTATCTGTCCTGTGAATATTATTTTCGCCAAGCCCTCCCTCCTCTTTATGTGTCCTAGAAACCTAGCTGTCTCTTCTTAATATTATTTATAGTTTTGAGTTTGAGTTTTGTTTAACGGTATATTAACCTGTTTGAGTTATTTAATGGCAGAAAGGTGGGATTTTAAGTTTTTTTTAAATGTTCAGTTATAGTGAGAAGATTGATTTAGTCAGATTTTGATGATTTTTTTGTTTTTATTCTTTTTTATTTTAGAAAACTGAAAATGTCTTTTAGATATGTATTCAAAAATGTTTTGTTGAGAAGAATCTTTTTTTCTTCAAAAATGAGTTATGTTAATATTTTTCTTCAAAAGTGTATTGTTAGTCATATTTTATCTTCAGAAATGTATATTTTTCTATAAAAGTAAATTTTTATGTGTATATTTCTATAATTATTTTTATACTTTCATAGTGCTATGACCCCAACTTGGGGGTAACTATTTGCCTATAGCTGGGACCCTAACAGGTGCCTCCACTCTGGGTCAAGGTAGAACTGAGAACAACAGCAACTAAGAGGTAGTTTTATGCTCCTCACAACCTCCCGGTCAGAGGTTTCGCTGCCGGATGCAGTTTATCGTCATACCCAGGACCGATGTTAAGTATAAGTCGACTTTTTGTTTGCATCCTTTACAAGATCTTGTCGTTGCCCACATGTTTGGTCTATAATATTCCCAGCATCCTTCTGTAGAACCACATTTCTGTTGCTTCAAGTCACTCTTACATCTTTGATGTGATCGTCTAGCATATGAATCGGGAAAAATCACATAACGTTCCAGTACGCTTCTTTTTCTTTTTTTTTTGGTTTCCAACGAAATTTCCTGTTTCTCAATACTCTACTCAGATTTTGAAATGCGTTCTTGGCCATTCCAATGCACATTCGGATATCAGTGTCTCACTTTTCGTCCACTGTCAGAAGAATTCCCAAATATTTAAATTTCTGCAACTGTTTGATTTTAGTAACCCCGATCTATAGTTGACATTTTTTAATCCTTCTTTTCGTATACAGTATAAGAGACCACAAAATGAAATTTTACTTTCGAATGTTTTATTCATCTTGGCCTCGTGGGTTCGATACGAAGAGATTATTTACGAATTCTTCCATTCTAAATGAGGGTTTTTTTCACATCAAGAACAAAGCTGATATCTGGGTAATATTCAACCGACTTTGTTTAACGACCAGAGAATAAAACCTGATGACCGCAAGATTGTATCATTTAAAAACTTAATGTTGAACTTTCTGTTAATATTCTCGTGGGTCTGTGAAAACAATTTGCTTTTGACAAACGGTTATTGAGAAATGATGACTTCCACTAACTATGCTTCTCCAGTTAATTGAAGACTATAAAATATTTATTGTGGAAAATATTTCTTGTCAAATTTCTTGGGCTTCTGGGGTGCATAATGGGGAAAAATTGCTTGGAGGATTTGAGATTTACAGTTATAATCAGGGGACAAAAAAGCTTAGAGTACAAAGGATATAGATTTGCAGAAAGCTATGATTGCCCAAGTCTCGAAGAGATATGAACCTAAACAGAGATAATCATTGTCAATGAAATATGAATATTTTGCGAGAATATAAAATTTAGTAGTCATTTTAATTGTTAAATTAGTGACCTTTCCGACAATTTAACCTGAAATTAATAAAGTCTAGTTACCGTAGTGGATAGTTCAGAACGATTACCAGAAATGTATTTATAGTAAAGGCATAATAAACCTACGTTACGGCGGTGAGAAAATGAATGAATCATAGATACCAGCTCAAGATCAATAACTGTTATGTCGCCAAGTATAAATGAATAACTCAACAACAGAATCAGAATATAAGTTGTATTCCGCGGAAAGACGGTTAGTATGTACAGAAGTGATTAGTAATATTTACAATAGAAAGATACAAGAGTCCAATCCGTCGTAAGACGTGTGTATACGTGATTACTTCCGGTACGCCACCGGAAGTGTGACTAACTCTTCACTGACTCGCACTGACTCGCACTGACTCTTCAGTAACTCACTAGACTCTCAGGTGACTCTCTACCACTGTATTTACTAGCCTTCCCACGTAGGCTGGATGTGACACATGGTCATTTTATAGTGGGTATTCCCGGCCATATAGCCGGGCCAAAAAATGTCTGTCTATTTTTCCCCAGTCGTGGTTCTACCCTTCGGCGGAACCACGACTGGGTTAATGCTCTCTGCTCGGAAGCAGAGAGCGCCCCCCACCCCCGCCCAAAGGCAGAGAGCTGACAGTGTCGTAGAGTCATCAGTCTAGTGACTCCGTACGACTGTATTTACTAGCCTTCCCACGTAGGCTGGATGTGACACATGGTCATTTTATAGTGGGTATTCCCGGCCATATAGCCGGGCCAAAAAATGTCTGTCTATTTTTCCACAGTCGTGGATCTACCCTTCGGCGGAACCACGACTGGGTTATTGCTCTCTGCTCGGAAGCAGAGAGCGCCCTCTACTAGAAGGCAGAGAGCTGACAGTGTCGTAGAGTCGTCAGTCCAGTGACTCTGGTCGACTGTATTTACTAGCCTTCCCACGTAGGCTGGATGTGACACATGGTCATTTTATAGTGGGTATTCCCGGCCATATAGCCGGGCCAAAAAATATCTGTCTATTTTTGCCCAGTCGTGTCTCTACCCTTCGGCGGAACCACGACTGGGTTACTGCTCTCTGCTCGGAAGCAGAGAGCGCCCTCACCTGAAGGCAGAGTGCTGACAGTGTCGTAGAGTCGTCAGTCCAGTGACTCTGGTCGACTCTCTTGTAGAGAATACACCATTGCTATATATAGCAATGGGAACAGTCCATTTGTAGTCAAATAGGAGCGGCGCCGTAACAATAACATTGCAGATTTTTCTTTGAATATTATCAATAATGTCTAACTATATAACAAAAGCACCAGCCCAGATGTGGATGCAATATTTAAAGAAAAAACGAATAGTAGATTTATGAATACGTAAGAAAGATTCTGGTTACAATAAAACATATATTATTAACGGTTACAAATTTTAAACTTGGCCCTCATGAAAAACACATTTAATTTGATCGGTAAAAAGGAGTGGTATTCCATCATGATGACGCAGGAATACAGAAACGTTCATCTTTATAAATATTAAAAACCTCAGCTAGAAAATAAATTCTACACTGTTCTTTTCACGCAAATCTTGCTTCATCTGGGTGATAAAAAACTCCATAAATTATAGAAGGATGAGTTCTTAAACCACCTGAAAGGAAGGGAGCATATTTTCTACACAATCCTTTGAACCACTTTATTTTTGTTTTTAAAAAACAGTATTTTGAAGCATGTGAATAATTGGAAGGTGATTATTGGTAAGGATGAAATCTATATTAATGTTCAAATATTTTTCTGACTAAATTCCTACATTATTTATGAAATGTTATCACTGATAAAAGAATGTAAGACAAAGCTTACTCAAAAATATAGAAATAATGTTTTAGTAAAATACAAAATATTTTCAAAAATTTCGAGGTAAAACGAGATACATTAATTCATGGGGTACGTTGATACATAAGGCATATTTCGAAAATGGAAGAGTCTATCCGTCGTGCATGCAGAACCAGCGCTTGCATATTTAAGCCTTCCTGCATCATTCTTGTTTACAAGTTGAAGCTCTGCGAATTCAGGAAATCTGAAACGAATTTTTGAAAAATCAGCCATCAAAAATACTTTTTGTTCTTTTTTTTATCTAAATTCATTTAATTCGAATTAATTCACTTGCGCACAAATTTCTTTTGAGAAAGGCATTAATTCAACTTTTCTTCCTCCAGCTATTGGTTTGAATAGCACGACAGATAAGTTTCTATAGGCTTGATTGGTAACCAGTCAACCACAGAAAGTAATGGCAACCTACTGCGGGAAAATCTTTTGTCTAGTCAGATATGGTCGCCCAAGTGTCTATCATGTAAGGAAATTTGTAGCGGATAAGAAGTTAATTAAAATCAACCTTCTTCACTTTTACAAAAATTTACAATGACGTGTGAAATCCTGGTTTTCCCAAATAGAAACAGGACTGACCATGCGCTTAAAGAAAAAGTCAAACCCAGAATTCGCAAGTAACTGTTAAATTTATTTTTGACCAATGGAAGCGACGTGCAAGAGGTGAGGACTTCGCGAGTCAATGCAAAAATCTAATGACAACAAAAGACCCCCGATCAGCGTCAGTGAGTCAACCAGGGGATGGCAGCTGCAAAGACGACAAGCTAAAATGTAACGAGGGAAGCTTCAAGCTGACCGGACATTTGTCCTCTTTCTCTTTCCTTCTGCTGATTCCTTTTACTTCTACTTCTCCATCCAAATATATTCCTCCTGAATACATACATACATACGTACGTACGTACGTACTTACACACATACTCTTTCAACAATTACTACTACGAACATTTTCTACAGTTCTTGATACCCATAACTTTATCATTGAACACGAACTCTACCGTTAAATTCTTAATAATGTTTCTAATTGAACATTAACTTCTACAACTTGTGTTATTCTTTTCTTTTAAGAATTTTCTATTTTAACATGAAAAATATATATTTTATTTTGAAACTATTCCACTTGCCGACAACCAACCTTTTGATAATTCTGATGATGATAATTCTGCATAAATTTTGTAAGCTGTAGGAAGTTCGGTTATGTCTGACACAAGCCTGAATCAAAGAAATATTAACCATCTCCCTACGCTACAAATTAACTGACCGACTGAATATGATAAAGTACTACCATTTTCCCTTAACCGAGTCTACTTATCAAAACACGTCGAAAATTTGGGCTACTGTCTCATTGAAAATTTACTTTGGTGGTGGAGTAGGTTGAAGCAAGAAAGAAGAAAAGCGAAATTCTTACTGACACACCAAATGTAAGATGTTGTCAACCAAGAAAACGAGCATTGACAAGAAATTCTCAAGTGGATGGGGAAACGTACGAAAACCTTTAAAGGTCAAAGGAAAAGGGATAGGGAAGGAAAAGAATGGACCTGTCAGGAAATAAATGTCATCAAAGACTGTAAATCAGGCGAAGGTTGACTGGTACTGCATTTATTGTTGTAGTGTTCTCGGGGTGAAGAGAAGTAGAGGCAGTATTTGGGTTGGGGAGACGGGGATCATGGGAAATGCACTGATGATAAACGCTCTTTTTAGTATTTGTCTTGGATGTGCGTTGTGGTGCAGTGGTTATCGGCTCGGAACGAGAAATTGGGGAGCTGAGTTCGAATTCCAGTTGAATTCCTTGCATTCACTTACGCACAAATATCATTGGGAAAGGTTTAATCTGTGTCTTCCCTCCAATTATGAGTTAAATAAGGACAGAATGGGTTCTTTAGCTTTGGTTGGCAACCGCAAAAAGTAATGGCAACTTCCTGCGGGATAATCTTCTGCCCAGTCAGTCATGTCTCTTTCGAGACATGATGGCCCAAGCGTGTATCACGTATGGCACTTAACTGACTGACTGACTGTGTTTCTGAAATGATATAGTATTTAGAGTATTTACTTTATTCGGACTATTTTCCTCATTTTTGTTGCTGTTGTACGCTCGGGCCTTCTTCAGATAACTCTTGACTACCAAAAGAGGCACTACTACGCAAGGAATGGAGTTCATATATCCTAGTAATAAACGGTCCGGTCCAAAATTCGAAGCACCTGAATAAGGCCAGAGCGTACAACGGCCGAAACGTCGTACAAATGGCAACAAAGATGAGGAGAATAATCCGAATAAAGTAAATACTTTAAACGCTCTTTTTATCAGTAAGTGATGCAAGCTTGTGCGTTGTGGTGCAGTGGATATCGGCTCGGAACGAGAAATCGGGGAGCCAAGTTCGAATACCAGTTGAATTCCTTACAATCACTTACGCGCAAATACCCTTGGGAAAGGTATTAATCCGTCTCTTCCCTCCAGTTATAGGTTAAATAACAGGACGGATTGGGTTCTATAGCCTTGGCTGGCAACCAATCTACCGCAGAAAGCAATGGCAATCTACTGCCGGATAATCTTCTGCCCAGTCAGCCATGTTTCTTTCGAGACATGATCGCCCAAGTGTGTATCACATATGGCACTTAACTGACTGATGCAAGACTACGAATGAGTAGAATCTGTTCAGTAGATATATATTTACTCATCGGCCATCGTTCCTCTGTTTACTATAATATTTTTTTACATCTGTTGATTCATATATTCTCTTGTCTACATTAAAATTTGCATTTAAGCCCACATTTTGCGTTGTTAATTATTTGCATCATTTTTTAGTCCTGTGTCAACATGGCTTGTTGGGTAGATTAATATCCTCCACGTGTAGAGCAGCTTGATTCATTTGACATACTGTCATAAAGGTATGTATGTTGCATACTCAAGAGTAAGAAATCTTAAGATGTTCTTCGCCCTTAAAAAAGAAAAAGGAAAAAAAATTTCTTTAAAAATATTGTTTTCAATAAAGTCCTGTGATATTCGATTTTTATTAAACGTTATTATTGGATATTTTTCGAAACTTATAATTAATATTTGATTTTATTTTAATGATATTTAATACTGGATTTGTTATAAACGAATAATTTATCATAGACTTTTTATCAAATTTTGATATCAGATTTTTTTTTTAAATCATTTCACCCCGAGCAAGGCGGAAACGCCACTGATGTACAGGAGGTTACATAAATGTAAACAGATTAATTAGAAAAGAGTGAGGAGTACAAACTAGTTAGAAAGGAACAATAGAAAGCAGGTGCGATGACAGATACATAGGTGGAGAGAAAGGGAAGGTTATACAGGGGAGGGGAGAGAGCTAGAGTCCAGTGGTTAGTAGATGAGTATTGACTTTGCATTTAAATTTCTGGAGGTTGTAGCCGTCAGGAAAGCAAGAATATGGGAGCGAGTTCCACAGGCGGGAAGTGCGAGAGAAGAAGCTGCAGGAGTTGAATTGTCGTCTGCATTTGGCTAACCTGACTGTGAATGGGTGGGACCCAGTTGCCAGTCTGGTTGCACGAGTAAACACCTGTTGAGGAGGCATCAGTGACTTAAGCTCATTTTTCGAAATCGATAGTTAATACTGGATTCTATTTTAATCCTATTTAATGCCGGTTTGTTTATAAACCTACGAAAGTGGGATGAAAATAGTGCTAGGGTGGTGAAATCTTACATGAAAATAGTGCTAGGGTGTTGAAACCTTACACGAAAATAGTGCTAGGGTGGTGAAACCTTACACAAAAATAGTGCTAGGGTGGTGAAACCTTACATGAAAATAGTGCTAGGGTGGTGAAACCTTACATGAAAATAGTGCTACGGTGGTGAAATCTTACATGCATTAATTTCAATTCATCTTATTCATAACTACATTATTTATTTTCAAGTAAATTGGTATATGTTTTCTGCGGGTACTTGAAAACATCACGATTAGTAATGTTGTTCATTTTTACGAATAGTGACTACTTGTTACTTTTTTTTTTTTTAATCGTATCACCCCAAGCAAGGCGAAAACACCACTGATGCGCAGGGGGCTACGTACGAAAGAATGAAAAGATTGGTAAAGAGAAAGCCGGAAACCACATCCTAAACAGGAAACAAGGGATGAGCCTCTTCACCCGTTCAGTAAACGTGGGTCGAGTGTGAACCGGGCGATAGTTTAGTCTATCTACTCCAATTGTAAAAAAATAAAGAGTGAAAAGATTGGAAAAGAAAAAAAACCGGAAACCACATCCTAAACAGGAAACAAGGGATGAGCCTCTTCACTTGTTCAGATGTGGGTGGAGTGTTTGAGGTGACTCTGACTTGCCAGACGTCAGCTAACCCTGAAAACGACAATGTAGTTATTAATGATATTAGTATGTGTGTATCCGCCAGCCATAACTTAACAGCTATTTCGTATTAGGAAGAATAATACGTTTTAGCCTTCCAGTAGCACCGATACTAATATTAGCATTAGCGTAGCAATTGGTACACTAACACCGAATTCGAATATAGAAAGACAAGATACGTGACTGTAACAAACAAAACATTTAATAAGGCAAAAAAATTACATAAACATATTAAAAGGATTTACATATGTCCCACAGCAAATGATTCTTCATACAGTCTAAAGAAACAAAGTCTTCACAGAACGAGGACAAAGAAATAACTTACCAACTTTAGGGCCTTAAACCGTCCGTGGATAAGTAAACAGAAATTTCTTTTTTCTTCACGCTCGGCTATACACATGATGATCAGTTTGCAGGTGTATGGACGCTCTGGTAGTCTTCTTCTTCTATGTGCCCTGTCCCTTCGGGACGTAGGCGATCATGGCTTTCCACGTCTCCCTATCCCTTGTAGCTCTTACTATGTTTGCTCCTGTTACACCCCGCAACCCCCGTTCCGTCATCCACCTGACCAGGCCCTGCAAATATGTTATCCGCTGCGTCTCTTTTTCCTTCTATCTGGCCAGTCAGTATCAGGTTCTCCGAGCTCTCTTTCCTTATTGCATGTCTCAGGAACTTCAGTTGTCTCTTCCTAATGCTCAGTATTAATTTCCTTTTTGTTGCCATTCTTTCCAACACTTTCAGTCAGCAAAGTAAAAAGAGTGATCCTCGAAAAAACGAAAGCCAAGATAGAACAAATAAGACCGGAGAGTTCTCCTTTCTAAGGGGCTAAACTTCTATGAGCTCATCCCAAGCGAAACAATTGTAGACTCCCTACAATAAGAAGAGTTGAAACATGCAAGTTTTCACAAGTCTAGTACCGCTTCTTCATAGTTAGTCTATGACATGTTTATCCCAGCACCGTACTTCATAATAAGTTCATTTCTTATTGTACGAGGGGGCATTGAACATTTCTTGGTTAAACCCATTCCTCGAAATCTGACTAAAATTCAGAATTTAAAATTTAAAAATCTCTGGAGCGTCAAACCTAATGTAGCAACCATGTCAGCGTGAATGTCCTTGTGTGTTAAACTTGTTCATGTAAGTACTTGATATCACAATGATGTCAAACGTTGTCCATTTTTTTTTCATTTTTAAAACAAGTAAATGAATAATGTTAAAAGAAAGGACTACAAGAAAACGGAATGTATTGTCATCAGCAAACGATGGAGTCCAAAATGCAAGTTACAGGTTGGGGATACTAAAATCAAGCAAGTACAAAAATATTTAAGTACTTGAGAAGTGTTCTAACGGAAGACGGAAAGTGCGACACTGAGATCTGAAGGAGAATTATAATGGCAGAGGCGCATTCCAGAAGCTGAGCAGAGTAATAAGAGACAGGAAAATTTCGCTTGACACAATAAAGATAGTACTGGATTGCTATGTAATGTCTGTCCTTCAATATGGCAGTGAAGCAAAAACTTGAAGCAACTAGCTGAAATTCTTGGGACATGTGATGAGGGAGGAAGGCTTGGGGAATCTGATACTCACCTGTCAG
Source organism: Ascarosepion bandense (assembly GCA_037127315.1). Lineage (NCBI taxonomy): Eukaryota > Metazoa > Mollusca > Cephalopoda > Sepiida > Sepiidae > Ascarosepion > Ascarosepion bandense. The sequence continues at coordinate 2,572,248 of JBBBDQ010000327.1, forward strand.
ATAAGGGAGAGAGAGACAGAGAAAAGCAGCGGATAAGATATTTGATGAGCCTGAGCAGGCGGATGGCAGAGTGGGGTTTAGGCGGGATTACAGGAGAAAGCGTGCTACGAGTTACTAGGGATAGGGAGATGTGGAAAGCCAGGATTGCCTACGTCCTGAAAGAACATGTCACATAGAAGAAGATGTTGCTAGTTACTTCTGTTGTCTTCTTTGTAAAGCCAACTATCAGTTTACCTGAAGAAAAGCAACGTATTTATTAATAAGAAGAGTTGAAGTTAATGCGTACAAGATTTGTAGCAACAGTCTGTCATAGTCAGCCTATAAACCTTTCATTCCATCCCTCCTATAATTACTCCCAGATTTTTAAGGAACCTATAATTAATACCAGATGTTAAATTTTATGCTTGAAAACTGTCTCACGGATAATTAACAAAACATCCAACCATAAGTTCTATTCTAATAGTTTCTTTTCGCTTACTTCTCCATTGTATACCTACTTGCATCTTTTCTGTCAACTACAATCTTCAAAAATCTAAATGCAGCATCCATCTTGTGTCTTCTTGAATCCTGTTCTTGTTGTTGCCTTTTTCCCTCGGTGATGTTTTCTCAGTTTTAATTCACTATCGGTAAATTCTTTGCGTCTTAGTGGCCTCAGCTCCTTGCCTGAGAGTAAAAATTAGATGTCAGAATTGCAGAAACCAAGACAATGATTATATGACTGTCTATATTTCTGAGATGAGGTAATATAAATATTTACTTTATTTACACTATTTGGACTATTATCCTCGTTTTTGTTGCTATGTTCACGACGTTTCGGCTGTTGTACACTCCGGCCTTCTATCGGTGATTGGAATTTCAAACTGACACTTTATTTTAGAGTAGATAAAATTAAAAACTCATCTTTTCCCCTACTTGACAACAGACGTGAGGTATTTTGCTTTTTATATCGGCTGGCATTATGACCTTGTCGGACTGATCTGCTTTGCTAACGAAGCAAGAGTAAATAATTGTGTCATCCCCATACATACCAAGTTGAGAGGTGAAGACATCAGAAAGTTCATTAATGAAAACCAAAAGCAAAGTAGAATCAAGAATAGAGCCCTGGGGAACAACCGCGTTAGTAAGAAATGATCTAGACGAGTTGCCGTTCAGGGTGACTTTCATTTCACGATTAAACCGGTTTTGCTCAAAAATGTTTCCTGAGACGATATGTAAGACAGATTCCAGAGAGATAAAGTGTCTCTTACGACTCAGTGAACCTAATTTTCTTTGCCTGACTCTTATAAAGATCAAATATGGCAGCAGGAGTTACAACGAAGCTACTATTCTATTGACGGCTGGGATGTATACAAAATTAGTTTATTTAATTCGTGCTATTTTTGCATTTCATAATATAAATCAAGTTAGCAAATAGGGATTGAATTTGTATTCTTCTTTTATGTGCAGCGTCCATTCAAAAAATGGGGGATCATGGCCCTCTGATAATTCATATCTTTGTAGCTTGAAGCAATATTTGAAATTTACTAGCCCCTCTACTCGTTGTTCTGTCATCTATTTGATGGGGCTTCTTAGGTAACTCACTGCTTTTCTTTATTCCTCCTGCCTTCAAAATCAACTTTTCAAACCCTACATTCCAAACTAGAAGTCCCGAATTTTATTAAGGTAAATGCAGCATCAATCTTCTCTCTCCTTGAATTCCGTTCTTTATCTTGATTTTATTTGTTTGTTTAGTGGCATATAAACTTTTATGCGTTATTTAATGCCGAAATTTAATTTCCTTGGGAGTATTACTAATTTTCTTTTAAAAATATATTGCTGGTAATATTTTTTTTATAATATTTTATAGTTTTTAATATTTTTTTCCTTAGAAATAGATGAGGATGGAAACAATATACTGAGGACGACGAAAATCAGTCATGGCCATAAATTCAGTAACAAATGATGAAACATGCGAGACATGCTGGACGATATATATATATATATATATATATAAAGCTTAGACCCGATAAAAAAATCAACAATTACTGAGATTTTTTGTTGTCTTTCAACGACATCACCATCACGTATATCAGACGGTATGAACGGATCCTACACAAAATTAATAGACGAAACTTGTCTATATTATTCAATGAAACCTGCATTAATATATATATGTGTGTGTGTGTGTGTGTGTGTGTGTGTGTGTGTGTGTGTGTGTGTGTGTGTGTGTGTGTGTTTCCTATCAAAAGGTATTGCCGGTACCTTTAATATAAAATCAATTTCTACACTTCCATAATGTTTTGCTCCCAGTTTGGGGTTTACAATTTGCCCATAGCTGGGTCCACAAGTGATAACAACTCGGTTCAGAAAGAACCTGGGAACAATAGCAATAAAGATTAATCAGAGGCCTTGCTGCCCGTTGTCCTATCGTCCTATCCAATACGTCCTATTCTTATTATTTTCCTTTCGCCTCAGTAAAGGTTTCTCCATTTTCTTTCACTCTCGGCATTCCTTTTCGTCTCAGTGGCTTCAACGATTTGCCTGAGCGTAAAAAATATGCATTTCTGGATTACATAAATTCAGTCGCAAAAATTATATGTACGCCTTTGTGCAAATTGATCGAAACAACTATTTAGTTTCCTTTCTTTCACCATACGGTCAGATTTAGACTCACTGGAGTGACAGGGTGTAATTAATTTCTGTTCTTTCTTTAGATTAGGTTATTTGCAGTGATGTGCAGTAATGTGAATCTATTTTTGGGGTGTATGACAAAATATGTTTGGCCTTCGGAAATATTACACCACCCATGATTACATAAGATTTTTATCACGCCCAGACACTATTGTCTCGATTATCGATTAATTGTTCAACGGCAATTGTCTGCGATGAACGTTACTCCAAGGAAACGTACAAAAATTGTAACGCTGCACAAACACATTAGCAAGCCTTATTAAAGAGATTGTGGATATTGTTGGTGTCATAATGGCGAATGAACAAACTGGATTCGTCAATCTAAAATGTAAAGGAAAATGATTGGAAGGGAAACAAAGCCAAGAGACGACGTATAGGTGATCAGGAAAAGTGTGAACGGGAGACATAAATCGTTTTGTTTCAATTAATTTGCACAAGTGTGTAATTCTTCCTCTTTCTCTTCCTGCTCCTTTCTCTTCTCCACCTCTTCCTCTTCCTCAAACGCCAAGAACATAGAAGCGATGCATGGTGGCTCGCTCAACAAGAAGATTATACTAGACTGGTCATTGATTAGCGCCTGGGTTTTGGTGTCCCCTCTCTTTCTTTCTTCTACCATTGCTTGGAGGATGGTTTTGAAGAGACATTCCAAACCACTTTTTGCCAAACCACTTTTGTTTCCTCTAATTTATGGGAGTCAAAACGTTTTTCTTGCCATTTATCTGCTGGTCGACTTTTCTCAGAATATTTCCTTGCTTATTCTGTTCATCCGAAAGTAATTATTATTGTTGATATAGGTAACATAATATTTACTATTATAAATATTATTGAAACAAAACAGACAGAGTACGAAATTTGCTAGGGACTACTAACGTTAGTTTTTCACTAAATATCCAGAGAAAACATTGTAGTCCATATTTCCATTACTTAGTCCGATTATTAGTCACGATATACGTGATCTTGATAATAGAACATCATGTGAGTTATCAATGTAAACTGTAGGCTATTAAATACGTAATATCAACCAATCAATTTCTTGCAACAGATAGAGCAGAATAACGATCCCACACCCAAAAATAAATTAATTCCTGATATTCAATTGATAACCCCTACGCCACGCTGTTTTCCACGCGATAAACGATAAACATAAGTTAAAAATTTTGGTGAGAGCTCAAGTGTAATCTCATACATATGTGCGGAAAGATTTTGCACGCGTTTTTGAAAAAAAAAAATTCCACGCATGTGTGCACTCGCTTAGTCTCACATAGCCTCGATATATACAATGAGGTAAGCGAGTACCGTGCCTTAGTCCGCACCCAAAGATCCTCACTCGCAACATATCGTGACAGGAAATCGTCTGAGTCTACAAAAGAGTGTGACTAAATAATTGCTTCTTCAGTATACCGACTCCACTGACGTTGTAGAATTATGTTTGAATACTGAATGCACTGATCTCACACTGTGCTGCGGGCGTAAGCAATAATTATTTCAAAATGTTATTTGCGATTTGCACACTCTTTAACGTCAGGATAAAAAAATCTTTACTTTCGTTACATATTTTTTAATGTAATGAATAAATATTTTCTAAACTGATAAATCACTGATAAAAAAACACCTCTGATAGCAGCAATTGTGTACATATAGGGAACAAAACAAGTTCTAGATTAAAAAATTCAAGGACTAAGCTCTGATCATTGATTTTGTTAGAAATATACAAATTTTCTCGAATTTACTAACTTTGCTTAGCACACACAAAACTCGCGAAATTTCACACCTCGATGCGAAATGTCTTCCGGCCAATAGAAAACTAGAAAACATCTAAAAACAAAATAGAAAGCCCAGAATCACACCCGGGAGTAAAATCCCAAATTACCTGTTCAGAGCCTCCACAACGAAATAAAAGGCGGAGTAAGCTCGACCGTCGCCAGAGAGATACGATAACGAGCGTAATTAACATGTACCCTTAACAAACGCCAAAGGATCGCTATCATTGTCGCTATCTTTCTCTCTCACCTCTCACCTCCTTCCTTTTCACCATTCACCTTGAGCGATAGCTTCAAAGACAATCCTACCCAACAACAAACGCTCATACATACATACATACGTCCTTGCCTACGTACACATAAACTCATTCTTGCAAGAACTACTATGAATTCTTGATACCCTTATTACTGTTTCTCATTGAACATTAACTTCTACCAATTCATGTTATTCTTTTCCAGTAATAAATTTCTATTGAAACATGCAAAATGAATACTTTTATTCTTCCACGCATTCCAATCTTCAATCTTCTGATGATAGCGAGCGAATAATCTTAAGTTGTAGGGAGTTCGGTTACGTTTCACACAAGACCAATTTAAAACACATTAACCATCTCCCTACTGCTACACTGATGACCCCCGACGACCAAAGAACACACGGCGTACTTCTACATACATTTGAGTAGATATATCTTAATTATTTCTGTTTATTTGTATTTGGTGTTATGAAAAAATTGTCGCCGTTTATATTTTTATTTCGAGTATGTCGACTGCGCAGTATACTAGAGTCAGTTGGACACCGTCTGTGAGAAAAAGCGCAAGTTGACGCAATTCACAACGTCAGAAATTTGGAAACCTCATGCTGTACTGATTGACATTCGCACGTGAAGATCCAATACGAACGTTTCAGATTCCTTCGGTGTCAATGTAAGGTTGGTTGGTTGTTTTATTTTTATGGCAAATCAACTTCGGTGGGTCATTTATTGCCAACTAAACTTTATTTATTTATTGCTGGTAATACCTTTTTCTTTCAACAATTTATTGTTGTTTTTTATATAAGTTTTGTGTCTAATAATACATTTTTCTTTTCGAGTATCAAGATTCATTGGAATTTGTTTTTAAGGTCAGGGTCCCCAAGTCATACCCTTGTTATTAAACCCATAACTGGAGGGAAGGGACGGATTAATACCTTTCCCAAGGGTACCAGTGCTTAAGTGAATGCAGGGTATTCAACTGGAATTCGAACTCGGCTCATCGATTTCTCTTTTCGAGCCGATATCCACTGCACCACAGCGCACATCCGTCACTACAGCACCCGGTATTCCCAAGCGGTCACCCATCTAAGTACTGACCAGGCTCAACGTTGCTTAAGTTCGGTGATGGAGCGAGAACCGGTGTATTCAACGTGATATGGCCGTAAGCCGTCAATGTAAGGACAATGCTGAGGATTTCGAAAGAGATGAATGAGTCTCATGGTGATCAACAAGATACGTAAAACTCAAATCACTCACTATGTTCATTCTTGGTGAGAGCCTCGAACACAACACAGAGGCCTACATCAAGTACCTTGAGAGGGTAGTGCAGGATGGTAGTTACACGAATCTAATTTCTTCACAAATTCATAAAAACAAGCTAAGATCAGAGAAAAATTGAAATGAAATATCAGATTTTTTCCGATCATCTTTAATCGTATTAGGTTTCGCGGTTGGTTTCAGCAAGTATTTTAACCATTTTCAGGAGGTGTAAGGGGTTAATTTCTCGTGCTAATGAGAATTAATTTGGGTCGATTTCAAAATGTTCGGACCGTATTCGGAAATCTATACAAAAATTTCACTATAAGGAAAAATTACTACGAAAAACATTACTATTTTTTTAAATATTAACCCGTCTGTATCACGTCTGCGCACTCGAAAGAATTTAACAAAAAATATTCTCTTATAGGGTACAAACCTGAATCTACATATGTTGAAAAAGTAGCTTTGTGATCCTGTTTTACCTGCTGGAGAACAGTTTTTCTTTCGCAAGTTTTCTCCAATGTGCAGACCAATTGAGTACATATGCATTGTTAAAAAATGAAAACAAAAAACCATGTCAAACAATAGTATCAACTAAAAATTGCATTTACAGTAATTATTATACATATATACTATAAACCTTACCTTTTTTAACAGTGCTAATGGAATTGGTTTTTAATAGAAAGAGGCTAACTCGAATTCCAGCCATGTGCGAAAAGTAAAAGCTCAGAATAAAAGCTCCTATTTTTTCAACACGAAAAATAAAATACAACTAAAAGAGTCAAAATATAAAGAAAAAGTAACAACGCCAAAACAAACCCCTTCTTGAAAATGGCTAACGAAATGACCGAAAGCGCTTTGAACAATGTATATTATGAAAATTTCTCTACTGACTGACTCCCACCAAACGGAAAACATAAGAGTGCTGGAAAAATAAATTAAAAAATTTATTAAATTTTCTTTGTCTGCAATATTTCACGAAAGATGGCTAAAAAGTATTTTGATGCGCATGCATTAACACACACACACACACACACACACACACACACATACACACATATATATATATATATATATATATATATATGGTTGTGTGAATGAAAAAATAAAATAAGTTACGCGTTCCTTTCCGTTCCGTCAGAGAGGTCTTTCAGGCTAATAAAAGTTTTATTGATAGAATCAATTACAAGTAAAATGCCAGAAAAAGGAGTAAGAAAAAAGGCCGTTTACAGTTTAGGTGGAACAGTGAAAAATATAGAAACGTACAGCTTTCAAATTAATTTTTTATAAGATTATCTTTGTGCATGTTTAACAAGCACATCATAATAAACATAAGATAAAGAATACAAAATAACTAATATATATATATATATATATATATATATATATATATATATATATAGTTAAATAAAGAAAACAAGAGGAAAACGATATTTGTCTTCATTATTGAAACATTCTGTTGTTTTCCTTGGATAATAACTGAGTATATTTTTGCATATATATATATTGTAATATAATTAATTTAACATTTTAGAGACACAAAATTTTACATGTTTCGGAATTATCTTCAATACGACTCCACCTTCAACTGATCATTTTTGGGGTGACTAAAAGAACATGTTAAATTAATTGTATTAAAATAATATTTAGTTCTACTTTTGTACTTAGCACTGTAAAATTAAAAATAACGTTAAGGAACAGTAACTTTCTCATTGTTCTTTCTTCATATTATATATATATATATATATATATATATATATATATATATATATATATATATATATTGGCTTTAAAGGTCGTGCTATACACTACGTTTTATATATCTCAAGAACCTTCATTCTGGAAGTTTTCGTGTGCTGATTATTGATTTACCTTCATTAGGGATAAGTCATTTGCTGCCATGATTGTTCCTTGGAGGTTATAGTAGAGCGGATTCCAGTTACCTTCGCTCGGGTGAATTTATTTAGTCACCATCTCTAGTTAGTTCACCATTTACACATTTGAGTTCTTCCGCTACTTGGAAGGTCTGATGTTTTTCTTAACCGTACAGTCTTGCTAACTACACTCTCACCCAATATGAAGACAGAAAGCGGGTTGCAATCAAACGCGTTAGTCGAGGGTGTGAACGGTCTACTGCGGACGACGAAAATCAGGCAGGGCCATAAATTCAGTAACAAATGATGAAATATATGAGACAGATGTTAGACGAGAGACAGGAATAGCGAAAGTAGCTTCCAGAAATTGGATAAAGTCTTGAGAGATACATCATTTGAAATTGGTGAATCTAAACTGAACCACAATGTAATATATAATCACCGGTACATAGAAATTGAATGGAAAGAAAATCTCTATTGAAATTTTTTTCTATATCAGCATATTTACATGGAATAATATATATTGTGATAACCAAAAGTCTTAAGAGAAAGATCGTTTGAAATTGGGATATCTAAACTGAAACACTATTTAATATATAATCACCTGTGCTTAGAGAGTGAAAGGAAAAACGTCTTTATTAAAAATTATTTATTATACCACCATGTTTGCATGGAACAAAATATATTGTGATACCCTCAATTCTAAAGAGATAGATCATTTGAAATAGAGATAGTAAACTGAACAACTATTTAAAATATAGTCACCTATACAAAGAAAGTGAAAGTAAGCAAACTCTTTATTAAAAAATATTTTTCTATCAGCATGTTTGCATGGAACAAAATATATTGTAATATCCAAAACTCTTAAGAGATAGATCATTTGAAATATGGATATCTAAACTGAACCACTATGTAATATAAAATCACCTGTACATAGAGAGTGAATGGAAAACTCCCTATTAAAAATTATTTTTACATCAGCATATTTGCATGGAACCAAATATATTGTGATACCCAAAAGGGGTAGTACTTCATTGCTTATTTCTTTTTTTTTCAGACTGACAAGTGTAGCCTAGAATATCACAACACCGGACACTCAGCTCTTTTCTCGTTACGAAGTGGGGAAATCGTGGTACAAGTGCAAGAATGGTGGCACAGTGTTCTTAGACGTAAAAATTAGGACATAAAATGTCACTCCGTATAAACTAAACCATGGAACAATTCTAACGGTAAAATTCGTACACAGCGTCGAGACGGAAATATAATTACAGAAAACCAAAGAAAATTTCTGTATGTGAACTGATGCGAAGTGAGGCTTAGCACTAATCAGTCGCTAAGCTTCCCACTTATTCTCAATGACGAGTTACAAAGGCTCTCTCTTGCACTTATGCAAATTAGGCATATTAATTTTTCAGTGTCACTACATCTCCCTGAAACGTATAAGTTTTATACCCGTAGTAGTTCTTGTACTTCTTCTCATGATAGTTTCATTACTTTGTTCTACTTCTCTCTCTCTCTCTCTCTCTCTCTCCCGTATTTCATTCTCTGGGTCTTCTAGAGACAAATGGTATCCTATCAGCGACGCCATTGATGTGAAGTGATGTTTAGCACTACTCAGTCCCTAAGCTCCATCTTATTCTCATTGACGAATTATATAGGCTCTCTCTTGCACTTATGCAAATTAGACATATTAATTTGCCAGTGTCACTACATGAACATTAATAATGTGAATATAAACATGAAACTAAAGCCAATAATCACAATGGTAGTGCTATCACAATAATCAAAGAAGCCACATGGAAAATAAATGGAAAACTTATATAAAAAAGAACTTAGCAAATCGCGCGTGTCGTGCCTGGTGATAAATGGTTTGTAATTTTGAAATGCCTTGTGACGTTTCTTTTCGTAACAAGTAAAAGCTAATGTTTACGTGTTAAAAATTCTTAGTCGGTACTGACTGGATGGAACTATTTGAATTTTGGAGTGTATCTATAAATATTTATTGCAAAAATATAAATGGCCAGGTGACCAGTTTAAAATAAAAGAAAAAAAATGATAAAATTTAAAGGAAGAATAGAAAAAATGTTTTCAGGATGTTTTGTCTGATGGGTTAGGTTGGTGTTCCAAAATCAAAGAAATATTTCAAGTGAAAAAAAAAACGGTGTGGTGCCAGCTTTTAAACCAAAACATAGGGTACTGTTTGCAGCATTGGATGAAATCAATGATAAATTAGCCACACTTGAAAAATGGGTGTAACTGACAAAAATTGACAAAGCAAAAAGGATAACACCTGAAGTGTATGTAAAAAAATTGCAGACCTGCACGACCGGCACCTCCCCCACCACCACCACCACCATGTTCTTAAAATGGAAACTTCTTCGGAAACACCAAGAATGGCTTTATTCAGAACATTTGCTAAGGATTCAGTTGTTGAATATGCTCAACAACTCGTTATTGACTTTTACTCGACCCCAAAGCGAGTGTTTCTAACTTGGGGGATCGATTTACTAGAACGTTGTATGAGAAACTGAGCACCCAGTAAATATCTTTCAATATTGAATTTTTCCCAAATTTTTTTTTTTTTTTTTTTTTTGGTAATCTGAATGTTTAAGGTCTAATCAGTAAGAATGCACTGAAAAAATGTTTAAAAAATGAAAAGAAAAAAACATTACGGGGTGCCTGTCATACACGTCCGCCAAAAAATATATTTCGTATCTGTGCTGATTTTTTTGAATGACTTAAACAAATATTAAGAATCTCATAGTAAAAAAAAACATTCACAAATTTATACACAGAAAGAGTTTACTTTAACAAACAGACCACAGACCCCTATTATCACTTTTTGATTTGGAAAAAAAATTCTACAAATCCAGCAAATATATTTCAACACCGGGATATCATCATATTAAATTACGATTTTAGAATGAAATACCAATAGTTCACAAACATGATATGTGGATGGTTTATCAGGATTGATATCCAAAATGCTGAATCCTTTGAAGATACTGTTATTGCAGCATTAAAAAGTGAAACAGAAATGAACTATATATTATGTACTATAGTAAGCTAACTACTAGTTTTTCTGGAAGAAACAAAAGTAAAAGCAGAGCAAAAGATGTTTATTCAGAAAATAAAGAAGCGACTAAAAGAAAATAAGAAATATAGACGATTTTTAAAACGAAATCCAGACTGGAATACTTACTCGCCATGTGATGGAGTACTAATGTTTGCACAAAGAGTAGTAACATTAGAATATTACATAAGAGGATATTAAATGAATTTCATAGTGGAAATCCTGGAATTTCAAGGGTGAAATCTTTTAAGCTAAGTATACTGGATCATGACTTGAAAAATTCGCAAAAGTCTGCAGAGGTTGTGCACTGACAGCAAAATCACTTACCACGAAATTACAATCTTGGCTTAAGTTAAATACTCCGTAATCAAGAATGCACAAAGATGTTGCTTGTCTAATAGACGGGTCACATTATCTTGTGGTATTGGATAGCTTTACTAAATAGCCTGAAATTTGTAAAATTATAAAAACAACTTCCATTGTTACAGTGAATTTTTTTTACATGAACTGTTGCCAAGATATGACATACCGGCTGTCATTGTCTCGGATTACGGTACACAATTCACAGCTTACGAATTCAATACATTTAGAAAAATGTTTTCAAATAAACATATTATTACCCCGCGTTATCACAGAAAGTCAAACGGACAAAATGAATGGTTTGTGGGTACTTTTAAGGGAGTTTTAAAATGAAGTAACGATAAAATGATTGAAGAAGTACAGCAAAAATTCAAATTTTGTGGAGTTAATAAAACACCCCCAGTAACACAAATAAACTAGTAAAGACGCCTAAAATAAAGAACACAAAGAGAATTCATGGCAAGTGTTCCATTCGAAAACAACCCTATTGCACTTTCTGCCTTCAGGCAGAGACGAGCCAAGACGCGACTATGCTGAACAGTAGAAAAAAGTAGACAAAATTCGATTCCACTTTAAAGAGGTCTACAAGTCATTTTTGTCCTAGTGTGCGCGCTTAGAATGCCCCACGTACAAAACCGACCTTGTGTAACATCCCGCCTTTTGTGAGGACGGCTCAGAAAAATACCCAGAGTCCCGCTTGAACTCGACTTGTTGAATTCTTTACCTTCCGACAAAGAGAAGACCAGACGAGGCTATGCCAAAGGGCAAAATCTCACCTGGGAAAAAGTAAACGAGACAGGATCCACCTTATTTGGAGTATGGAGAATTTTTTACCCTAGCGTACGCGCTCGGAATTCACCTAGGAAAATTGACCTTGTGCAACATCACACTTTTGTGGGGAGGCCTCGAATAAATAACCAGATTTCCGCTCAAATACGAAACTGTCGGTCCAGCTTTGTATCTTCGAGCAGAGAACAACTCAGTCGTGGCTCCATCTACGAACAGAGACTCGGTTCAGAAAAAAGACAGGTTCAGTGCCCGATTCTGGATATGCGGAAAGTTTTGACCCTTTGTTCGCACTTGGGTGCGCTATGTAAAGCCCGACTTTTTGTCATATATAATCTCAGTGGTGTGATATAAGGTAAATAACCAGTCGAGAGAGAGATGGTAATTGTCAAGGTCACTGTCTTTTGGAAGAGTAACGCTTAATTGGGGTTCTGTCTACCGACGGAGAATCAAAAGAAAAAATATACAATGCAGTGTTCCTGATCCCGCGGTTGTTTACGGGGCTCAACCTTAAATCCAATTTTGTGTAATATCTCGTCTCAGTGAGTAGACCATAATAAATATCCAGAGTTCCGAGAAGAGATCTCGCTATTGTCAAGTTCTGTGTCTTCAAGGAAAGTACGACTCAGTCAGAGTTCTGTCTGCGGAAAGTGATTCATCTGAAAAAAATAGATCATTCAAAATGTTGGATCTTGGGGTTGCATGGGCTGGGGGAATTTTAACCTTTGGGCCGAGTGCTCGCACTCGTGTACCCTAACTTAAACCTTACCTTCCGTAACATCCCATCTCAGGGTGGAGACTTTGGGTAAATATCAAGTGTTCCGAGAAGAGGGCTTGCAATTGTCAAGTCCTATGTCTTCGGGTAGAGTTCGAGTTATTCTATATACGGAGAATCGACTGAGACAAATTGGCATTGAAAATACTCTAACCTCCGATTGAGATTGCGGTGGTTGGTTAAATTTGACCCTTGGTCCGAACGTTCCAGTTACTCAAGTTAAATCCGACACTCTCAGTGAGGAAACTTCAGGTAAATATCCAGAATTCCCAGAGAGTTTGCAGCTGTCAATCTCTCTGTTTTCAGATGGAATATGACTCAGTCGGGACTATGTCTACGGACAGAGACTCGGCAGTGAAAAATAGACAATGCAATGTGCCCGATCTAGTGGTTGAAAGGGAGGGGCTGCGTGAATTTTGACCCTTAGCACGAGTGTACGCTTTCGGGATCTTCACGTTAATTCCGATCCTGTGTAACATTCCGTATCAGTCGGGAGACTTTTGGTAAATAGCCATAACTACGAGAGTGCTCGCAATTGCCAAGCTCTCTGTCTTTAGACAGTAAGACTCAGTGAAGACTCACTACGGAGAGAAACTTTGGGGAGTTTAAACAATCTGTTGTCTGGCTCGAAATGTTAAGCATTCTTTGGTTAGAAAATATTAGCTTTGAAAGATAAGTTGACGCATTGAAAGTCAGCATTCGACTTACCGATTTTCAATACCTGTAAAAAGTTACAACTTCATTCTTTATGCAGACACAAAATAGTTTCTACTTTTTCTAATACCTTATAGTAATTACTCTTTATTGTTAAAACTGGACATCACTGAAACAAGCCTTCAGGGATAAGATAACACCCAACAAACTTTTTAATATTAGTTTAACTCTCCCAGCTACAAGACATCACGCCGTGTACATTGAATCGAACCAGCCTCATTCTCATCGTATTCCTTTAGTTTTTTGCTTTTGATAGTTTCTTTCCAAAAGATTTGTGGAACACAATCGCAGGAAGATGCATACCCGACCATTAGAAGGTTAACATTTTCAAGTCTAGAGTTAACCGTTATCCATCACATATGTCCGCATAAACTACGTTCCTTACTTTTACCATACACAAAACCGCCTTCAGTAGCCACCTACTTTGAGTGGCTCATGGATCTTTTATAATGTGATCATTACTAAAAAAAACGGAAAGTTTTACGACTCTAAAACGCATTTCATCTATTCTTCTTTGATAAACACAGCTTTCAATTTGAACTCCTCAAATATAGTCTTGTGACAGATTTAAGTCTAAATGATTGAAAACAATGATACATACGTCACGCATATCGTTCATATTAACTTTAATAAAACAATATGGATTCAAATCACAACCAGATATTTTTCAGATATATTTTTTATCACATTGGGTTAGTCTACTTATTAATTGTTTTAGAAATAATAGCAGCAAAGCAACGTCATTATTCTCTTGAAGTAATTGTCCAATATTTAACAAAGTATATTGCTGTCTTCTTTCAGTCGGTAAATCTGTGAAAAGACTCCTAATGTCTTCCTCTCTTCTTTTGATGATATAAATCCTTTTACGCAGTGTTAACGTTGTCTTTACAAGTTTTGGCATTCATATCCTTCTACATACTGTGTGGCTTAAGGATGTTGATGATCATTGCTTTCCACATTTTCTATCATTTGTAGAACATATTTTTAATATATTAAATATTAATAACACATCACTCAATAAATCCTGGGCCTAACTAATAAAACAACAACTTTTAGGCAAACTCGACTTTATTTATCAACATAGTCTCCTTCTTGGGTGATACATTGATTCTCTAACAATTCGATGCCTTTTTTGTAGAACGATTTGTCTTTGGCCTTAAAATACACCTCAGTTATCAAGTCGCTGGGGAGGGGGCAGATCTGGTGAATAGGGTGGATGCGAAAGCAATTCGAAATGAAAGATCACCTTCTTCTTCTTCTTCTTCTTCTTCTTCTTCTTCTTCATTCGTGGCCGTTTTTGGCGATTTCTTCCTTCTAACGCAACAATAATGCTATATAATATTTGCTATTGATGGTTCTTCCTATCTCAAGGTAATCGATGAACAAAATACCTTGTTCATGTCAAAATACAGAGGCCAAAACCTTACTTGCTTTAGACGGCTTCACTTACTGCTGTCCAATCAGCTGACTGCTGATTTAAGTGAAATAGTGGATCCATGTTTCATCCATTGTCGTATATTTACTCAACAACTCTTTCTAGTTTCGTTGAAATAATTGCAAACAACGCTCTGAATCGTCGACGCGTTGTTGTTTTTGATCGACATTGAACACATTTCTCATTGACAAATGTTCAGGCAAAATGATGAATACACTGCCTTCTGATATGTTCAACTCTGCTAGTAGCTCACACAACTTCAATTTGTGATAGGCCAAAGTAAGTTTGTGGATTTGTTAGTGTTTTTCGAGACAACTGCCGATTTGGGGTGACCAGAGCGTTCAGTAACATTTTTGTGTGTACAACCGCGTTTAAAATCAGCATACCACCTCTTGTTTTCGACGGAGCAGAGTCCGAATAATACTTATCAAGTCATTGCTTTGCTTGAACAGCATTTTTCTATCAGAAAGAAATGCTTTACTAACACACGAAATTCAGATTTTTAAATTGTTTTGAAAATTTGCAGCTGTAACTTCACTTGAATAACTGTAATTTGTAAACTATTAATCCGATTGGGCCAAAATGTTGTCACGTGCCATTTCAAAGTTAGTACTTTATAAAAATTAGATGGATTTTTTATTAGTAGCGCCATCTATATGTCAGACCCAAGACTTATTCAGTAATGTGTTATTAATATATTTTTCTTACCTATCCTAAACGCTTTTTGTCATCTGTTTGATAAAGCAAGCTAGGTAGGTAATGTCTTGTTTCCCTCTGGAGCTCTTACTTTGAAATTTTCTTGTGAGTATCTAATTTACCAAGCTCTTGTCTCTCATTATTTTCTCATAAAATGTCTTTCTCGTGTTATGTATAAGATTAATTCCTCATTTTTTAAAAAACTTTGTTGCTCATATGTTCGGTTTATAGTATTCTCTACATCCTTTTGTAGAACCACATTTCTGTTGCTTCAAGTTTCCTTATCTGTGAGATTGTTCTGCATTCAACTGCTATACAGGAGTACTTATATTAAGTAACAGTTCAATATCATTTCATAGTTTCTCACAAATTGTTTTCTGTTAATACTCTGCTGAGCTTTCGGACGGCAACTTTCTCTATCCCAAATGTATGCTCGGAATTCATTGTCATATGCTAAATAACAATTCAGTCCTCTTTTCTTTGTTTGAAACAAATTTTTCCTGTTTCTTAATTCTTTGCAGAACTTTAGGAAGATTGTTTCTTAACTTGTTATTTTTCTATTTGTTACGTCTGGTCATTGTCCACTAAAAAGAATCTATCAGGATTTTTTATATACTAAAGTTCACCAAATACAAGGTTCAATATTAACTGAGTGGTACTGTTAAATCGTTATGATGAATGAGTTGCATGTCTTATAAATGAAAATAGGTGTTGGGAAGCAGATATGTGAATGAAAATGATAACAATTAACCCCTGACTTCTTATCATCCACCATTGTTCATATAGGTTTATTGATACGTGCCTCTGACGGTCATTTCATGACGTGATGGAGAAGCTTGCGTGGTCCAGTGACTCAGAGAGCGATGTCGGAAGTTCTAAACACTTAGTAGAGCCACCATTAGCAGCAAGGTTGAACACGAGGACCCAGACTAAGCGCGACCAACCTCAAAGATCACAACATTGGAGCAAGTGGATAACGATTACAACAGCTCTCAACACGAACCCTCAGCGTACCCGAGCCAACCCTTCCTGAACTTCAACCAATCTCCCCACGATGTGTTTGTTTGACCTCGGACTGGCCAAAGTAGAATTGCCTGTTATCACCTGGCTAGGTTGGTCCAGACACGCGAGAGGTCGGTACATAGTTAAAACCAAATATAACGGTAGCTGATAGCTGGCAAACGGAATATAATTAGTACAACACTACCACGTCACGAGTGTAGCTTTATATATATTTATATATCGACAATAATTAGCAAGTCAAAGCTAGATGACGCGAAAAATGTGGGCTGGTATTTCGATAACAAATCATAGTAAAAACTTCTCGGAAATGGTGGTTTTTCTCAATCGGTTCTAGTAGCACGTCGATTTCAAATCGACCGTTTTCTTCAAATTACGGGCCCAATTCTGCAAATTTTGTTTTCCGCCTCAGCTTTAATGAAAAGGCACAAAACCGGAGTGGTAAATGTATCTACGGGAGTTCAATTTTCTTTTACGGTATAATTCTTGGCAGCTCAAAATAAAAATAATATCAGTTATCCATTTCGAATGAGTCTTTGTCCCTTCACTTCTGAAGGTGAGAAAACTTACTCTCTCTTATTGCTTGCCTGTCCGTACCAAAAGCTCAAGTAGCCCAACACAAGAAATTCTAACAGTCCAGTTTGATCTAGGATAACGCAATGGTCAAAACAGGACATGTTATGTCCTTTGTATTATTTTGCACACATTCAGTCAGATTTTCCCAATGAAAGTAATTATATTTTCCAATTTTATAGAAACCTCTTTTTATTATTAAAACCAATAAAATGAATACCAGCCATCTGGAAATGACGGTCATGCTACAAAAGATGCCACTCAAAATTATAACATATAAAGCAGTCCGTTGCAGTTTCATAACTAAATTCTACCTGTTTCATTCCATATGTTCTGCAGAGGAAGATCATGGAATCAAGTGTATGAGTTACTTCCTGAGAAATTGAGGTTCACCTTAAATTCACTCCATGGGCATTTTTCCATTCTGATTTTCTTTCATTTCAACCAACCTTTGCAAAGTAAAATGGCAATAAACTTGCTAAACAATTGCTGGTGATAATAGATACTATAGCTGGAAACACAAAACATGTCTTCCATTGTATTGCATTGTTGTCTTTATAAAATTAATGCTACATATAATAGCAAACGCGCTAAAGCTCTTGTCTATCATGATTCTCTACAAACCCTCTTTACAAAAATACGTCAATGAAACCTGATCTCGTATAGATTGATGTTTTTACAAATAAATATTCTATTCATACGAATCTATTCAATAAATCTTAGCATTAAATAACCCATTCGGGTTCATATGTCGTAAAGCCAAATACACCAATACCATGATCTACAAACTGATTTCTTAAAAAAATACATATTTTATTCATACTGACCTATCCAAAACATTTTATTGGCATTAAATAAACCATTGAGGTTGATAAGTCGTAAAACAAATGGAATACATATTCTGTTCATAGGAACCTATCCTTAAAATCTTTTCGGCATTAATATCAACCTTTCATAAACAAAATATACCCAAACTCTGATCTACCATGTGATTTCTTACAAGAAATACATACTCTATTCATATGAATTTATTCTAAAAATCTTGTCGTTATTAAATAAGCCATTAAGGTTAATATGCTGTAAAACAAAATAAACCCAAACCTTTATATACAAACTAAATTCTTAGGAAAAATACATAATGTATTCACACAAAGCTATTCTAAAATTCTTGTTGATATGCGCTAAAACAATATAAAGCCAAATCGGTTGGTTCTGCCGGAAGATAAACAACTCTTTGTGTCATAGGAGCACACACAACCATTCGTCACATCAAATCACCTAATGTTTGAATCAATATAATCTCTGATTATTAGCCTTTGTGCTTTTGGTAATAATTAGGTAAACAATGATTTCATTATTGATCAGCTAATTTTTTATAGCAGTAATTTTCACGCAATACAGGGCCTGAAAGATAGAATAGCTAATGAGGTGTGTAAGTAAAGTTGATAGGAATTGAAAGTTATAGGAAGAAAGAGGATGGATATGGATTAAAACTTATCTTAGATATCATAGTGCATACATAAATATCCACGTACGTGTCTTTTTCACAGAGTAGAGGTCTCGAGGAGAGGCCCAACTAGAGCTCACTGTTTACAATCGAAATACCATGAAAATGTAAGTGATTTGACACCGTGGATATGTCCTATCTGCAAAGGTCTGAACTAGTAGAACTAAAAAATAGACGTTGGCACCCACTCGCATCAGGATAATAATTCTCTTTCCCTACTATATATATATATATATATATGTGTGTGTGTGTGTGTGTGTGTGTGTGTGTGTGTGTGTGTGTGTGTGTGTGTTACAGGAGGGATATATATTTCTTCCCTCCTGCAACATTCAGGATGTTGCGATTAATGTAAAATGTTTTAATGTAAAATACTCGTTAAAAATCACCTGAAGACACCACTCATGGTAGAAACCTGGGTAGCGAAATAACTCGTTTAAAAATGGAAAATATTCAAAAGTTCTACAATATAATTGTATCGAACATATTTTAATACAAATGTGTACTGGTCAAACCCTATTATGACAAAAAACTAGGTATTAAACAAACAATCGATTTATATATATATATATATATATATATATATAAAATAAAATTCCAAATTCTACATAAGTTGTACAGTTATTTAAGCAAGAAAAAGCTCCCTTCTTTAGCAACGATAAAAAGCAAAGCATTTAATTTCAAATTTGGTTAAAAAAAATTCCCACACCGGAATGGTAAATCTAAAATGAGAATTTGGCAAATAATATATATACGTATACATACACACACACCCGCACTCACACACACACATGCACTTCCTCCCCAATATACAGATACACATGCATATCCTTACACACACACACACACACACACACACACACACACACACACACACACACACACACACACATATATGGTTTTGTTAACATTTTGGTCTCTCAAGTTTCGTTCTGTCACATACTTTAAAATTTGTCTTCATCACAGGACAAAACGTGTATGCGAGAAAAATAGTTTTTCTCCTGGCTTCTTTATATACCTATATATATATATATATATATATATATATATATATATATATATATATATAAATAACAAAAATAAGCTTTTATGTAGATGACTAATATATATATATATATATATATATATATATATATATTAGTCATCCACATAAAAGCCTGTTTCGCTGTATCACAGCTCATCAGTGTGGCTAGACACATCCACTTGCTTCTAGCCGAGATCGAATCACGACCGATTTGGTGTCAGTCGGAGTCGCGTCCCCAAAAGGAAGTTTTTATAGCTAAAATCTAAATAAAAAAGATCCTATTAATATTAATTTTATCAATATTAAAAATGATCCAGGTGGATGGCTCGATATAAATACTGTTTTCTATTTTGCAGAGCCAAAAAATATGTATATTATATCAATAAATTCCAGAATTTGTTTTTTGATATAATCTCTCTCTCTCTCTATATATATATATATATATATATATGTGTGTGTGTGTGTGTGTGTGTGTGTGTGTGTGTGTGGTGCATGTGGCATATTTAATCAGCGTGTTTTCATCTAAATAAGTTTAATTAAAAGAATCTTTAAAGTCTGTTTAATTTTTTATTATAGTTTTTCAACCTTCTAATACGGTGTTCAGTATTTTTTCCGAAGTTGTGGATAAACTTTCCAATGCTCATATTTTCTTCTTGCTTACTTCGTGTACTTTCGAACAGGCAGAGATTAAGAGGAAGATTGTGGTGTAAAAGAACTCTCTTGTACTTGAACCAAGCAAAATTTAGAATCATCAAATCTGATATCTTTCTGGCCTAAAAATCGTTCTATCTGCTTACAGTCATGGCTGGAAGTATTCAATATTATCAGTCAGTAAGATATTCACATAGAAATCTGAATGAGTATTGCTTAGTAGCAAAAATATATTTATGCAATCTGACCGAACACAATGAGGTTTACTTAACAAATCTGTCGCTAAACCAAATGTATTGGCGAGCTTTTGTATATTATCAAAATTTCTTTTCCGGTAATCGACTTATTTATTCTGATTATTTTTAAACCATGCAACTTGTATAGTCAGCATCAGCGCTATAATTATTCAGGGTCATATTCCTTTTTTTAATAATATGTTCGTTTTTTGAGAATTCAAATTGGGTCCTCCAAGATTTTTGAAATGTAATGTCTAATCAGGTAAATGATTACATACTGGTTTTTATCTAAATGATTCCATAATTGGCTCCATGAGTTCCTTTATTTTTCTTCCGTTAATAATAAGATATTCAGTTTGTTTTAAGAATCATATATTCTTCATTATTCAATGTTTCTGACGATAAAATGCATCCGGCAGCAAGCCCTCTGATTAAGAGTTTGTGAGGAGCATGGAACCACCTCTTAACTGCTGTTGTTTCCAGGTTCACCTTGACCCGGAGTGGTAGCACCTGTTAGGGTCCTAGCTATGGGCAAATAGTTACCCCCAAACTGCCGTCAAAAAAATATACATTTTTTGAAGGAAAAAAAATTACAAACATAACACATTTTTTAAGGAAATAAATTATTGCCATGACATTTTTGAAGGAAAAAATAACTATTACCAGTAATACATTTTTAATACAAAACTAGAAATCATCTTCAGTTTTCTAAAATAAAACAAAAAAACATTTTGCATCAAAATCTGACTAAATCAACCTTCTCAATATAACCAAACATTTAAAAAAATACCATAAAACCCAACTTTTTGGCATTAAATAAGCCACAGAGGTTGATATGCCATTAAAATCTCAAACTCAACATCTCTCAAACTAAAACTCATCATTCAAGACAAGAAAGTCACAATTTTCAGAAAGAGTGTATCAAGTATTCTTCTTTCTAATGTATTGTGTTCCTTCATGGCTGTGAGTATCATGGCTCTCCACAACTACTTCTCCTTTATACCCAAACTAAAAAGCAAATTTTTATCCTTTACTATTATTTCAAATCTCCGTTCTAGCATCTATTTACACAATTTCGAGAAATAGGCTATTCGTTGTTTCTCTCTGTTTTTCTTGATTTCAAAATTTCCTCTGATTGTCAAACTCTCCAAGCCCACTTTCCTCGTAATATGCCCTAGAAATTTCAACTGTATCTTTATGTTTGCAAGTATAAGTACCCATTCCGTTCTCATTTTCCTTAAAAGTCTATCGTTTGTAGGATGCCAGCTAGCGTGTCTTCTCAGCATTTTTTTCTTAGACCATGTTTTGTTGCCAAAATTCTTTTCCTTATCTCTGAAGAAATTGTCTAGCATCTACTGGCTATTGGAGAATTCATATTACATAGCAATTCAGTACACATTTCTTGTTTTTAAATAATTCTTCCTGTTTTCATTATTTTGGCATTTAGAAAATATATTTTGCTATTCTAATGTATCTTCGGATTTCTGTGCCACAGTTTCTGTCTTCTTTTTAAATGATTTTTGTATCATTATTTTTTGTGTACTTGCTTGATTCTGGCGTCTCCAATTCATAGCTTGCATCGTGGAATAATATTAAATCTGCGCTCACTCAGTCTTTTTTTGTAGATGAAATTAACGTCAACACGGATAAAGTACATTCTGAATTATTAATTGTTCCAGTCATCTTTTCATTTTAAATCTCTTTAAAAAAAAGTTTCATATGAAGTCACGCTACTTTTACTATTTTCTTTGAGAAATTCTCCTAAAGAATTTAGATTTAACGAGAAAAAATGTGTTGGTATTTACTGTAACTCTTCTGGCCTCTTTATAGAAAACTTCCTCTTGTTTAGACACTTAAAAGCTGTGAAATGTCATGAACATTTGTTTGATTGCTCCTGTCTGTTCTACTGCCAGACAGAGCGATATAATATGAAATAAAATTCCAGGGGCAATAAACGAAATTAAAAGAAATGCTTTCCGTTAGCAAAACAGAACGACTCTTCTGAAATGTAAACATAGCGTGTCCACCACGCAAACTACTAACAACAAAAAAGACTGATAGCGAGATATGTATTATTTGTTTGACAATAAATCTAAAAGCAATTTTCTAACTTCAGTTCAGAATTTGGTCATTAAAGCGATCTCTATTTCTACTTATAGAATCACCACAAAAATAAAACTTGATAAAATAAACCAACTCGCCGATTTTGGTGATAACCTCAATTCAATAGAATTATGTTGCCACACTAGTGTATCATGTTTCATTTATTTTTTTAAACTTGTTATAACGTAAAGAAGCTGTGTTAAAATAAAGAAAAGAATCTAGAATCTGATGGATTTATGAAATAAAACATTCTCTCTGAAAAGTTAGGCACAAGAATTCAAGAACTGTTAGAAGCTGATGCAAAGAGTTACGTAAAAGATGATCGGATATAATTATAACAGGTGTTTCGACATCCCTAGACATATCGATGTAGACCTGTTGAAATTCTTCGGTTGTTGAAAATAAAAAATTCTTTTTTGTCTTAAATATTTACTTTTTTCTTTTCTCTTTTATCTCTTTTCTATATTCCGTAACAGTCCATGTATGTCTTTTTTTTATTTATCTGAAAGTCATACAATCCCCGATTACTTTCATATGCTAAAAAAAAAACCGTTTCATCTTCCCCTTTTTTTTACTCCAACCCACCATGAAGAATGGTTCTAAACTTTTATCTCTTTTCACGCCATACTTTCATTCTGATTTTTTATTGTTTTTTGATACTTTATCAGCAAACCTGTTTCTATTTTTCTTTATAAATTTCATCCTATATATATATATATATATATAGTCATCCGCAGACAGATCTGTTTCGCTGTATCACAGCTCATCAGTACGGTTAGACTCCGATTGCTTTTTAACCCAGGATTGATATATATATATATATATATATATATATATATATATATATATATATATATATATATATTATCCTACGTCTATGGCACGACTCGGAGTTTCATTCATTTTTTATTTTTAACATTTTGTATTTTTATTTTTATTTTAAATATAAACTTTGAATTTTTATCTTCATGTAACCTTAGAATATTTAAATATTTAATATTGTTTTTAAAAAAAGAAGTAAATTAACTTTATAAGATTTAATTCCTATGACAATCGACTTAATTTAAATTCAAATCTAAGAAACTGTGAGTTTGAAATTTGTACCTGGGGATTGCATAACACATGAAGCTTTGAGTCTCTCCGTATACATTGGATAATCTGTATATTCATTAATATTAATAGAATATAGCTCTGTTCATACATTGAGCACTGTTTTATTAACACCTGAATAATAATACTATACATATGTGCACCCTCATATGTATATTTATTAAGTTAGGTCACTATATATATATTTATATACCTATGTTCTATGTGAAATAAGTTTGAATGTTGGATCTGAAGTGACGTCCAAATTCACCGCATTGTAGGCTAAGAGGGATTGGTTGATGGAAAGTTCTCGCTTTCTTTTAGGCTCTATCCATCTCTTCTATTTGTCTTTTGCTACTTTTAAAAGATGTCTTTTCGTGTACTGCTCGTTTTCAATTAGTTCTTTCTGCAGCATCCGTCTCCCAATCGATATCCGTTCTCGGTTAGTTGTTTTCTGAGCTGATTCTTGGATATATATATATATATATATATATATATATATATATATATATATATATACGCATTACTCATTTAGTAATGAATTAGAATACTCTTGACTACTGGCGTATGTTTACATGATATATCACACGCTAAAAGTCTGCCTCCATCTACCGAGCGCCCATAGATCAGAATCACCGACTGATATCAAATCGGTCGGGTTTCAATCCTAGCTAAAAGCAATCAGATGTCTAAGCGTACTGATGAGCTGTGATACAGCGAAACAGATCTGTCTACGGATGACTATATATATATATATATATATATATATATATATATATATTAGTATTTACGAACAGAAGTAAACATGCTGAGAGTGGTTCAATATATTTAAATCTAAGGACGACATGTTTCAGGGTAACTGAAAGTCAAGCTAAACTATAAAGATACTAAATGATATAATTTAATGTCTAAAAACAAAAATAAATAATTTGTGTTGTTTTTTTAATTTTATTTTATAATAAAATTGCTTAAATTATTTTTTACTTTTAGAAAATAATTCATGTTTAAATGATATAAAGTTATGATTTTAATAGCTTTTGTTTAATTTAAAAATATATATAGTCTTGTATGTCTTCTTAGGAAAAGCGTATAACTAAGAAAGGCTAGGTTCGAAAAAATCAGGTGCACATAAATATTTTGATAAGAATCGTCAGAATCACTTTCACAACTTTTCCCCCTGAAATTTTTAGTTGATACCCTTTTTTAGTAGACGCACCTTTATTTAACAAAATTTTATTTCATCTACAAGCCTGAACATTTCAGAAATCTTATTAAAGAAAAATAGAGCTTCCGGAAAAATTCAAATCTGTGACTTCCTTCAATGTTTAGGTCAGTAAACGAAATAAAATACTGTTTAAAAAATATACTCTGCGTCTGATCAACTATGAGTATTAACTAAAAATTACATCTAAAGTAATAAAAATGTTGTTTAATAAATAAAAATCCAGTATGTATTAGGGCTTTTGATTAAATTGAATACAAAAGAAAATAACTACTATTATAAAATTACTATGTATTACATCATAGTCTTATTATTCACTCATTAAAGTATTTTCGCTGGTTTCCATACACATATAGACTGCGCTAGATGTAATTTCGCACAACACTAGAACTTGCTACAAAACAAAACATTAAACTGAAAACTATAGCTATGTTCTGTTTGAAATAAGTCTTATGCTGGAACTGGAGTGATGTCCAAAGTCACAGCATTGTAGAATAAGAGGGCCTGTGTGATAGAGATGTCTGTCAAGCACATGACCCAGGCTGTGACTGAGTGAGTAAGGCAGGCAGGCAGACAGGCAGACAAGCGAATCAGACTCGAAACCACCCAGCCAGCGACGGCTCGGTATTCGTTGTTGGCTAAGTATCGAAGAGATCAGTGACGACCACACACAGGCGTGATCGGACGGCGGCCGGACGCCAGCATGCAAGCACTTGGCTCGAACAGGCAAGCAGGCAGGCAGGCTGGTAGCACTCCCTAGCGCGCGTTCAGCAGGCAGGCGAATCGGACTTTCCTTTAGGCTCTATTTGTCTTTTCGTGTACTGCTCGTTTCCAATCAGTTCTTTCTGCAGCATCCTTCTAACAAGTGACCGTATCGATTTTCGTCCACACTAAGGTGTTTTTTGAGCTGTTTCTTTAATCGACAATGTGGCGCTTCACGTCGTCTCTTGCCAGATACGAGCTCTGAGAAAATTTGTTTGAGCAGGCGATGGTCTGCCATTCGGGCAAAGTGTCCGGCCCATCGAAGTCGTTTGCAACTCAGGATAGTTTCTAGACTTATAAATTATAAATTCATGATCTATAAATGAGATTTGATATTTTATGGTTGCTCTTTGAAAACTCAGTGTAAATCAACACTCATGATGTTGCAAGTTTTAAAATAATCCCGAGAGGACAATATTCATTTCATGGAAAAGTATGAAAAAATAATTTTAAAATTGCGCGAAAGCTGTTCGCAATTTATTTTTCATTTTATTTCTCTGCCGCCTGATATTAACCTAAATCCCCTGAGAGTGACAGTTGCTACAGCAGCTATGTTCCTGCTGCCACCTAAGAAGGAAAAATGGTTTCGAGAGAAAAATAGTTTCGACGATCTACAAGCATGTTTATCCTTTATCAAACATATTATTATATATATATAAATGATATATACGATATATATATCTGATAAATATATAGTATATATTATATGTATATATGATAACAATTTTACATACATATAATCAATTAAGGTTTTTACAAATAAAAGCAATGTATTTTGGTTGATCGTTAGATGTTTGTAATAGGCCATGCAAAACTGAGTTTATGTGTACGTGTTGTATATCGACAAACAACAAACACGCATATATATAAAAATATGAAGTTATATTTTTATTGATGACGATGGACCGTGTAGAATAGGGAACAGAGAATTGAGAGAGCGCGCTTCTAATGGGTTGACGGGAGTGTAGTCTTATCTGTTGTGTCTCTCTCTTCACCGGCCGATCTCTGTTGCTCCTCTACTACTGGCGAATGCGTGTGCCGAGGTCTTTTTATAATCTTCCAGAACCGGGACTTTTTCTTCTGGTTTTGCCTCGCCCACGCACACCCACGTAATTCTCAGAGACACCTGTTCTGTTTGCCTCTGTAGTTATTTCCGCTGCTGCCGGAAATAAGGTCAAACGACATCCGTTCCTTTCAACGACCGGAAACACCCTCGCTTGCATCAGCCTTCCTCGGGTGGGGCCAGATTGTTATATTACATACGTAGGTAGGAACGTATGTGTGTATGTATGTATGAGCATTTGTTGGGTGGAAGTGTCTTTGAAGTATTCGCTCAGCCTTAAAGTGTTCCGTCCGTTTATCAAGTATCAGGAAAGACAGACGGGTGAACCGTGAGAAGAAAGAGGTGAGGGAGAAAGAATGAGATAATAATAATAACGGTCGCTTGACGTTTGTCGAGGGACTCCTTAATTAAACTCGTCTTCTTTTCTCTCTGGCGATAGTCGTCTTGTCCCTTCTTTTATGTTGTTTTGGGGTTCGGAATTTGCGCACGGATGTGATTCTGGCCTTTCCGTTGAACGACAAACAAACTTTGCGTCTGCTCGCGAAAAGCGTCCATAAAAATTTTTTTTTTCTTATAAATGAAAATTATTTGAATTTACTTTTTAGATGTTTCCTAGTTTTCTATTGGCCGAAAAACATTTTGCATCGAGGTGTGAAATTTCGTGAATTTTTTTTGTCTCTTTTGCATGTGTGTAAGTTTGTAATTCGAGTAAATTTGTTTATTTCTAACACAATCAATGAGTCAGTGCTTAGCTATGAATTTTTAAATCTAGAAGTTGTTTTTGTCACTACAATATATATATATATATATATATATATACGTATATGTTTAGAAAATGTATATAATAGTATATGTTTAGAATATATATATATATATATATATATATATATATATATATATATATATATAAAATATTTTTTCTAAACATATACTGTTAAATATAAGAGACAAGGAATGTCTATTATGTTTAATCATGAGCCGTTCTAAACATCGTATTTTGGCTTTAATTTCAATTGAAAATACAGACAAAAATTCTCCAACATTTGGATAATTCCTGTTTGGCTGTGTGTATTTGCCGTTTAATGAGGTTCCATTGAAATTTCTTGGTGTTAGGATTATTTAATTCTGCGGCATCATGTAACTTAAATTTAGTGTATCGAGGCAGCAAATAATTTTCTAAACATATACTGTTAAATATAAGAGACAATGAATGACTATTATGTTTAATCTGTTATATTTAACAGTATATGTTTAGAAAATTATTTGCTGCCTCGATACACTAAATATATATATGAAATTTAGGGAAGGTAAAAATATAAACTCGGGTATTTTACTAAATTACACGAGCTCTTTACTGGTTCTTGCATTGTAAACGTAGCGAAAAATCTGTGACGTCATTGAAAGTTAGAAAACCTACGTCAATTTACATAATGAAGATCAACTCTCGATTGGGAATCTTTCAAAGAGTGTGGGGAAATTTAAAAGTGTTTATTATAGAACTTTAAGAAAACTTGAGGAAACTGTGTTATGCGAAGCCAAGAAACCACCTAGCAGGACTAGGAAAACTACTGCAAGTGAAGACAGATGGATTGGTAAAGAATAATAACCGAGCTAATGCTAACCATGGCATTAAAATATTAAGGCACACTATTCTCCGAAGACTTAATGAAATAAATCTAAACATTCGAGCAGCCTTTACAACGCCTTACATTTCTAAAAAGAATCAAATGAGCCGATTGAAATTTGCCACTGAACACCTCATAAGAAGAACAGTGGGATTGTGTTCATTTCAACAATGAGTCAAAGTTTAACATGTTTGGTTGTGACGGGAGAAGGTTCGTTTGACGCAGTCCTCAGGAACGATATTTGCCTCAGTACACTAAAAGTAGCGCTAAATTTTGGAGGAGAAATTATGATGGTTTTTGGCATGATTTTAGCTTCTGATACGGGATCTCTTGTTAGGCTACACGGTAGAATTAATGCAACTATATACAAAGAGATATTGAAAAAACATATTGTAACTAATTTGAGAACTGCAATCAATCAGCCAGCTGTATTTATAAGGCGTCATGTCACACAGTGAATTCTGTTAAGACATTTCTTTCTTAGGAGGATGTTACTGTTATGGAGTGGCCTGCTCAAAGCACCAGACATGTATCCTATTGAGAAGGTTTAGAAGTTTCTAAATGAAAGACCGAAAGAAAAAAGTTCAACCAATGTCAAAGAACTATGGATTAATTTAAAAGGAGAATGGGAGAAAATATCCGTTAATGAATGCAAGACATTAATTCGCATATATAGCAAAAGATGTCAAGCTGTTATTGAAAGTAAAGGTTTTTCACATCAAATACTAATGAATTAAGAATGCTATTTTCATTTGGATATGATGTATCATAATATACATCATATATAATAGTATGATTTTGTAAATCGTTCTGATGTTTTTGATTATCTATTTTTTAATGTTATATAATTATTCTTATAACTTTATCAAAATAAGTTTATTGAGCCTTATATTTTGAAATCATATAATTTACCTTTACATCCTTATTCTTTATGATAAAATGTTCTATGAAGCTTTAAAATAAAAAGTTATTTCACATTTAGACTTTTCTTATCATCGTTCTGATATGTATGCTCGCTACTATATATATATATATATATATATATATATATATATATATATATATATATATAAAGCTAATGAATTCGTATTTTATTCAGACGTGGTCTGAAGCACACCTGATCGTTCTATGAAAGAGGACGAAGTCTCAAATCAAGGAGGGCACATTTTCTTTCAGTTTGCTCCATTGATATAAACACACTAAATTATTAAACATTATTAGTTGGATTTGAAATGTTAAACTTTTAGCATAAGATGCTGTATATCACTATCAAAATTGTTAATGAACATTTGAAATGCGTTGGATTGTTTTTGTTCTATTAGATAAAAGAAAAAAAACGGAAGTTAATTGAAAGAGGACGCTATACGAAAATCTTCCTAAATTATTTCATATGCGCACAAAATGGAATTAGTCTCGCCAGCTACTATACCGTTATTTGCATGAGAAACTATTAAAATCAGTTACATTCCTTAGTTCCAGCATTTCAGACTTTTATAGCTACGCTCCGCCAGGCATTAATCCATTTCCTTTTCTTTCGTGATGGAAGTGCTGGTGGATAAATGTATAGTGGCTCGGTATAAGATATCAAAGATCCGATTTCGAATTGCAGAGAGGTTCGTTACATTCACTTACTTTCGTTCGAAAAAGAATCAGTCTATTCCATCCCCTATCTATGAGTTAAATATTAGGATTTGTATATGAAAATAACATTGTTATTCTCAATATATTTTAACTGCAATATTCACTAGCGAAAGAATAAGTTATACTTAAAATCCAAAACGTTTTGGCTTTAAATAACCCACAACAAGTTGGTAAGCCGTAAATATCAGTCAATAACTGGTTTCCTTCATATTCCATTCGAAAGTAGAATGGTCACCAATATTCTATGAAATAAAATTATGTTGTAATGGAATGTCCCACAATTCCTATCGCCTATGTGGATAAACTATATTAGTAGCCATGTACAGTGAGCACAGGTGATGCCTGTTACTTGGTTCGACAATTACTAACCATCCATCAGATTCTTTGTCTTGCCATAGTATATTCTCTTTACAATAAACCTCCCTTCTTTCATCTACGCACATGTTGGTTTTCTTTCACTCGAGTGCCACCTTGTCTGTTTGTAACCTCTTTAAAGGATGCAACAATTTTGTACCCTCTTTGGAGTCTAGATTCACCAATGAAGAATGAGGAACGATAAACAATATATATATATATAAAACCGCATCGCAAACTTAAGAACTGCGTTTATTATTTTTGGTAACTATTGCCGTTGCCAAGCGGAGTTTTATGTCAACACAAAATAAAATCGTCGGTGATGGTGGATTTTATAATATTTCAGTTTAAACTACCTCTCTGAAGATGGCTCATGTGAGCCGAAAGCTTAGAAGAAAACCAATAAATAATTATCCAAATGTTGGAGAATTTTTGTCTTTATTTTCAACTGAAATTAAAGCAAAAATACGACGTTTAGAACGGCTCATGATTAAACATAATAGACATTCATTGTCTCTTATATTTAATAGAATATGTCTAGAAAATTACTTGCTGCCTCGATATACTAAATATATATATATATATATATATATATATAGTCCAAAGCACTTTCGACCAATTCCTTAGCTATTTTCAATGGAAATGTGCTTCGGTGCTGCTAGTTTCTCTTCATGTTCAACACACACACACACACACACACACACACACACACACACACATATATATATATATATATATATATATATATATATATATATATATAAACTTAATTCACTATACAATGGCACGATCACTCTTCCCAAAAAATTCGATAAATTCATAAATCTTTCCAACCACGAACTAACTAAGCACCCAGAAAAATTACTCAACCTTGGACCTAACTGCCATATATACTGTAAGTATAACCAGCTTACTAAAAAAATTGAAATAGAAACGCTCTATCAAAGCATCACTAAATTACAAGATGAAAAACTTATAACCGTTAAACCCGAACTGAAAGATCTACTTAAGGCTGAGGCAATCAAAGATCGCCATGATAAAAGCAGAAGCTCCTCAAAAATTCTATCGAAACAACTAAAAAGTGCCGCGCACGAACTACGCAACCACCTTCACATAATTGTAAAAAAAGCTGACAAGGCTAACATCTTTGTTGTACTTAACAAATTAGATTACAACACAAAACTCAACTACATACTCCATGACCACACAAAATTTTAAAAAATTAACAAAAACCCGACACACCAACTAAAATCTAAACTTAATAAACTCATTAGTGCCAACAACGCTGATCAGAATTCCTTAAAACTCCCTAAAATTATTGGTGACTATAAACCTGGTTACATATACGGAACCATAAAAACTCATAAACCTAACTATCCTCTCCGCCCTATCATATCCCAAATTCCTACTCCTGTATACCAGTTAACTAAACATATTAACCAGCTTATCACACCCTACCTTCCGAGTAAATACAGCATAAAGTCAACTCTAGAGGCAATCTAAATCCTCAAGAGTGAAAAACCTAATAATGAAATCATAGCTTCACTTGATGTGGAAAACCTTTTTACTAATGTACCCGTCAGTGAAACTATTGATATAATTATAAGAAATGTTTACAGTAATCCTTCATTACCCCCACTCAAAATTAATCCCAACATCCTAAGAAAAATTCTACTAGCTTGTACTACTGAAGTGCCTTTTGTTGATCCAAACAACACTATATATATACAACGTGACGGAGTCTCCATGGGTTCAGTGCTTGGTCCGATTTTTAGTAATTTCTACATGTCTAACCTTGAAAATACTACCTTTGCAAAATTTACAAAACCATCAATATATCTACGATATGTTGATGATATCCTACTATCAATTAAAAATACTGATGAAATCTTACAACTTCAAAAACAGTTTCAAAATAACTCAGTTTTAAAATTTACTTATGAACTTAGCAAAGATAAAAAAAATTCCTTTTCTTGATGTATTAATTAACACTGACAACAATAAATTTACTATCTCACCGTATCAAAAACCCACTAATAAAAATCCCTCCACACTCAATTATATTAGTGAATGCCCCCACTATTACAAAATAGCCATCATAAAAAATCTATTATATCGTGCAAAAGTCAATTCATCTACAAATCAGATCTTCTACAGTGAACTAAAAAACATAAAACAGATACTCATCAATAATAATTTTCCCAACTACATAGTTGATGAACAAATACATTTTTTCTTAAAAAGCTTAACATG
Source organism: Ascarosepion bandense (assembly GCA_037127315.1). Lineage (NCBI taxonomy): Eukaryota > Metazoa > Mollusca > Cephalopoda > Sepiida > Sepiidae > Ascarosepion > Ascarosepion bandense. The sequence goes on from JBBBDQ010000327.1 coordinate 2,605,022, forward strand.
GAAAAAACAACACATGATACTAACCCAACCAATCCTGAACATATCACTCTCTTATACCGTAGCCAGATGCACTCCAACTACCAACTAGATGAAAACATCCTAAAAAAAACTCATAAATACTAATATTTCTCCGACAGACTCTAACAAAAGAATTAAGTTCATTATATATTACACTAAATCCACTACATCTAATTCATTTGTCCGCAACGACTCTTCCCCCACTGTTAGTGATTTGCAAAAAACCAATGTAGTATATAAACTCATATGTCCATTTAGAGAATGTATCTCTAACAACCTCAATAATATCTACATCGGCCACACCACAAATTCGCTCTCACGGCGTCTGACGTTGCACTTAAATAAAAATTCAAATATATTCCGTCATTTAGAACAACACGGTTATCAACGCACACTTCTGAGAAAAACGCTTGTTGATCACACGTACATACTCAAACAAGAAAATAATAAGCAGAAACTAAAAATCCTCGAAGCACTCTACATTAAACAGTTTAAACCTGGTTTGAATACAATCAATTTCGATATTTCCAACAACGTACTCAAATGTCTGTAATCAGACCAGGGACCATAACACCACTATTTTGTCACTGTCTTCAGTCATCCGCCACGGTAGGGATGGGCTTATATTTTCAATTCAATTATCTTTATTGTTAATAGCTTAAATGTTCTATGTTTACTGTGTGTTAATATTTACTCTTTGATAATGGCTTATGTGAGCCGAAAGCTTAGACCCGATAAAAAATTCAACAAATACTGTGATTTTTTGTTGTCTTTCAACGACATCACCATCAAGTATATCAGACGGTATGAACGGATCCTACACAAAATTAATAGACAAAACTTGTCTATATTATTCAATGAAACCTGCATTAATATATATATATGTGTATATATATATATATATTAATTCGGTCGGTTTCAATCCTGGCTAAAAGTAATCGGATGTCTAACAGTACTGATGAGCTATGATACAATGTAACAGATCTCTGTACGGATATATATATATATATATATATATATATATATATATATATATATATATATATATTACGGTTAAATGCCGAAGATTAACGATTAATGGCCGACATATTAAAATTATTGTTTGAACATTATTTTTAATCGATACTCTTATTTGAGTAGATATTCTGTTTTTAATCAAATAGTATAGTTATATATTTATTTCTACCGTGCTGATTATTTACAATAAATTTTGTACAAAAATGTGCGTCATTCAGCAGCATCCGAACCTGCGACCCCTATCATTATATATATATATATATATATATATATATATATATATATATGATATCATTTAGACGGTAAATCAATCAGGAGGTAAAAATAACTGTTTGTTTATTGTCCCTCATGCCTCATAAGTGAATCTAGACCCCAAAGAATGTAACAAATATCTGTAAGTATTTGTTTTTAATCTTACAAAATCATTTATGTCTTAGAGCAAACCACATTCACAAATAAAGAGCCCGCAATGTAAAGATCCCCAAATTGTAAACATCTACATTTACGAGTATATACGCGCATGTATTCGTAAATTTAGATTTTTTCTGTACTATATTAAAACTAAAATTTATTTTTTGTAAGGTTATAATACATTCTTATGGAACATACATTAATAAAAATGCATTCATAAATAAAATACAGAAGTGCGAGTGGTTATTTGTGGTTTTATACCTTGTCACAAGTAAATTCGACTTGAGTCGTTTTTCGACTTAAGTCGCCGCTTCTGAAACAAATTACCAAGGTGAGGTATATCTGTCCTCTGTATTCTGATTTTTTTTTCATATTTGCGTACAGCACTAACGACGTTGTATTTTAATACACAGGTTGCGGCAAAAGTGACGCCTTTTTAAATTACTAACTGTTATTGAACCAAAATTAAGAAAAATTAGATGTATTGTCACATCAAATTAACATCATCTTTTATCATTAGCAAACTATTTTACACGTTCAAAATTCTCCTCTTCACGTTCAATACATTGTTGAAGCGTATCAGCAACACTCCTAGAGACAATGTGACACATCTTTACATGAATTTTAGAATCGTTATCAGGAACTGTGTGTTTTAATTCGTGAATTGTTTTCGGGTTGAGCCTGTAAACATATCTTTCACTACACCCTCACAAGAGAAAGTATGGTGGTGTTAGTTTTCGTGATCGTGGTAGCAATTGATTTGCTCCGTTGTCGTCCGATTCACCTCGGCTCGAAATTAACATTCAACTATTTCTGAACGCGTAAGCTATATTTAATCCTAAGCCATCTTAAACTAATGTATTTTATTTTGTTCCATAAAAGTTAATAAATAAAAAGGGCGTTACTTTGCCACACCCTGTATATGCTGACGTTATGAAAGTCAGAGCTTTTCATTTAAGGCAAATTCTCTCTGATTTGTTTCTGTCGAAGGAAAATAAGTTCAATCATGTTACTGACGATATAACAGAAAATAGAGATACCGCGGGAGCGTGAATTAGTGAATCTCTGTTTGCAACTAAATGAAGTGTCTTCCTCGGGGGATGAAGATAATTCTAATGTTAATCCCTGAGGGTGTTACAAACAGACATAGGCATCAGTTAACTCTGCAGCAGCGTTCACCCATTTTCTAAAGGGAAAAAGGACAAATACTAGAAATCGCTTCGGTTGTTTTAGTACCTTTCTTCGTAATGAATTTTTCGATTGTATTTTCAAAGTAACATTGATTTACAAGTTAGTCTGACACTCAATGATTCTCAAAGTTTGTTAAATGGGCCACATTTTCAAAATGAAAATTTGCTTGGGCCTCACCTAATTTCATGTGATAAAAAGTGTATTAAAAAATAAAAAAAGTGTTAAAAGGAAGATAACAGCGGAATTGAAATCAGAACATTATCAACGATAACTCTCTCCTATTTAATATATTCTTAATATTTGATATAATGTAAAAATATCACAATGATAAAAACAGTCAATAATTATTTATAATGATTTTAAATACCTGGGATGTGTTCTGATAGAAGACGGAAAGTGTGACACTGAGATCCCGAAGGCGAATAGGCATGGCCATGAATACATTCCAGAAGCTGAGTAGAGTACTGAAAAACAGAAGTTTTGCTGGAAGCAAAGAAGAGACTACTGTATTGTTATGTGATGTCTATTCTTTAGTATGGCAGCGAATGCTAGACAATCTCACCAAAGATGAAGAGAAGAAATGAAGCAACCAAACTTTGATTCTACCGAAGAATTCTGAGGATATCATGGACTGAACAAGTGAGCAGCGATGAGGTTTTGAGAGAATGAAAGCGAAAAGAATAACTAGTATTAACATCAGGAAAAGGTAGCTGAGGCTTCTGGGACATGTAATAAGAAATAGATGCTTGGAGAATCTGATACACACAGGTCTGATAGAGACAGTAGAAAGCAATGCATAACATACCTGATAGGCTTGAGCAAATGGGTGGCAGAGCGGGGTTGGGAAAGGGTAACAGAAGAAAGCGTGTTAAAATATACGAGGGATAGAAGGCCATGATTGCCGGTATCTTGAAGATTATCACCTTAAAAACGTCCTAACGTATAGTTCAAATGTACAAAAGAGTAAAATAAGAAAGCTATATTGATGGGACGAGAAATCAGGGAGTCGAGTTCGAATTCTACTTGAATTACTTGCATTCACTTACGCGCAAATACCTCTGGGAAAGGTATTAAACCGTCTCTTCTCTTCAGTTATGGGTTAAATAACAGGACAGACCGGGTTCTATAGCCTTGGCTAGCAAGCAGTCTACCACAGAAAGTAATGGCACTCTACTACGGGATAATATTCTGCGAAGTCAGTCATGTTTCTCTCGAGACATGATCGCCCAAGCTTGTATCAAGTATGGCACTTAACTGACTGACTGATAATAATGGGAAATAACAATTTATTTATAGAACTGCTTAAAACTATGTTCTCTCTTCGTTATCATATATTATGATCCAACGTCAAAAACAGAAAAAAATAGAAAAATAACACAATTTGTACGGCGAGGTGAGTCTGTGAGAAGTAGAAATCCTACCAGGATTCATTATTAGCGGTCACAATGTTAACGACATAAGATAAGCTGATGACACAATGTTGATAGCAGACACAGAAAAAGAAACCGCAACAACTTTAACAGATGGTTGTAAAGGAAAGAGAGAAGACTAACATCAAGTGTAAGAAGCAAGAATGTATGGTTGTCAAAAAAAAAAAAAACAGCCCAACATGCAAATTTCCAATAAGAGATATAAAAATGAAGCAGATAAAATTATTTAAATATCTGGGAAGCGTTTTAGTAGACAACAAAAAATATGACCCCAACATCAGAAGACGCACAGGGAGGTGAAATATGCATTCCATAAACTAAACAAAGTATTAAGTAACAGGAAAATTTCTTCAGGAACAAAAAAGCGTGTTAAACTTTTATTTAATGCCAGTCCTCCTATATGACAAGGAATGTCGGGCAATCTACTCACAAAGAAGAGACTTGAAATAACAGAAATGGGGTTCTAAAAAAGAATACTGAGAATGTCGAGAATGCAATAGAAAGTTTTAGGGAAAATGCCAACCAAAAGGGACACTTATGAAGAACATCAGAAATAGATTTTTAAGGTACAGTGGAGATACGAGGTATGTGCGTTATGGTCCAGTGGAGGATGTACGTTGTGGTCCAGTGGATATCGGCTCGGAACGAGGAATCGGGGAGCCGAGTTCGAATTCCAGTTGAATTCATTGCATTCACTTACGCGCAAATACCCTTGGGAAAGGTATTAATCCGTCTCTTCCCTCCAGTTATGAGTTAAATAACAGGACAGATTGGGTTCTATAGCCTTGGTTGGCAACCAGTCTACCGCAGAAAGCAATGACAACCTACTGCGGTATAATATTCTGCCCAGTCAGTCATGTCTCTTTCGAGACATGATCGCTCAACCGTGTTTCACGTATGGCACTTAACTGACTGATTGGGGATACGAGTCTTGAAGATAACGTTCATATTCAGTTGAAAATCATCCTCTAAAAACACGAGTTGTATAGAATCCACGCCGGAGAAACATCTCAGATGGCTGGTGTCAGCATTTTAACAATATCCATTCAAGGTATTTGGCAAGGTGAAGAAACTAGGTAAATGGGTTCCACGTAAACTGAGTAAAATCAAGAAAAATCAACCTTTTGTTCGATGCTACATCTGTGAAATTCAAATTATGGAATAGTTACATAGGATAAAAAATGGATCCTTCATGATAATCATAAACTATCGGCTAAGTGGCTGAATCATGACGAATGACTGAAAAACTTTCTAAAACTGAGATTTCACGAAAATAAAATTTTGATGACTTTCTAGTCATTCGCCACGACCATAATAGTAACACTATTTTGAACTGATAAATGAAAAGAAAGGGTTAATCAATAGAACGATAGACATACCGAGAGAAAGAATGATGACTTTTAATTTCAAAAAGCTTGAATCCCTACAAACAGAATAATTACTTACGGAAAAGCAATGTTATCACAGGGAGCCATGTAGGGATCATAGGCTGACAACAAATTAATGACTTTGCTCCTAAAGTACTGGTTACGAAAGCACAAGTAAATACAACGAATATCTGTACAACGGATATCTGTAACGAAAACACGAGAATAGAGTTTCCTAGTGGTTAGAGAAATTACTGACCCTAACTGGGTTGAAGAAATGGCTGACTCAAAATTCATTTGGTAATTATGTGATGTTGAACAGGACCAAGATAGAAAATTTTGCGTAAGCGATAATGGAAATGTTAATTTTTAAATAATGATACAATATTAAACCACGCCAAATAGTCGAGAGCCAGATTGCTCGGAGGGTAGCCAGGTGGCAGGCGCAAGTGAAATACCAAGATGGTGAAGAAATTGCCAACGCCCACTGGTAATCATTGGTGTAAAATGACAAAGAAAGAAGACGTTATCGGAGTAGATCGATACCTGTGACCGATATCAATTGCAAAAGGGAATCTCCCGATTCGGAAATGTAATTAATTTTTAAAAGCCAGACAACAAAAGGACTCTCTCCGACCTACCCAACCATACATGCCCCACGCTGGTTTTAGGTGGATGTCAATAAATACGAAGGAACCGAAACCGCTAATGCAGTTGTTTTTGCAGACGCTGAGACGGGAGACGACCGCATTGTCTGATATAAGATGACTGCCTGTCTGGATAAAACCTCTGATGTAAGCTTTGTGTCAGATTTAACGAAACCAGCCGAAGTGTTACGTTAATGTTAAGAAGCGGAATCGGTCGATAATTTCCTGCATAAGAAATTGAAAAATTCTAACGTCAAGACTAACCAAGCATTATACAAGAGAACGCCTTTAATATGATTACATTTTTCTTTTTTTACTACTCGATTTTATTTCTTTAATCAATACCGGATATTACGGTGACTAGCAACCGTTCTCTACAGAATATGTGGCGATCACGACTCTCCAAAACCTCTTATCCACTGTAAGTATAGGTAATAATTGTCTCCATACAGTCGCTACCAATACTTCCTCAGGCATCCATGTACGTTACGCAGGTCAGGTCCGTGAAGTAAAAGAAACCACATGGCGATAAAAAAAAGATTAAATACTGGAACACAAGAATATAAACAAGTGATAAATATTGAAGCACAAGAAGTGAGAAAATGTTACACATGGAAAAACGAAAAGGTAAAGATACATTATTGCTATGTCTTCGTTGCGTTGAATGAAGTGAACAAATCAAGCACTATAATGTCACTTGGTAGTCTTACTGCAATCTGTAGTAGTATACAGAGTTCGCTTACGGCTTGCAGAATTGTAGCTGTCTCGTAAAAATTGTCACAAGGCCAAAAGTTGGGAGACGGTTACTGGTCTTCACATGTTTTATCTTAAATACTTAACTAGCCACAATCACTGACCAAATAAACTCTATAATGTTCCTCCGACGAAAGCACCACATTCTTACTTATCATTCATACTACAAATACCACAATACCTCAGTGTCTCTATGAAGTTCTAACTAGTTCCATATATATAATTTCTTTGTGGATTGTGGGGAATGAAATAACTTTTAAATTTAAAACATCGATAAATATTTACACGATGCAATATACTATATATACAAAAAAAATTAAAGAAAAGGATGTTAGTAATAACAAAAATGCTTAAATGTGCCAGAAATATCAGTTTCCTGGACGACATGTATGTGGTAATTGGATAAATTAAAACCTGTCATTCGAACAAGCATACACAATTGCGCACTCATTCAGACAATAAAATGGGTCAAATTAAAAGCAAAATAAAATTAAATTAACCTATTTTAGTCAGGGTTACTAATATTCTAATACTTAACAAGCATCTAAATATCACTTTAATTCGCGGCTTCTTTCATTCAGCAAATACTCATCAACTTTTTCCCTAATTCTGATGGATGGGGTTGTCGCCTTTTGTTTTTTGATATTGACTTTAAGCTGAGTCTTAAAGAAGAAGATAAATTGAAAAGAAGTAAACTTCTTGTTTACATATAATTCTTTCTGTCGCGTCGTTCATATCATCTATCAAGACATCGTGCTCAGCCTTAGCTAACGACGGTAACACATTGCTACAAACGGGACTGGTCATAAGTACAAAGAACTTTCCGCGCAACATGCGATCATGATGTCGTCAATAGACTTACACGATGAAAATACAGCCTCGCAGTAAAATGAAATGAGCTCTCAAGAAAACTGAATGTATGGTCATCAGCAAAAAGAGAAGACCAATATGTCACCTGCAAGTTGGAGAATCTAAAATAAAACAAGTAAAAAAATTCAAATACTTGAGAAGTGTTTTGACAGAGGATGGAAAATGCGACACGGTGATCCAAAGAGGCATTGGTATGGTCAAAGACGCATTTCAAAAGCTAACCAGAGTACTGAAAGACAGGAAAATCTCATTAGAAACAAAGAAAAGAGTGCTGGATTGCTATGTGATGTCTGTCCTTCTGTATGGAAGTGAATGCTGGACAATCTCATCAAAGATGAAGGAGAGACTTGAGGCAGCAGAAATGTGGTTTTACAGAAGGATACTGAGGATATCATGGACAGAGCAAGTGTGCAACAGTGATCTGTTGGAAAGGATGCAAACCAGAAGAAAACTGATAATAAATATCAGGAAAAGAAAAATGAGGTTCCTGAGACACGTAATGAGGAAGGAAGGTCTGAAGAACTTGAAACTCACAGGTTGGATAAATAGATGAGGAGACAGGAGAAAGCAGCGCGAGGTGTACTTAATTAGTCTGAGCAAATGGTTGACGGAGCAGTGCTTAGAAGAGATACCAAGAGAAAAATTATTGAGAGCGACAAAAGACATAGCCAAGTGGAAGTCCATGATCGCCTACATCCTAAAGGGACACAGCACATGAAGAAGAAGAAGATGCAGATGCAGTTGGGAGAATTTTTAAGCCTGCTGAAAAGAAGATTAGGGTCATTTGCATCAACAGCTTGGTGAGTGATGTCTCATCATCTGGCATTTCAACCCAGCGCCTCAAGACAATATGGTTCGTTAAACCCAGCTCGCTAATCAGTTCATCTTGACCAAACCCTATCACTAAGATCTGGTATAATACCTTACGGCAGAGGCCACCCGTGGCTCATAAGAACTTGAGGATTAAATGATATTTGGGATTTAAGTAGAACTCGCCTCGTGATGAACTATAGGTCTGCTGCTTGCACGAGTACGAACTTCTAAGGAATGAGAAATTCTTACTGGTGTCTTCCTTCCAGAATTAACCATTTCCATCCGCTTGTGAATCCATTTAATCTAGGAACGCGATGCGAAGCGTATGTTGACGAATCTCAAAGCGGGACAAACTCAGACCGCCTTAAGAAGGGTGGAGGTAACAGATCTCCAGACATACCTTTCAAGAGGGAAAACAAGATTCTAACTGCATTAGTATGATATACGGGATTGGAAACACAGGGACTTGGTAAAGGGAAATTGGTTAGATGTGGGAAATACATACTTCCACCTTCCTCTTTAAGGAAAGATTCCTCCGAGATCACAGACGAACTGCACCCTCGACCTTCTCGCGCAACTCCGACCAATTCAGAGTTGGACTGTGTGTTTCTTTCCCCTCGGAAAATTTAAGGGACTGAGGTTTTGCTTTCCAAAGCTTTCCGGTGGCTTTGCCAACGACCAGTCATTCCTCCTTTTCCTTCTCCGTGACTGCGGGTGGCAAAGACTTTTTGGGAAATGAGGACTGAGCATTAGATTATTATTATTTTTATTATTATTATTATGTCATTTTTCATCATATTTCGATTTCTGCTTTGGTCTCACTGCCAACCAAGTCTGCGGGGAGACCTAAGGCAGGTCGTGGCGTGTTGTTATGACTCCATTTCATGTTTTTCTATCTTCCCTATCATCCCTAGCATTACATAGATAAAATTTTCCTTAGTGTGTGGGCTGTACTTAATAAGACAATTTTTTGTATATCTCTTAAGCTGGGGTCTCCAGGGATTATTATTATTATTATTATTATTATTATTATTATTATTAAAAACCCTCAACCGGGGATTTTACCACATCAGTATCAATCCTTGATATGCCCATCAAAGGAGAGACGGAATAACAATCTTGACTAGTGGGAGATTTACATAATTCCAGCCTTCAGGAAGAGGAGAGGTAACTAGTCTCACCACACTTCAAAAAGATTGGTTTACAACCGATCACAATGATCAACATTGACTGGCTTTTCACATTTAGTTGGGGACGGAAATGAAGGTTATTACTGTGTATCTGACCGAATTATACTAGATGGGCGACCAAAGGTTTTCCTAATACTTGAATATGAACCCCGTATACTGACCTAATATTCAGCGTGGATTATGAGGTATTTTTTTACAGAGGCGTCCTCAAACTCAGCAGGCATGGGTAACAGTACGTCTCACATGACGTAACGTTTACCATTGATTACTTTTGGGGATTTTATTCCCAGGGACACTAATGATTGTATCACGATGTCTTTTGTGGCGCAACAAAATTTTGCACGAGAGCTTATCGACCAAAAAGACGGGAATAATTCTTTTACAAATTTGGGGGACCGACCAAAGCCCATGTTCTTTAAAAAGAAAATGTTCGTACCACATGGTTTTCTTCAGAAACTCCGTAATTTTGATTATACACTTCGGGGCTGACTTTTAGCAAGAAGGTGCTACGTTTCTACCTTTGGCAGCAAACAAAGAAAATTACAGAAAAATTTAAGATATAATGGAAAATTACTTCAAGTACACGAATAATAAAACAACGCCAAATGAGCGCTTTTTTAAATTAAGCAATTAAAAATAACAAAATCAATGCAAAATATTTAAAAAAAAAAAACAAGGACGACTGCAAAATAAAGATTAAATTAAAATTACGTGTAGCAAAAATGTTTCATCTATGAAAAAATCAAAATACATCCGAAACAAACCAGAAAATAAAGAGAAAATTTAGACAGAAAGTCTAGCGCAAAAATTAAATAAATAAGAAAATAAGACGGGGTTTTTGAAGAATAATGACAGAAAAATTAAACAAAACTAAAATCCAGTATAAGTAAAGTAAATCAAAAACAGTATGGCAAAAAAGAACTTCACACCAGAGATATTAAGAAAACTAAATTCTGTATCGTTAACTTTGAATCCTGTTCAAGTTTTGTAAAAATTCGTGAAGGCATTTTCGCATCGTTGCTTGATGTTAAACCTTTAACGAAGATTAGGCATTTAAATCTGTCTGGTGATAGTTCATTCAGTTTAAATTTCTCACACTCACGTTTGAATTTACCGGCATATGTGATAAAATTCTCATCATCGTCCTTAGTAAGGTTCATTCACTACCAACGTGTGTAAAAAAGTGAATATTTTTCACTAAAAATCTTTGATAAAATTCGACAAAATTTTGTTAAATGACACTTTTTCTGGAATATCGACACAAAATAAAATTCAGATATTTTTCATGTTCAGCCGGTTATAATTTTCTTAACAGAAGACGTATTTTCTTTTTATCCGACCATTCTTGACATTCTTCGCTAAAAATGTCCTCCTACCTTCGAAAGTACGACATGTATGTAATATTTTCTTTTAGGACGTACTTGAATTTAGTAATTGAATTAGCCACTGAGTTCGGAGAAAATAAATTTGACATATTACCTGTTCCTTGTTTTTGTCTTTGTGTAATAGAGTCTTCTGTGATTCCTGCAATTTTTGAATCATCAATTTCAATTCTTTGATAGTGTATTACGTTCGCATAACTAGAAACAATTGTTTTTCGTTTTCGTATGCATTCTAATTCTCCATCGCAACTGCATTGTTAGATGAGAGAGAACTCTTTTTTCTTTTTCCATGAGTTCGAATCCTCCTCGCCACTGTTCTGTCTTAGTTGCGCTGAACAAAGATAACACTAATAAAATTTAAATCGACGTAGTCTTGCTGAAATATGTAATATTATACGAAGTTCGCATACAGCTTGCAGTCTTGTAACTGTCTCTTAAATTTCTGGTAGCAGTCTAAAATGATGATCTAAAATGATGATCTAAAATGATGATCTAAAATGATTATCTAAAATGATGATCTAAAATGATGATCTAAAATGATTATCTAAAATGATGATCTAAAATAATGATCTAAAATGATGATCTAAAATAATGATCTAAAATGATGATCTAAAATGATTATCTAAAATGATGATCTAAAATGATGATCTAAAAGTATGATCTAAAATGATGATCTAAAATGATGATCTAAAATGATGATCTAAAATAATGATCTAAAATGATGATCTAAAATAATGATCTAAAATGATGATCTAAAATGATGATCTAAAATGATGATCTAAAATAATGATCTAAAATGATGATCTAAAATGATTATCTAAAATGATGATCTAAAATAATGATCTAAAATGATGATCTAAAATGATGATCTAAAATGATGATCTAAAATAATGATCTAAAATGATGATCTAAAATGATTATCTAAAATGATGATCTAAAATAATGATCTAAAATGATGATCTAAAATGATTATCTAAAATGATGATCTAAAATAATGATCTAAAATGATGATCTAAAATGATGATCTAAAATGATGATCTAAAATAATGATCTAAAATGATGATCTAAAATGATTATCTAAAATGATGATCTAAAATAATGATCTAAAATGATGATCTAAAATGATGATCTAAAATGATGATCTTCAGTGACAGTAATATAGCATTTGCTCAAGTCAATATTGCTCTCTAGAGAGGTGTGAACATCACTACAAAAATTATATCTCAAACTGAAAAGCAAAGAAACGTTAAATACTGAAGCTCAAGAACCTAAAGAAACGTTACATGAAGGTAAAGAGACGTTTGTTATTGAAACACGAGCTGAAAAACGTTAATGAAACACAAAAAATCAAAAAATTTTATTATTAAAACGCAAGAAAGCAAAGATACACTAAATATTGAAACACAAAAAAGCAAAGAGACGTTTATTATTGAAACACAATAAATCAAAAAGATGTTAAACATTGAAACACGAGAAGGCAAAGATATATGAAATATTAAAAAAACAAGAAGGCAAAAAACGTTAAATATTGAAACACAAGAGGGCAAATAAATTTAAATATTGAAACAGAAGTTAAAGAAACGTAAAATATTGAAACAAAAAGCAAAGAAATGTTAAATATTCAAACACAAGAAAGCAAAGAGACGTTTATTATTGAAACACAAGAAGATAAAGAAACTTAAGATATTGAAATACAAGAAGTTAAATAACAATTAAATACTGAAACAGAAGATAAAGCAACGTTAAATAATGAAACACAAGAAGGCAAAGAAACTTAAGATATTGAAATACAAGTAGTTAAATAACGATTAAATACTGAAACAGAAGATAAAGTAACGTTAAATGCTGAAACACAAGAAGGAAAAGAAACGTTAAATATTGAAACACAATAAAGCTAAAATACATTAAATATTGAAATACAAGGACATAAAGAGACTTTTATTACTGCAACACAAGATGGCAAAAAGACGTTTATAAATGAAACGTTAAATACTGAAACACAAGAAGGCAAAGAAACTTAAAATATTGAAATACAAGAAGTTAAAGAAGGAAAATAAATTTTAAATAATATAATGCAAGGAACCAAAGAAACAATAAATATTGAAACATTAGAAGCCAAAGGCGTGTTTTATTACAAAACAAAACGATGCAAAGAGATATTAAATATAGAAAGAACGATAAATATGGAAGCTCAAAAAAAATGAATAAACGTTAGATATTGAAACTCAAGACGGTAAAGGATCTTGAAATACTGAAGTGAAAGAAAGTATTTTATTTTCATTGCGATAACATTTCGATAACATATCAAAATAATAACATCTATTTTACATTGCTGCCTATATTCATTTTATTTTAACCAACGTCAGAGTTTTTTCTAACCTTGATATCTTTTTATTGGTCAACACTTTCTATCAATAATCACACAATTCTAATTTAACTGGCTTTTACGTACTGACCTAAAATGATTTCTTACACATCTGAATTTCTGAGATTAGGTGTTATCATTATTTATAAAATCTATATTTATATTCGGAATATCATCTTCATCTTCGTTGTTGTTATCACAACGTTTTTATCCGTTGAGAGCAGCGGCCTTCCTGAGGTGTAAAATGACCGGGGTAATTCTCTATCCGCTCTATCAGCATCAGATTCTCCAGGCCCTCTTTTCTTTGTAAGTGTCCCAGAAACTTAAACTTTCCCTTCTTGGTGTTAAGTATAAGTTTTCGTTTTGTTTTTATTCTCTCTAAAACCTCATCGTTGCTCAAATGTTCGGTCCATGATATCCTCAGCATCCTTCTGCAGAACCACATTTCTGTTGCTTTGAGTCTCTCCTTCATCCTTAAGATTGTCATTCACTGTTATATAGGACAAATATCAGGTAACAGTTCAGTACTCTTTTCTTTGTTTCCAACAAAATCTCCCTCTCTCAATACTTTTAGAATGCGTCCTTGGCCATCATGATCCGCTTTCAGTGTCGTATTTTCCGTCTTCTGTTAGAACACTTCCCAGGTATTTAAGTTTTTGTATCGGCTTGATTTTAAGATCTCCGACCTATAATTGGCATTTTGGGATCCTCTTTTTGCTGCTGGCCATGCATCCAGTTTTCTTGAAAATCATTATTATCGCATAAAAAATTAGATTTAGTCATTAAATAACTCAAAGAGGTTAAAATGCCACTACATGAAATCAGCCAACCAACCAACCAACCAACCAACCACGTAGTCGAACAAATTCACGAGCGGAGCGAAGATTGTAATCCACTAGGCTTCGGCCTCGTAAGAATACAAGTAGATTGAATAATTTCTTATTTGAAGGATCATTTATTCAGTTGCAGAATAGAGAAAATGCTGAATTACACGTAACGACAATTTAGAAATTTTTTTTTTTAATCATATCACCCAGGGCAAGGCGGTAAGGCCACTGGCGTACAGGGGGCTACGTAAGAGTGAAAAGATAGGAAAAGAGAAAACCGGAAACCACATCCTAAACAGGGAACAAGTGATGAGCCTCTACACCTGTTCAATAGACGTGGGTGGAGTGTGAACCGGGCGATGTCCGCTAAAATTTAGTTTAGTCTTAACATTGCCTTTTATTTCCTAAAAGATATTTTTAATCAAGATCATTCCATTCAAGCCAGTAAAACCGCTGAGATGCAAAGGGTTACTGGTTGTGGAATAGTTAGAAATAGATACGCGAAGGAGCAAAAACAAAAGAAGTGTAATCAGGACAGTTCATAACAATTGAAATTGCGTTTAAATTTTTGCCGATTACAGTTAGCTGGAAAGCATTGAGCCGGAATGGAGTTAGCGTAGAATTTTCGGTTACATCTCGCCAATTCAACTGTAAATTACTAAGACCTCGTCGCTAGTCTTGTACTGTGCTTAATTCAAAAAATCTAGACACCATAGAGAAGAGTTTACTCGAAAAAGTTCTATGAAATTATATATAGGAAAGTCACCAGAAAGAAAAATTACAGTGACGAAAGGAAACTGAAGATGGGGCGCCAGAACAGGGTCATTAATATTGCTGATTCTTCATCGGATCTTATCAAAACGTATTAGATAAAAAGCAGAAGCACCGGACCATATGTGACAGTATTATTTTAAGCATGGACAAATGGTAGACTTATAGATATGCAAAATAGATTCTGGAAAGAAAAAATTGTCAGTGTCAACACAGTGACGACACAGTGAAGAAAATCTTTTTAGCAACTTATCTAGCAATGGATTCTATATAATCTTTTGACGTTCAGGCGTGAACCTTTGCTCGAGAAGGCGCAATGAGTCTCCCTCCGGGAGGTGAGCATCAATCATACTGATGGAAGACAGAGATAGGTCTCTTAAATGATTAATAAAGAGGAGTTTAGTTTTGGGTGCGGTTTTTGTTAACAAGTCATCCATTGCCCCAGTTAACAAACAGAAGATAGTTTTGGATACCAGCTGCAGTTTTGATCCAATTAAACTGGTCAGAAGTATAATATCGAGAAAGAAGTAAATGATCATGTCATATAAATAACAATTTATCTTTATTCATAAAATATTTTAGTTGGATTTCCATTCATACAGACTCGTATTTGGGTACCTCGAAGTTGTGTAAGGGTTAGCAAGCTTGTCTCGCTAGAATCATTACAATTAAGTAGTGAGTTCGATTCTAACTGGGTATGCTTACTTTCGGCCTTGTGTCACATCTAAGCTACGCTTAGAAAATCACCATATTGACTCGTATACCCATAATTTAAATTGAAACACTTGTATGGAATGAAAATACTTTTTATTGATACTTTCTTGCCAAAATCAAAATGAAAGAGTTGAAATTTGTAGCACACATTAGCAATAAAAGGCTTAGAGAATTTAATACTCACAGCACGTACTGATGGAAAGAAGAAATGAATAGATATTTTTTTATGTAGAAATCACGTACACTGAATTGTTTTTACGGAATTATTTACTCACAAGTTTTTATGTCTAATAATCTTGGAAATAAAGATCTAAACTGAACAGCTTAAGATATGTTATTTTAGAAGTAAATCTCATGAACTGAACTGTATTTTAGAATAACTTTGTCTGCTAAACAATAAGGTATTTTCTCTTCGTTCTCACATTTGAATAGAGTAATCTTTTTATACTATTTTCGAAGCAAAATCTTCTTTTCAAAGTTTTGTATATGTTCTTTACATACTCTTATTTTTTTATATGTAATATACATATTCTTAGAAAGATGGGCACCTAAAAACCAGCACGATGATGAATGTTTGATGATCAACAAAAATGATTTCCCTACATAAATATATTTTTATATAGACACAATATCGCAGACTACTCCTGATGCAAAACAAAGAAATATTTGGAAATATCATGAAAAACGTGAGAAATAAGAAAATAAATTGTTAAAATATTTAAACAAAATATAAAAAATCAGCCAGTTTGTGAAACACTGTCTTTTATAACAAGTATATTTTTTATCTTTATTCATAAAATATCTCAGTCGGGCTTCTATTCATGTAGACTCGTATACCTATAGTTTAAATTGAAACACCGGTATAGAATAAAAATACTTTTATCGATATTTTCTTACTAAAACCAAAAGGAAAAAGTTGAAATTTGTGGCACATTTTATGAGTAAAGAGGGTTTAGAAAATTTAACACTAGAAACCCGTACTGATGAAAAGAAATCAAATAGAACCAACGTGTAAATGTAGTATGTCATATTTTTGTGCATAATTTTTTTCACGATTTTAAGACCTCAATAAAAACTTAATGTAGGTGCCTGCATTTACATCTTAATCTGTAATCTTCCCCGTGTAAATAATCTTCAAAAGTAGTGCTTTCATCACGTTGACTACCAAGATATTTTGTAATTTTGAAAATACCCTATTTTTAAGCGTCTAAGTCGCTTAATTTTAACTTAAAATTTAATGTCAAAATCTACACCACATTTTAAGTTAGAATTGAGCGTAGAATTGAGCGTCTTAGACGCTACGATAGGGTATTTCAGTATATATATATATATATATATATATATATATATATATATATATATATATATTACTGAAATACCCTATCCAATTCGGTGAAAACCTGGTAGGTTCGTTGGCTCTCTAAGTTAGTTATTTTGCTCTACTTGCGCATTGAGCACTTTTTATTTTAGGCTACTCGTCTCGGGTTTTTTTTCTTTGGGCTACTTACTTTGACTGATGTTCGGGTGCTTAGCTCGTTCTTTTTTTATGACGATTTTTTTCCTTCCGCGTATGTACTCGGAGGGTTTTTCGAAACGAGTATAACAACAAGTTTATATATATATATATATATATATATATATATATATATATTATTTATTCATAAATTATAACATGGATATGTTACAATATCACTACCAAAGTAGCCATTTTGTTTCAACATTTTTGTGTCTTTTCAAGTGATGTGATGGTTCTTAAATGAATGGTTTAAAAGTCTGAAAACGAGCGTGCCCCCTTTAACCAGGGAGGTATTATTGTATATGCAATGTGGACCAATATACAATAGTGCCTCCCTGATTAAAGTGGCCACGCTCGTTTTCAGACTTTTAAACCATTCCATTAAGAACCATCACATCACTTGAAAAGACACAAAAGTGTTGAAACAAAATGGGTACTTTTGTAGTGATATTGTAACATATCCATTTTATAGTTTATGAATAAATAATATTATTAGCTCTACTTTTGCATTGAGCACTTTCTTAAAAATAGTGTTTCTTTTGACAAGGAATATTATTCCAACAATACCTGGATATATATATATATATATATATATGTGTGTGTGTGTGTGTGTGTGTGTGTGTGTGTGTGTGTGTGTGTGTGTATGTATATAATGTTAACTTATGATAATATTTAGCGCCAAGATTGTTGTTTTATTTCAGTGGTTTTACTGATAAAATTGCAAACAGGTTTTTTTTCATAATAAAGTGCTCGATATCAAGGTGGAGATACAAAGAGTTTGTCAGTGTAATTGAACAGATTCGTGCCGACATCGAAGGAGTCAGTGCAGTCAACACCCAAAGAAGACAGTCTGTTACATGCTAAACGCAATCGTCAGGCCCTATGTCTTGTGGTTTTGTTCGACTATTTATATATGCAGGTCAGTGATGCATCATGGGTAGTCTGTTGTATTTTATTGTCGATAATCTGTTGCATTATTCTAACGGCTAATTTGTATGTTAACGTTTATTGGCTATTTAGTGGTGATAATTTGGGGTTATTTTTGGGGTTGTTTGTTAAAGTTTTATTCTTGATTTTTAAATTGTTAATTGTTATTAGTACGTTTTGCGTGTTTATGTATGTGTTCGTGCTTTGTTAATTGTTTATGAATTAATTTATTACTTAATTTGTTTGGATTAATTTATTTTATTTATTTCTAGTTATTCATTTTATTTTATTTTTGTTTATTATTGTTAGTTTTTCTGTTCTCGATTTTTAGATAACGTATTAAGCACATTAAGTCATATATATAGCATACAAGAACACCATATTTTATCACTATATATATATATATATATATATATATATAATTAAATTATTTTTTTAAATTTCTTTAATTTACATTGCGACGCGGAAATTTCTATGTATCACGATTTCACCCCATCATCAGACAATGCTAAATAATTGTGATGAAAATCATTTACATTTGAATGTAAAAAACAATACGCTCGTTATTTAAAGAGTTATATATAGAGTGGGGAGAGTGAACAAATTTTAGATTTTACGTGTGAGTTTAATTTAACTACTCAGAATGAATTTCGACTTTTAAATTTGAAAATATAGGTTATGTGTTTGAGGATACGGTTTTTTTTTGCAATCTTAAGGGGAAAGTGACATTGTCGAGACTGTTTTTTTTTCAGTCTGATGTATACATTATTGCTACAAGGTTATTTTCTTTTATTTATGTCTCTCAGCCATTTTAAAAACAAAAACTACAGAAAGAAAGCGTATATTTTTATTTTTGATCTGACTTAGAGGGGCTATTGGTATGATTAGACTATTTTTAATTTCTGTTTAAAGTGCATTTTCCTCAATTTTTCATATACACTTATCTTGCATAAGTTTTAATATCAATGAAATTGATATTATATCATAATACAAAACTGTTGTGGATTCTTGTTTAGAAACCACACAAAATAATAAATAACAAAAACAGATAGGGAAATAGAAAATGTAAGTTATATTGAACGAAAATATACAAACTGGAACACGGGTAAGCCAATTCAGGAATACTAGGAATACTATTAGTAGAAACAATATATACAGTCTTGTAGTGAAGAAGTATGTCCGAACAATGAGTCTATATCCAAACACTTACTATGCACGAACTAACTCCATACTAACTCTCTTTTGACAACGACTGTCGTTCTCTGTATAGGCAGGATTATATGTACACATCATGCGAGTTCATTCTTATGTGTAAAAGTGGGTGATCCCCAACAAAAACAAAGTACCGGATATATGTAGCTTAATCGATGTTTTTATGAAGAATTATTAACCATATTCTAAGGTGATTATTTTGCAATGTTAACATATGACATTAATTACATTATATTTATTCAATTTTTTATTTTTAAGAAATTTATAAATATATATTTAATAATTTATAGTTTTTTTTCTATACTGATAAAAGACATGGGATTATTTTAAGACATTTATTCTATGATTTTTTAAAAAGATTTTCCATTTTATGTTATCTTTCTTTCTTTTCACATCCTTTTAAGTAGAATTTATCTCGCTTCCTAAATATTTAAATGATTCGAAATATTTTATTAATTTATACAGTTTGTATTGAAGCTTGCGGGTGTATGTAGTAGTCCGTTCTATTTCTATTTTATTTATACCAGTTTAAATATATCTGCATAATTGTTAGCGAGCTTTTCTCAGTAGAAAAATCACGACTTTGTAATGAGTTCGTTTCTAGCTGAGTGTCATAATTTTCGGCTATATGCCACGTCTAAGTTACACTTAGAAAAACACGATAACCTGTAAAAGTTTAGCACTTCAATGTGATGTAATTGTTTGCTAGATTAAATTAATAAATTTGATTTTTACTGGATGTCCTATGTTTTCGGTCTTGTATCTCATCTAAACTACGCTTCACAATCAAATACCATTCTGATTCAGTGAAATAATTTTTTTTTCAACTTTATAACTTTAGAAGTTTTGCTAAAATATAACTGATTTTAAAACATCTTCCAACATCATTTGAGTTCCTGGAAAAATATTTCAGTGACATTAACTTTTCCCTGGGGAATCATTATCATAAACAATCTCTGCAGATAGAATTTTTAAACAAAAAACATATTTACCAGAATCTTTGAAAAATACAATTGCGAACCAACCATTGCTGCTAGGAAGTAATCTACAAACGTGACATTGAAATCTGTGTTATCGTTGCCAAGAACTATTAGAACGCTGGAAAAGTTTTCGGCCTCTTTAATGTCTCCAGGTAGCATTCAATTTTCTTTCAAAATTTTACTGCTAGGCACTGTTTGGAGACCAAATCGATGAAGTGATGTTGTTTACAAGGAACGTTCGTGATACATTGAATAGATTTTCTAGACATTTCTTGTTTGTTTGTTTAAAATACAAAAGACCAACTTAACACTCGTCGTGATTTCAGCTTGGTTACCAAAGCCTAGTGTTTTAATTTTTTTGTTTAAATTCAGTGAATTCTTTTGTCACCATCGTTGTTTCACTCTTATCTTTCGAAGATACAGTTTTTCTAAAATTTGCATAAAAAGACAACAATGCATACGTGTAAAAAATATTTTACGTATATATATATATCTTTACCTTTTTTGTCATTATATGGTTATTTTAATTTTTGTGTATATCGCTTGTATATATTGGTTTCTTAGGTGTATGTCTGTGTGTATTTGTTCGTGTGTGGTAATATTTATTGACTTGTACTGTTTTTGTATGGATTGATTTTCATTTATGATGTATTTGTGTATATGTGTTCGTGTTATTTTTTGTGCATATTTCATTTTTGGGACATTTCCGGTACAATCGCTACGTTTTAATGCTAGGCTGTATAATTCTCAACCCTTCACCTAACCTCACTAGAAGTAAATTCTTTTCTGAGCTATCCTCTTTTTTTAATATTCTGACATGAACTATTTGATATCTCGCGATCTGACGAGATGGGCACTAACCTTATTGAAATAAATCAGGATTTATAATCCCTTTAAAAATATGATAAGTTATAAATTATATATATATATATATATATATATATATATATATATATATATATATATCATTTATAAAAGATTTTAGATTATTACAATGGGTAATACATATTTCACCGCGTCTTGACATCATGAATTTAACATTGAGTTCTCTTGAGTTCGTCTCTATCGGAATTTACCTGGACTGTATACCAAGTGTACTATGTTATATATATATATATATATATATATATATATATATATATATATATATATAGTAAGAATTTTATATAAAATGTCAGCTTTTAAATATATATCAGGTTACGGACTTATTGGTGCACCCTGTTTTATATACTGACCATCAAAAATATAATTTCCTAGTCTGTCCTTATTAGATCTATTTCTGTTGGGAAAATATAAAGGCATACATGAAATTGTTCAGAGTTATATTAGAATTTCGCTTATAATTTTTTTGTAGAGTGGCTGACACCACTGCAGCTCTCTCAGCACAGGAATGGCCCATTACCTGAAAGGGTCTATTTAATTAAAAATTGTGTCATTCGAGTAATATTCGGATTTATTATTTCTGCGACTATTACGATCTAAATCTCATTATCTCTGTGTTGAAAGTTCTGCTTGTTTGTTATGGTAACTATTGTACAGTTTTGTGTGTTTCCGTTTAGCACCGGATATTGTGCTGAATAAAACTGCAGCACACTTCATCTGTGTATTGTATCCACATCGGCAATACAATACATTGGCGACGAGGGTTCGAATAGATTTGGTGACGAGATAATTCGAAAAATACAATCTGAATCAAAAGAATTGACGAGGAATTAAAAAGTCACTTTTGAAAGAACAGATATTGCAACGAAACAACAATTGGAAATGAAACATGTCCTGTATAATAGGGTAACAGAAATAACTGTGACATTTGATGAAATCAGGGTCAAAGCTGCATTTGACAAATTTATTAATCAGAAACAGAAAGAGTTAATGAAAAATAAGAGAAATAAAGAAAATAATTTTTTTTTTTAATATGCAATGGCTGACTTTTATACGGAGACCACGTAGTCATTCCAGCGGTTTTATCAAAGAAAATATTTAGAAGTTTTCATGCTGTACACCCAAGTATATCGCGTATGAAAACGCTCATGAGAAGCTATGTATATTGCCACGGTATGGACAAAAATATATAGAACATTTTGTTAATCATCTCACCCCAAGCAAGGCATTCTACTGCCGCTGTTGCTCAGGGGGTTACATAGGGGAAAGTGATGAGAAAGAGAGGTTAGTTATAGGAAATGTCAGGAGAAGGGTAATAGACGGATACCGAGGATGGGGTGGAGTAGATGAAAAAAGTGCTTGAGAGAATGGATGCGAGTTAGTGTGATAGGAGATGTCTATTGATCTTACATTTAAATTCCCGAAGATTGTAGCTGCCGAGGAAGCAAGTATTTAAAACATGCACAAATTGCGCGTTGGCTTCCAAGGCACCACCTGTGAAATTTAATCCATAGCCTAAAACTGACAAACTGTTTTTAAAATGTATTAACTATGCGGAACCAAGAAAGAGGATTTACTATTTTATCGTGTTGGACAGTTTCTCAAAGTAGCCTGAAATTTTCAGGTGCAAGAAGCCATCTACAAAAGTCACGTTAGTCTTTTTGCATGAGTTATTTACAAGATCTGAAAAGCGGACACTATTGTGTCTGATAACGGGACTCAGTTTTCATTAAAAAGAATTTGCAGAATTTCTAAACTTCAATCAGTTACTCATCTACCATCCCAGAGATACCACTCAAGGTCAAATGAACAGGTAGAAAGTTGTATCGACGTATTGAAAAGAGCGATAAAAAAGACCAGCTGGATATAAAAACTATGAATGAATAACTGCGAAATTTCTTGTCTGCATACCGAATGACGCCAAACTTAACAAGTTCAGGTATGTCTCTAGCAGAACTAATGTTCGCTAGAAAAATCAGGTCAGTTTTTGATAAACGTAGTCCGACAAAAGAAAAAAATGGACGACAGAATAAAATTCGATGGTAAATTTTCAACCCAGGTGACAAAATTTATTTTAAAAATTACAAATTAGGAAAAGCCTCATGGGAGAAATGTATCATCGACAAAAGAATTGATCGTATGTTGTATCTAATCAAACACACAAAATGATTAATTAAAAGGCATCTGAACCAAATTAAAAAGAAGAACCCATGTCGGTGATCTATGATAATTTCATGTACCAATGCCTCAACCGGCGCAACAAAATCGTGTAGGAAAGTGTAAAAGAAGACCAACGGGTACGATAACAACAGGCCTGAAAAGAAGCAAATATATCATTCCGGAAACATAACATTTCAGGATGGAAGGATGTAGAGTGGCTGACACCCTAACAGCACTCTCAATGATGGAATGGCCCAGGGGCTGAAATTGTCTATTTAAGTAAAGAATAGTAACATTCGAGAGGTAATATTCGAGTGTCATTCGAGTAATATTCGGACTGATTACTTCGGCGACTATTGCGATCTAAATCCCTTCTCTCTGTGTTGTAAGTTCTGTCTTGTGTGTTATTGTAACTATTGTACTGTTCTGTGCAAATCCTTGTAGCACCGGATATTGTGCTGAATAATACCGCAGCACACTTTCTCTGTGTATTGTATCCACCTCGGCGATACAATAAAAGTGCAATAAAGAAACATGCTTTAAAAATGATTGAAGTTTTTAATGAGTTTTTAAAAAATAAACAGGCTTTTAAAGAAACAGAATCTTTTAGAGGAACAGAAATTTTTTAAAAGTTTTTTTTAAAGAGGGAGACACATTTAAAGATAGAGACGTTTTTAAAAAACAGGCACTTTAAAAACATAAACAAAAGCTTTTAAAGGAAACAGAAGCTTTTAAAAAAAAGAAACAGGCGATTTTAAAGATACAGAAGCTTTTAAAGAAAAAAACAGACGATTTTACAGAAAGAAGCCGAAGCGTAAAAAAAACAGAAGCTTGTAAAGAAACAAAAATATCAAATAAGTTTGATTTTGTAAAAACAGGCGCTTTTAAAGAAACGTAAACTTTCAAAGAAGCAGAAAGAGAGGACAGAAAATATAAATTCACTGGTAAATATTGATCACCTAGATTGAAAAATATACAGTGAGAATTTCATGTTAAAAGTTAGGTCATAAATATGTCTCAGGCTATAGACTTATTGTATGTGTTGACCATTAAAAAATCAATATGACTTTAAAGCTTGCTCCTTATGAACCTGTTTCTATTTGAAAAAGAAATATGAAGTAATATATGAAACCATTCAGAGTTACATGAATGGAAACCCATACCTGTGTAAATAGCAATCTTCCCCTGAAATCCCCGGAGCTACAAAAATGTAGGCAACTGATGGTTCCCTGAAGGATCAAACGAACAATGACATCAAACAATGGCCTTCAAATCTTAACGTATGTTTTTTTTTTAATATTTCATTTAATGCTACTTTGACCCAAGAAATTACATTGCCATCTCGATTTCAACTTAAAATAGTAAAATGCTAAAAAATGAAAATAAATAAATAAATAATGAACACCCTTCGTTATACGTAATTTTTGTTCTTAGTCATTTCACCCTAAGCCAATAAAGCAACTAAAAGTGTAAGAAATATGAGGAAGAATTGAAAGAACTTTAATAAGGAGAGTGATAGTAAAATAAAAGAACAATATTTAACAAAACAACAGATAACAACTGATATTGCATTTAAATGTTGTGGCAAAATAAACCAGCGAATGAATTGTGGCTCTCCCAGCTGGTATTCCAATCAAGTCTTTCCTTCTTGAGCTCTGTCTCAAAATCTCACTAACAGACGTTTCAGCCACCAACTGTGAACGTTCTTTTTCTTCTCCTCCCCCACTGGGAAAAATTTGTTGCTTTTATATCTCTCCATGTACCTATAATTCTTTTGCGTTTTCCTGTTATCCCATCATGCATTGCATATTTTTAGTGTATAAAAATGCAATGCAAGTACCCCCTCATTCTTTTACATTATCTGGCCGCGGACGGAATACGTCAGAGCGGTAAGTGCTTTTTCTTTTTCCTTCATTTTAACTGCAGTAACTTTATATGCTAAGCAAATACGGGCTCTTTTTTGGCGAGGACAAGGCAAGTCGCAAACAGTAGTGCTAGTCTCATGTTGTATCTCATGTTTGCCACAAACTTTTAAGGATTAAAGTTGAATGGAAAGAAAGGCGCCGAAAAAAAGTTTCACATCTTAACCAGTTTCAAGGAAAATTACTTAAATTTATTTACATAGATTCATGTTATATTTTTATTAAAATATTTAGACCCATCTTCTCTTTATTACCTGATTTAGGAATCATTTTATGATATTTAAAACAATTTTGTAAATGATTTTGAGGCAAGAAATAATGATAATTTTGTAAAATCAAAAGTCGGAATTATTTATTTTAATGCGTAACCAGATGTACGTTCTGATGTAGTGGTTATCGGCTCGAAACGAGCAATAAGAGATCCGTAGTTCGAATTCCATTTGAATTCTTTGCATTCACTTACGCGCAAATACCCTTGGGATAGGCATTAATCCATCTTTTATCTCCAGCTATGGCAGAAAAGATTGTGTTTTATAGCCTTGGTTGGTAACCGGCATACTGTAGAAAGTAATAAGAACCTACCATGGAAAAATCTTCTGCCCAGACATGAGCGCCCAAGGATGTATCACGTATGGCACATCACTGACTAAACCAAAGGAACGTGAGTACTGGTTTCAATAGAGATTTAAATATTTTTAAGACATGATGTATTATCTTAGTATTTTAAGACGATAAAAAGGAAATGTGCATTTCTTATAGTCACTGAAGAAAGTAAGTTTTATGAAATATGTGAGTTAGCATTTGGCTCTCTTTGACTAGACGACCTGTGTGTTCTGTGAGAGAGAGCAACTACATGCAAGTGTCGAATCTAATTCCACTCGTCTTAACATCTGCTATAGTCGCTTTTTAATGATTTACCTCAAGAAAGACTGTAATGCTACTTGTCCACAGAGATAACTGGTAGTGAAAGTAAAAGAGAACGCTAAGTATTAGAAAGATTGGGGAAAAGAAAAATGATGATCGGGGTTCAAAGACAGAATATGACGATTGATGTTGCATTTAAATTTTTGCAGAGTGTAGTTATCAGGAAATAAATGAAAGAAAAGAAAGTTCCTTAGGTGGGAATTGGAGGAAAATAAACTGTTCTAGTAGAAGTGTATTTAGCTATTTCAAAAGTAAAAGGGTGGGACCTAGATGGCAGTTTAGTAGCATGCTTAAATTCACGTATTCGAGGAACCGGGGGAGGTAGTTACTATGAAAACATTTGTAGAAAAGACAGAGGGAAGTCGCGTCACTTCGGTAAGAATGTGCTGAAATCGAGACGCCAGGTCAGAACTGATTACATTACAGATCCTTCTTTCGATTTTGTCAAGAATCTCAAGATGTACAACAGGAGCGCAAGAACATACATGGAAACAGTATTTAATGCACGGACGAATGGACGACTTGTAAAAATGAATTCTGAGCGATAAATAACAGGAAACTAGGAGCCTTTCATTTGTGTGGAAAGGAGTTGCGGGATGGAAAATAACCACTAACAAGACTGGAGTGTGAGAACTGGGCAGCACCAGCCCAGATATCGCAACAATACTCCAGTCTTGGTCTGATCTGTCTTTTGTAAGAATAGAGCATGGCATCAGGAGTTTGCTATTGCTTTGTTCTTACTTGCGCGAAATCACCTGCACAAGAGTTGTAGAAAAAGCCAAGAGCATCTATGCGCAGGCAGTCCTAGCCAAAATAGTAGATAAAAAACTAGATGCAAACCGTCAGTACCCTCAATTAATAATGATTCTAGCATCGTTAGCGATTTCACGAATATAAGCTTTCCAATTGAGGTCGGTAGGCGTCCACGGCACGGAGCCTCTTTGACTGTATAACCACTCGTCGGTTTATACAGGTTTTGTTTTTTTTGTTTTTGTTTTTTTTAATTTGTGATGAAATATTACTTGTTGTCTCGGAGAAGTTATAAGCTGCGAGACAATGGCCATCTAAATATTTAGAGGTGTACGTAGTTTCATCTGCATTTTGCATATATTTATTAACGGATCGT
Source organism: Ascarosepion bandense (assembly GCA_037127315.1). Taxonomy (NCBI): domain Eukaryota; kingdom Metazoa; phylum Mollusca; class Cephalopoda; order Sepiida; family Sepiidae; genus Ascarosepion; species Ascarosepion bandense. The sequence goes on from JBBBDQ010000327.1 coordinate 2,632,437, forward strand.
TAATATACAGCATAAAGATATAGAAAAGAACCTTAAGAGCCTTTCGCATTGATTTCATGAGCCTTAGAAAATTCATCATTGACGATGTCCTTTTTCATTCTACCTAACAGGAAGGTCTTGATAACTGAGACGACTCTCCCAGAGATATCGTAGCTGGCGAGTTTGTGATCACTCTCGTGATTTTTGATTATCAAGTATTTCACTGATTCTGTGTGTGATAATAGTTAATGCATCAGCAGTGGACCTAAAAGTGCAAATTCTTTACTATTTGTGGCTCAGAAGTTTGTTTTTGTAGAGGTGTTCAACAACTCTCATGTTGATGAGGGCTTTAAAATGTTTGCTAATTATACACAGATTGGGCGATAATGTGATGAGGGCGGGTTTCTGACATGTGTTATTCTACAGAGAATACACACAAGACACCTTCCATAAGTTTGGGTAGTATTTCTTCTTAAGAGAGCAGTTAAACACCTTTGCCAAGATTAGAGACTATTCTGAGCTAGCAACTACATGGATTATGTCCGGAACAGTAACCTTCATTGAGTTAACGTTTTTGATAAGCATGGAACCCCTCACCCGCGTCAATATGACGATATCAGACAGCTTCTTTTCCATAAGAAGCTGAATATCAGGTAAGCATTTTTGTGGCACAAACTAGAGATGGAGGCAAAGTTCAAAGTTAAAGAGCTTAACCTTATCCAATGAGGAGGATTTAACAGTCAGGGTACTAACGGTTTGCCTCTAGTTTTTTGCCTACTATTTTGGTTAGGACTGCCTTCGAGTAGATGCTCTTGGCTTTTTCTAGAACTCTTTTGCAGGTGATTGCGCGCAAATAGGAACGAGGCAAGTGTTCTGCTACTCCGTTCCCCTTGATAGTGGTGGTAGTAGGATGGGTAGAACATTAAGGCATGAAAGCGAAACGAACGTAGACAGAATTCATAGTCGTCAGCAGAAGAAGGAACCGGAAGTAGAGAGACTAAATGCTCCTCGAAATCAAGAATTAACATAAATGTGTCTTGATAGTATAATAAAAGGTGACGTAAATGTAATAGAGAAACTTTAAGACACATCGGTTGTGTAGAATATTCTATTCAGAAACTACGCAAATTATTAAAATACAAAGTATGCCGAACTGCTAGGTAATATCTAATTTCTCATATGGAAAATAAATTCGAAACAGCAGAAGGTTTATGCTGACGAATGCTGAGAATAGCCTATGAACAACGAAGCTTTAAGGAATTACAAGACAAATTATACTTACAACCAGAACGAAATTTCTGGTACGCAGAATTCTTCGAATATTTAATAGACACTAGATAAGTTGAAAGCAAGAGCAGCAAAGAAGAAACAATAAATAATTTAACGAATTTATACGAAAATATAGCAGAATAAGAGTAAAGAATCAAATAAATGTGTTAACGCTTCCTTAGAGAAACATAGTTCTGTACGTTGTTGAGAGTTATTAATCACCAACATCCTGAAGGATATGGCACATAATTAGACTGTTATTTTGCGAGATAACCGCAGCGACCTATTTGGTCAAAATTCAATATTTTGCTAGTGAGACAGGAAAACATCCATACGGCATATGAAACCCGTAATCTCCACAGTCTTGTTTTTACGGACAGGATTAAAAGGAATTCAAGGTATGTAATTTGAAGCCTGATTAGCTACAGGAATTGCGACTAAGCTTTCAGTGTTGACCACTAACCGCTTTCAAGACAACTCAGGGATTTTGTGCCTAGATATTTTTTCAAGTTCTTTTCCGTGTTTAGAATGACCGCAAGGCATCAGAGGTTTGAAATCAAGGTTTTCCTTTCAATTGATGAATTGCCTCCTTGGCTGTCAAGCTCCATCTCCGCAAATCAGCTGGTTATGAGACGCCATTACTTCGCTTTCGCTCATTCCCCGGCTTGAAGCTATACTTGGCTGTCAGTGGCAATTTGGGACGCATGCCAGGGTAGCATTCTTTAGTGGGAGCTTAACCTAACCATCAACGCTGTCTATGACAAACGTTGGGACATATATAAATATGTATATAAATATAATATACATTTCGTGTTTTACAAGCTCTCAAAAAGTAACATTTTTCTACATTTGTTAGTTTAGTCTCTCTCAGCTAATCTTAAGTGGAATGACTACATCGAATCAATAGCTGCATCTACTGCTAAGAAGGTTGGGTTACTGTGCCGTGCCAGGAAGATTTTGCACATTTATAAATCTACTATTTACCCGTGCATTAAATCCTCTTGTTCTATGTGCTTTGTTCTTTCAGGACCTAGGCGATCATTGCTTTCCAAGTCTCCCTATCCCTGGTGGCTCTTGGCTTTTAGGATCTAAGCGATCATGGCTTTCCAAGTCTCCCTATCCCTGGTGGCTCTTGGCTTTCAGGATCTAAGCGATCATGGCTTTCCAGTCTCCCTATCCCTGGTGGCTCTTGGCGTTTAGGACCTAAGTGATCATGGCTTTCCACGTCTCCCTATCTTTGGTGGCTCCTAGCTTTCAGCACCTAAGCAATCATGGCCTTCCACGTCTTCCTATCCCTGGTGGCTCTTAGATTGCTTTCTCCTGTAACACCACGCAACCCCCGTTCTACCAACCACTTGCCCACGCCAGTCAAGTAAGTTACACACTGTTTTCCTCTGTCTCTCCTTCCCTCTATCAGAAATCCAGTACTCTCTTAGTTGTTTCTAATGAAATTTTCTTCTCTTAATACTCTACTCAGTTTTTGAAATGCGTCCTTTGCCATGCCAATTCGTCTTCGGATCTCTGTGTCATATTTTCCGTCTTCCGTTAGAACATTTCCCGGTATTTAAAATTTTGTACAGGCTTGAGTTTAGTATCCCCCAACTGTATTTGGTATTCTCGGCTGCTCTTTTTACTGATGGCCATGCATTCGGTTTTGTTCTTTTTTGTTTGTTTGTTTGTTTTTTTTGTTTTTTTGTTTGTTTTTTTTTTTTGCAGTTCATTTGTAGTACTTTCTTATCACTCTCTTCCGCTACCTGCTCTAGGAGGTCTTGTTTCCTTTCCGTATCTGCTATCAGCACTGTATCATCTGCGCACCTTATGTTGTTCAAATTGTGGCCTCCGATGACACATCCTGGCATAACATCTAGGGTCCTCAAAATAATACTGTTGTCATCAATCCTTTCCGCATGCTCGCTTCCCTGATAGCAACAATCTCCGAAGTTTTAAGTGAAATGTCAATTGCCATCTTTTATCTCCTTGACACTCATATTTCTCTTACCCTTTCTTATCCCCTGTACCGTCATTTTTTTGGCATTTTCTTTATTCCCTCTCCTCCCACTGTAACCCCTGCGCACCAATGCCTTGCTTGTATTGACAATAATCTTCCTTGTTAAGGTCGTAGCTTTAAATCGCTGATGACTAAATTAAAGACATGAATAACGAAAGCATTAATTCAAAGGAAATTATTTGAAGGAAAACTGAGTATATTTATATTTTGTAAAATTCAAAAGACGCAGAACATCCAAGAAAAAAATGAAAAGTAAAGACTGTCTATGACACAGGGTATAACATTGCTTTATTTATCTTTGACAGACGAAAACAGAGAGTATCAGGAAATAGAACAAACGACGAAAAGAAGAAATAACAACCACATTCAACACACACACACACACACAAACACACACGCACACACACAGACACACACAAATACCTATACTCGCGTATTTGCACACATGCACGCATACAAACACACACAAAAATATTTTTAAAAAACATGCATATACGGAAGAAAATCCCGTTTACACAAATAAAAAAATTTCTATATTATTTGAAACGTAATATAATTTAACGAAAATAAGAAAATAAATGAATTGCTGTTGCATCCTGAAAAGTGAACAAAGCGATTCCTAAATTGTTCGTCTACGAATTGGACTGCTGAATATAGCATCTATCAGCTGATTGACAAATTTCATATTTATATTAATCCTATACCTAGAACTGAGACTCAACTGAGAGACGTTAACATAACCCCTGTCAGGTCTCTAACATAATTTCAAAGCTTGACCCCCATAAGGCGAGCGGAATTGACGAAATCCCGATCATTGTCTTGAAGAAATGAACTTGTGGTTATACCGAGCAAAGCAAGGGACCGGATGTTTGCCCTCAGAGATTCAAACAGAAAATGACTTTGTGCATCCGGCTCCACGCAGAAGTTCCCGAGGTAAGCTAAAAATAAATAAATATCAAATCCCTTTTACGGACCTGTAGTGGAACTCTGGATCCTGATTGGTCATCAAACCGCAAAATTCAAAATACACCAGAAAAAAGGTTTTTCCATACCTAAAGAAAAAATCATTCTGTGATTTTCGATATTTAAGAATGGTCTCTAACCGGTCAGCGTCAGTCAAAAGAGGCAGGTTACTGACACACATCAAAGATGTAACTCTTAACTTCAAGTGACACGGACATTGTCCTCTCTCTCTTTCTCCTTCTCTATCTCTACAATTACTGCTACAAATATTTTATATGAACTCTTAATTCTTCAACCTCATCATTGAATAGGAACTCTATCATTAACTTCTTCATGTTTCTAATTGTACATTAACTCTTACCACTTGTTATTCCTCCTTATAATAAATTTCTATTTTAAATGTAAAGTGTATATTTTATTATTCCACTCTTCATCACTAATACACACATTCGAACTGCCGACAACCAATCTTCTGATGAAAACCCTTCTGATGAATAATATTCAACATAAAACTTGTAAGCTGTAGGGAGTTCGGTTAAGAAAGACACAAGGCCGAACAAAAAAAACATTAATCAGTTCCCTATGTGCATTGTGGTACAGTGGATAGCGGCTCTGAACAAGAAACCGGAGAGCCGAGTTCGAATTCCAGTTGAATCCATTGTATTCACTTACGCGCAAATACCCTTGGGAAAGGTATTAATCCGTCTCTTCCTTCCAGTTATGGGTTAAATAGCAGGACAGACTGGGTTCTATAGCCTTGGTCGGCAACCAGTCTACCGCAGAAAGCAATGGCAAACTACTGCGGGATAATCTTCTTCCCAGTCAGTCATGTCTCTTTCGAGACATGATCGCCCAAGCGTTTATCACGTATGGCACTTAACTGACTGACACCTCAGTGGTAACGTTCGACGTGTGAAAAGAACACGCAAACTACATCTTTACTGACGCATCCTACTTTTCCCTGGCGACGTAGAAAATGAACGCCTAAATGGAAGGATGAATTCTTCACTGGTAAACACCGACGTCCAAACCCAGCATGGAAAATGCAGTGAAAAAATTCCTACTACCTCACTGGTAAACCCCAGCACCCAAAACCAAAAAGAGAAATATTTACCACGACATAAATACAACCTCAAGCATCACAAAAGCAAAAAATTGCGACTCAACATTCTACAGAAAAAGAAAGAAAGAAAGAAAGAAAACAGAGCCAAACACGTGTGAATTAACCATTGTCTAATTTTATACGTTGATAAAATATCGATTTCTAACGACAACTGGAAAAATGTGAACATGTTCACAACTTCAAAGATAAGTACCAAAAATATACCTTTCTTTTACTGAATACAATTGTTTAAATTTATATGAAACTAACTTTATCAACTTTCATTTTTATCAACGCCTTTCACTGAAAAATACACATTTCTTTCCTAGTTTCATCAAAATTCAAGAGTGCCAAAAATTTTTAATAATTTTTCTTTTATATAGAAACAAAGTTTATATATATATATGCTTCCTGTGTTGGCCTTTTATTTCGTCTTTGGGGCTCAAAACAAGTCATTTGGGAATTCACACCCGAATTTAATTCGGGGCTTCCCATTGGACGATAAACAAAATTCACGTCAGCTCGCAAAAAGGGTCTCCCTACACTTCAAAATTTTTAATAATTTTTCTTTTATATAGAAACAAAGTTTATATATATATATATATATATATATATATATATATATATATATATATATATATATTGTTTTTATATAAACAATATATATTCTTTATATAAGATATTACTTTTATTTGTAAAAAAACATTAATTGATATATATATATATATATATATATATATATATATATACATCAATTAATGTTTTGTTACAAATAAAAGTAATCTCTTTTGGTTGTTAGAAAAGTCGTCAAAAATGTTCATAGCAGTAAATGCCGAATAGAGTTTGTGCGTACGTATGGGTGAGCGTTCGTTTGTTAGGAGTGTCTTTGATGTCTTCACTCAGTCCATCGGGTAAGTGACTCAGTGAACAGTGAAAAAGAAGATGTGAGAGAAAGGAGAGGCAAGCATAATGCGATCGCTTGACGTGGTCAAGGGACGTATTAATTATGCTCGTATTTTCTCAACTGGCGATGCTTCCTGTGTTGGCCTTTTATTTCATCTTTGGGGCTCAAAACAAGTCATTTGGGAATTCACACCCGAATTTAATTCGGGGCTTCCCATTGGACGATAAACAAAATTCACGTCAGCTCGCAAAGAGGGTCTCCCTACACTTCAAACTCTAATCTGTCATCTCAAAACTCTTTTCCTGTTTACTGGAAGTCCTCTTCTGTGGTACCTGTATTTATGAATTCTGGAGAACACTTGGGCCCTTCTAATTATCTCCTTATCAGCCTCTTACCGATTTCGGCTAAGCGTTCGAGGCTATTATCGATGCTGAAATATTTCAACATCTCACTGCTCATAACCTATTGTCCTACAGACAGTACGGCTTCGGCTTTGCCAAGTCTACTGCTGGTATGCTAACGACCATCACCGAGTACATAAACCGGGCTCTCGATAAGAACGGCGAAGCATATAGCAATAAACACGTCTCCAATTAAAGCAGATAGATATAACACCAAGTCGGAAAACGACGCAAACTACCACTCTGACAGTAGTGCGAAGATGCCGAATCATGCTATCGGTCAACGCGCACATTAAATTTAATTAAATTAAAGCAGACAGATATCATCAGATCGTAAAACGACGCCCACTATCATATTAACAAAGATGCAAAAAATCCAAATCATACTATCGGTCAACGCACACATATATAAAAAATAAGCACACACACACACACACACACACACACACACACACATGCTCAAACACACTTACAGGTACACACACACACACACATAGTTGCTCAAACAAACTTACAGGTACACACACACACTTACTAGAATTAACGGCAGCAGTAGCAGCGAAAGATGACCATTCGTTGAAAGGCACGGTGCACAAGCGGACCCGAAAACAAGCTCTCCTAACATTCTGAAGGTGAGATCTCCAATTATTAATCAAAAATAAATAGGTGATACCAACACCTTCTTTACCTTCCCTTATTTTACTAAAAGCATCGTGATATTCTTCAAGACCTACCCATACACCTAATATACACAATGCTTAAAGCAAAATTTTTTAAAAAGTCTCATATATAGTCATCCGCAGACAGATCTACTTTGCTGTACAGCTCATCAGTACAGTTAGACATCCGATTGCTCTTAACCTAGGATTGAAACCCGACCGAATTGGCGTCAGTCAGCGATTCTACCTCTGGGCTATGGGCGCTCGGTAGAAGAAGGTAGTATACATTATCATTATACACACCCAATAGCCAGAGTGATCTAATTCATTACGGAATGAGCGATATATATATATATATATATATATATATATATATATATATATATAATAAAAATAATTTTTATTTAAGATATATTCATGGGTAAAAATATTCAATATCAGAGATAGAATGTATATACATATAATACGTCAGCAGGAGATCTAGAGCTTTGATTTCCATAGTTTGTCGCTAGGGCGTTTGTTTTTGTTCAAGGCGACTGTGTGTTATATGCTTAAACACAATCGTCAGGCCATGAAACATGATGGGTCTTGACTTTTTAAATATGGTTTAATGTTTCTTCGTCGAAATTTCGTTGTGTTGTTTTCACTATAGAATCATACATTATATATATATATATATATATATATATATATCTTAATACTGTAAGTATTAGTTTACATGCATTTAATATTTTACACCCATTTAATTTAATTTCAATTAAATAATTAATTTGAAACTCAAACAACATTAATACGTCTTTATTTGTCTCATTAATCTTGTTTACAATCAATAAACACTATATTTATTGTCATTTTAGGAGGGAATGCATTTTTGACACATCCTATATATATATATATATATATATATGTGTGTGTGTGTGTGTGTGTGTGTGTGTGTGTGTGTGTGTGTGTGTGTGTGTGTGTGCATGCGCGCACGCGCGTTCCGTTGCTTAACATGCTGTAAAAATTACCGGCTAATTTTATCGCAGCAGAATGTACCACAGACTTCTTTTGCCCTGCTTTCTATTTCTGGAAATCAGATTACACCTTGAATGGTGTATTAGTTTTGTAACTGGGCTAGAACTGCCCATCTCTTTCCAGACATAACAGAATACAAAATCGACTCGGAACGACAAATCGGGGATCCTAGTTCGAATTTCATTTGAATTTCTTGCATTTATTTACGCACAAATACACTCGGAAAAGATATTAATTCGTCTCTTTCCTCCAGTTATAGGTTAAATAATAGGACAAATTGGGTTCTATAGCATTGGCTGGCAACCAGTCTATCGCAGAAAGCAATAGCAACCTACTGCGGGATAATCTTCTGCCCAGTCAGTCATGTCTCTAAAGAGACATGATCGCCAAATGCGTGTATAGTTTATAACTTTCAGGTTTACCATTTTAGTTTCTTTTCTATAATCCTTTCTGTTTTCTTTTGATGTTCGTTCTAGAACAATATCTATAAAATATGAAAATTTGTATGAAAATGTACAAAAGCCAAGTGTTTTATTAATTTTGTATTTTTTGTTGGAATAGCAAATAATAATCAATTCAGCATACGTGTCTCATCGTAATACTCGCATGGTTTTAGTGATTTTTATCGACAATAATTTCCGTTCTTCTCAGAACAAAAGACATCCGCTCGTGTTTAATCTATTCATAATTCTCTGTATCTGGTGCTTAATCAGGAAGTGTTAATTAAAATGAATTCAAAAGACTATAACAAATAAATGCTCGATCAAATTAGTAAGAAAAATTAAAATTGAATGATCTATTGCATCAACCATTAAAGCGTTTAAACACGAGGAAATGATTTTCCCTTTTAATATTTGAATTTGAACTCACACAACTTTTTTCCATAGAATCACTGAACAAACTCTCTGATTTGGATGCTTTTCCGGACGTTACAATCCTGATCTCTTCATATCTAGTATCGATCGTTACCTATCTAGCATATCTTCTGTTGTGGCAAATCTTAACACAAATCTTCGTCACCAATTTGTTGTGGATGTGTTGTCGGGTAACTTCACCGTCAAGTTGTAGTAACCGGTTTGGCCGGAAATAAGTCACGGAACACAGAAAGTAGGTTCAAAACAGTGTATTAATAAAACAAGAACATAGATACAACGTAAGTGTTAGGAATTAGTAAATAGAAATAAGTAGGTCCGACCGGTGCAATTAAGCTGCCCATTGCCTGACTACTAGCTGGCTTTAACTGCGTATTAGCTGTCGTAAGCTGCCGTCGTAACTACTAGTATTTAGTTGCCTTCCCACTTAAGACCAAATGTGGCACAAGGCCTTTTTGATGTGGGAAATCCGGACCATATAGCCCGGGCAAAAATTTATATCTAATTTTCCCCAGATGAGACTCTACCCTTCAGCGGAGCCTTGACTGGGTTATTAGTCTCCGCCCGAAGGCAGAGAGTTTGATAATCTGCGTGGCAAACGTAACTGCCTCTTCTGGATGTCAAGCAGGTAACTATATTGTAAGAGGAAGAGTCCATTCCTCGTTGTAGGGCACCATAACATCTTCAAAACTTTCACTTCCTACTCTTACATTCATATCACAGACTTTATTCAGTAACACACTACCTTGAGTGCCTCTCTTACGTTCTATTTCGTAAGCAATGGTAGTAAAGATAAGAATGTATGCATTGAGAAAGGATTTGTTATGTAATAGATTATAACTGCAAGAAAATGCACCATATTTCCGGTTTATATTTTTGGTTTATTTTCTATAATCGTTTTTGTCGTCGTTTTATGCTCGTCTTACGACAGTTTCACTCCAGCATATTTTAAAAAATTGATTCAATAAATTTCCATTTTCGGTAATGTAAAAATTATTTGTCTTCTTAACGACGTTTTTTTTTTTTATTTGCTTTTTTTATTTTTACTTAAAATGTTTCTTTTTAGATAGGCACGTTGAGATTTACATATTTTTATCATAATAAGCCGCCAAGTCCTGATAAGCCAAGAGCCAAAAAATCAAATGAGATTATAATTATAATAAAGCTATCTTTGGGCGATGCTACTAGATGTAATGATTAAAAAAAGCTTGTCTCACTAGATCAAAAATAGTGAATTACAGAGTGCACGATACTTTTAACTTGGTGCCACGTCTAAGCCACAAATCTTAATAATAAAGCTATTTGTTTAATTTGCGTATATAAAGGGTCTCAAGAAATTCCCCTTCATTTGGTTGGTATCACATTCAATGACTAAGTAGCTTAACTAATGCTCTCGACCCCATGTTTTTTTTTTTGTTTTTGCTTTTTTTATAAGCGTTTCACCCCGAGCAAGGGGGCTACGTAGAGTGGAGAAAGGATGATTAAATATAGGAAATGTCAGAGGGTGGGTGATAGGCGGGTAAGGATACCGAGAATGAGGGTTGGGTAGATGAGAGTGTTCTGAGAATAATTGGGAGTTAGTGTGATAGGAGGTGTCTATTGACCCTACATTTAAACACCTGGAGATTGTAACTGTCGGGAAAGCAGAGTTGTGGAAGGGAGTTCCACAGGCGGGAAGCGCGAGAAAAGAAGCTGTTGGAGTAGAATTTACGGTTACATCTTATTTGTTTAAAATAAAATAAAAACTGTTTTCCGCTACTATACAATATAAACTCTCTTACTTTCGACATTACTAAATATTTATTTCAGTTGTAGACAACTATGACTATTTTTCTTCCATGTTTTATAAATGCATTTACATTGTTTGTTGTAATGAATCCACATATTAGCTTTCATTTGGTAATTCATCCTTATGCTAAGATAAATTTAAGTAAACCAGTAACAATTATTTTTTACATTGCGTTGTCTCATTCCTACATCGAGTTTCTTCTCCCTTACTGACGAAAATTCTCCTATGCAATGTGACCAAATAAGATTTTTTTAATATAATCTCCCTTGTGGTCTACACAGTTCTTCCATCGGTATTATTGTGTCTGGATACCATTCGTGAAGATTTCATTCTCGTGGTAAATAAAAAAAACAGCAGCAGCAGTAGCAAATATGGCGTCATCAACGCTGCAATATTAGTTCCCAGACAAGTGCAAAATAGATGATATGATGTATTCAAATCAGGATAATATAGAGGGTGGTCACTCAGACGAAAGCTACAGTCACTGACAGCAGCCACTCAAACCAAGGAATTATTTACTGGAGCCTTTTTTATGTAATAAGAGTCGTTTTGTCATATTGTTTGGTCTTCATATCTTTTCATAACTTCCTCGGCAACTTTGCATAGTACTGTCTATTAACAGTGTGGCCCCTTTGAAGAGAGTCATTAATCACAATACTTTGTGCATCCCAACAAACGGAGGCCATCACCATCCCTGCAGATGAAACGGCCTTAGCCTACTTTGGAGATAAGGTGAGTAGGGATGTTTCCACTGCATGGATTGTCTCTTTGTCTCCGACACAACGTAATCAGCACAAAACTCATCCTAGGTTAGATAATATTCAAGGTAATTAGCTGGATCTGCCTCAACCAATGTCATATTTTCCCGTGATGTGATCAGCCTGGTGTGCTTTTGGTCAGCTGTCAGAAGAGCTGGCACACACTAAGCACAAACCTTTGTCTTGACAAGTTCATTGTGCAGAACATTCTCAACTTTCTCACGTGATATACTTATAGCATTTGATATTTGATTTATAGTCAATCGTCTGTCATACATTACCATTCGATGAACACTATAAATGTTTTCCTCGGTGGTGGCAGTTGCAAGACATGTAGAGTTTGGCCATCTTTAATACTTCCCTTCTTTACCAAAATCAGTTTCCCACGTTGGCACTAGTGATAAAGCTTAACGGTCATCCTTTAATGTAGAAACTATATCAGCATCAATGTCCTTGGAGACTAAGCCTCTTTTCTGTGGATAATTTATAACACTAAGATCACAAATTTTTTCTATTATCAGGAAAATTCACTGCTAGGTATTTTGGGAGTTTTTTTTTTTTCAACAGTCAGAAATTCTGGAAAAACCAATGCAGTTATTCATTAGATGATTTCACCCTGTCGGTCAAAAACGTCACCAACAGCAGATATGAGGTAAACATCTCTGCAATACTAGTTCGCAGCCAAGTGTTTTCTCATGTTGAAAAACATGATAATAAACTGAGATTAAATAAGAATATCGAGGCTGATCAAGATGCCATATTTTGTTCATTTTCACGTGAATTCGTATCGAGTTTCTTTTGAAGTCTTTTTAAACAGCCAGACGTCAGTTTACCTGGCAATAAACAATGCAGTTATTAATAAGAATTGAAATTAAAACATGCAAGATTTCTCATCTCTAGCATCGCGCCTTCATAGTTAGACTATAAACATTTCAAACTAACGACATGAATAGACCAGCATTAAGATTTCTCATCTCTAGCATCACGCCTTCATAGTTAGACTATAAACATTTCAAACTAACGACATGAATAGACCAGCATTAAGATTTCTCATCTCTAGCATCGCGCCTTCATAGTTAGACTATAAACGTTTCAAACTAACGACATGAATAGACCAGCATTAAGATTTCTCATCTCTAGCATCGCGCTTTCATAGTTAGACTATAAACGTTTCAAACTAACGACATGAATAGACCAGCATTAAGATTTCTCATCTCTAGCATCGCGCTTTCATAGTTAGACTATAAACGTTTCAAACTAACGACATGAATAGACCAGCATTAAGATTTCTCATCTCTAGCATCGCGCTTTCATAGTTAGACTATAAACATTTCAAACTAACGACATGAATAGACCAGCATTAAGATTTCTCATCTCTAGCATCGCGCTTTCATAGTTAGACTATAAACGTTTCAAACTAACAACATGAATAGACCAGCATTCATTGTCCTATAGGAGAACTGATATTAGTTTATGACGCCTTTTCGTGTTTCAAACCAAATCTTCCTATTTATTAACATAGTCGTTATCTTTTGGCAAGCACCTCTCAGTTCCTTCAGACATCGTTGACATATGTTCCACCATTTGTGGCAAGTAAGGCATTACTTCCACTGGTGCGCAGGAGTTTACATAAAAAATGAGTGTTGAGATAGAGGAACAAATTACAGGGGTGTCGAAGAGTAGATAAGAGAAGAATGAGAATATTGGTTTGAAGAGGGCTGCGTGAGAGTAAGGTGGAAAGGGAGAAGAACATGATACAATGGTTGTCATGGAAAGGATGTGGGTCAAGGAGATAAGAGATGGCAATTGACATTGTATTTAAATTATTGGAGATTGTCGCTGTTAGGGAAGCAAGTATACGGAAGGGAATTTCACAGGCCGGAAGTGAAGGGGCACCAGGGGGCTAAGCACATCAGAGCAGAAGCGGTGAAAGTATTTGTAGAAGAGACAGAGGGAAGCCACATCACCTCGATGAGAAAATGACTAGAGTTGAGCTACCAGGTCGGAATCAATTACATTGCAGATTCTCCCTTAGATTTTGTCAAGAATCCTGAGATAAATAACAGGGGCACTCGACCGCATTTGACAGCAGTATTCAATGCACTGGCGGAAAGTAGATTTATATATGTGCAAGATGGATTCAGACGTGAAAACATTCTTGATCCTACATAGTAAACCGACCTTCCTAGCGGTAGATTTTGCCACGGATTCTATGTAGTCATTCCACTTGAGGTCAGCTGATAGAGTTAGAGCGAATAGGCTTCAGGTAGACTAGCCTGATGCATGCTTATTGGAGGGTAGGAGCGATTCTCTATGGTAGTTAATGTATAGCAGATTCGTTTTTGCTTTTGTCACCTACAATTCTTAGTTCGTATCTTTAAATACAAAGACGACAATGCGTTGATAGCAGATTTAGAAAGAAAGCTAGGGCTGCTAGGTGTCAGTTACATATCGCACGTAAAAATAAAGCAGGTGCAGAAATACAACTACCTGGGTTGTGGTAGTATAGTGAGCGACGACAGAGATTGCGACGCAGAAATCCAAAGACACGAACGAATAGCAATTTTTTTTTTTATCAAGAAATGTCGCAAGCAAAAAAAAGTTCTGAACAACTGTGCAATGTCTAGATTTCTATGAAATCGAATGATAGAGCATTTACTTACAGATGATGAAAAGAATTTAAGTAACAGAGCTGTTGTTCTACCGATGGCTACTGAGAATATCCTTGACAAATTAAGTGAAAGACAAGAACATTTCAAGAACAGGATTCACAATGAAAGTACAGATGACTCTCAGAAAGCAGTAAGTTAAATTTAAGGGACACATTATTGGTAAAGAATTACGGAAAATTTAACAGTCACAAAACACTTTGCAGGCAAGAGAAATAAGGAAATTGGCTTGTTACCAATGCAACAAGTTTTAATATTTAGAGAATACAATAAATACAACTATAATCTTTCGTGTCATGTACACGAAGTTGAATTATCTTTATTCCCATCTTATTCTATTAGCAAGTACGAAGTATCACTAAGATTCTTCCCATAAATTGTTTCTTCACGAAAAGGACTTCCAAAAGTTGCTTCCCTGATCACGAATGTTTCAACCATATCTTTGAAATCATCACATTTTAGTTTTCTGCAAAAAAACTCCTTTAATAACTCCCCTACTTTAATTGGCTCTTGAGCCTTACATGAGTTAAAAATAGTAAAAAAAAAAAGCATTCAATAGCTAGAATTACAAAAAATACAGAAAGATGCAGAAAGCCATGGATGCTTCCATCTTTAGGAGACACGACGCAGAAGATGCGAGGGGGCGAGATTTGGAAACGAATATAAGTTTGTAATACTAGGAATTCTAATAATGATTTTCAATTATTGGCTCAGCATAATCTTAGTTTTATATTTTATCTTGTGCTGGACTAAATTTAACCTATCAATTTTACAACGTTACTCTTCTTAAAAATGAAAAACATATCTTAAACAACTAATACCTAATGTACAATGATGTGTTAATTATAACAATTCAAATAATCAGTCAGTTAAGTGCCACGCGCGATACACGCTTTGGGCGATCATGTCTTGAAAGAGACATGACTGACTGGGCAGAAGATTATCCCACAGTAGGTTGCCATTACTTTCTGCAGTATACTGGTTGCCGACCAAGGCTATAGAACCCAATCTGTCCTATTATTTAACCCATAACTGGAGGGAAGAGACGGATTAATACCTTTTCCAAGGGTATTTGCGCGTAAGTGAATGCAAGGAATTCAACTGGAATTCGAACTCGGTTCCCCAATTTCTCGTTCCGAGCCGATATCCACTGCGCCACAACGCACATAACACGTTAAATATAGACTTAGAGTTTTTTTTTAAATCTAGCATCAATTCAAGGTTTATTAAAATCTTGTATTATTTATAGCATCTTACCTATGAGCGTGGCAGAAATTATATATATATATATATGTATATATATATAAAATAAAAATGGCTTCCCTGTGTCTCTTCTATAAATACTTTCACGGCTTATACTCCGATGAACTTGGTGCCCCCTAGATACGAATTTGTACCAGATACTAGATTAGCTACTAGATCCCACCCTTTTAAAGTGAAACCGATAAAATGTAACCTACATTTCTACTCCAACAGTTTCTTTTCTCGCACTTCGTGACTGTGGAATTTCCTTCCACATGATTGCTTCCCCGACGGCTACAATCTCCAGGTGTTTAAAAGTAAGGTCAATAGACACCTCTAACGCACTCACTCGCATACATTCTTTCGAACACTCTTCCCATCGACCCCCAGCCTCCGTATCCTTACCCATCTATCCCTCTCCTTCTGACATTTCCTATATCTAACGACTTTTTCTCTTTACCTTACCCTATATAACCCCATGCGCAATAGTGGCAGTGGAATGCCTTCCTTGGAATGAAGTGATTAAAAAAAAGTCAGGATCAATTATGTTGCAAATCGTCCACTGGATTTTGTCAGGAACCTCGAGGTGAACTGCAAGCGCACCCGACTAGATATGACAACAATGTGCAAGATTCTAGATAAAATAGAAAGAAGAATCTGCATTGCTGATGGTTTTAACCTAGCATCTCAGCTTCCCCATCGATGTAATGTAGTTTCCCTGTGTTTTTCTATAGACGCTTTTTTATGGTAATTGTTCCAATGAGCTGTTCTCTATAGTACCTAGGCTTTTTAGGAATTTAATCACAGTACTGGATTACCGGTTAGGTCTCATCGTTGTTCAACTGAAATAGCTAAATATAACCGTGAGTTTAATTATAACAGTTTTTTCTCTCACATCTTTCGCTTGAAGAAATTTTCCAAAATCAACCTTTCTACCAAACTTTGATTTTAAAAATTTAAATGCAAAGTCAATTTCTGCCGACTCTGTTGTTAATTCCTGTTTTTTTTATTGTTCTCTTACCTTAATAATTTATTTTTCATATTCTATCATACTTAGTTGTACCCCTAGAATCTGCGTGGAAAATAGCTCCTTCAATAAACAACACTGTTGATAACTCTGTCAAATATATTCATTGAATCTAAAGAAAAAGTGTCAGATAAATCTTTCTATTATCTACTGCAAAATTTACTGCAGGGCGTGGATTTGGGAAATCTAGTTGCAAACGCTAAAGTAATAACCAGCCTGTCGATTCTCACTCAAATATTTTCTCATGCGTGTATCTGTTTTCGCTCCGAATACTGGAATTGCGGGGGTTGCTCTTTAGCGATTAATGGCTCACAAGTAATCTGTGACCACCCCGAATCGACTTCTAGACCTGTCTCTCTCTGCGTATGCTTGTTTTCGATCCGGTCACAGATGACTTTCTTTGTTGAGCTCGATTCTCTGACTGTCTCTGCCTGGTGTGTTCTTGCTTATGTAGATGACTTCCTTCACCAAATTTTTCATCGGTACATCTAATTTCTCCACTCCCAACAATCTTAATCCTCTAAATATTGTTAATCAACCATATTGTTCTCTTTTGTCTAGAATTTTTCTACATATATTTCTGTAACGATAATTGTATTCTTGTGCGATCAACATAAACAAATCCATTGTTTGGGAATTAACAAAATTCTATATTCTTTTTTATCTAGAATAATTTGTGAAAAAGCACACACGTTTTGACAAAAACTATGATGTAAAGAATCCCAAGGTATGGGACTTAAACATCAAAGATGTCCTTTCCTATGTTTAAAAGAATTTGGATCCTTATTTTCTGTAACAACACACAAGTTTTTGACAGATAATGTAAACAAACTTCTGAATTTAATTTTTTCGGACTAAGAAAAGTTAAGCAACGTTGAACTTGGTCAGTGTGTAGCCGGATGGCTTTATGGGAATACCAGATTCGGAAAAGGTGGATGTTCGAGAATTGTAATTGATAAAAGGCTAGAAGCGAGTAATTGAAGAACGGAGTTCGTATTTTACTCCTGTTTGTTATACTCTCTTACATGAAATACTCTTTGGAAAGATAAGAATACGTCTATTACCCTCCCATATACGGGTAAAACAATAAGAAATGTACCAGAAAATCTTTATGATGTTTAAAAACTTCTTACAACCCGAACGTATGTTTCTGCTTTAAATAACCTTCTAAAGGTTAATAAGTCGTAATAAAATCATCTTTATTGTTGGCCTTCATCAAAAAACAAAACAGATAAATCTCTATTCTTGTTTAAAGGCTCGAGGTGGAGTGAGAACTATTTGATAGGTTAACCTAGATGAAGAAGAATTTAGAATTTTGTTAATTACCAAACTATGGATTTGTTTATGTTGATCGCACAAGAATACTATGGAAGAGGAAGAATAATAATAAAACCCCATATATTATAATAAAGACCGTTGTACACACACACACACACACACACTCACACACACACAAATATATATATATATATATATATATATATATATATATATACTATCGGCCATAATCAGGCCACCCCAGTTTTTAAAAAATTATGTATTTCATACTATTTTTTGTATTTATTGCCAAGTGGCTAATTCTGAATGAAAATAGAAAGTTTCTTTTGTTAATGCCGCACAATAACATGTGCATCAAATGAAATATTCTTGTGTCAAGTGTTTGTGCTCTCTTCCCCATGCTACTCTCTTCTTCTGATTGGCTAGGCGAAGCAAAGGCTTCCTGGCTGCCTTGTAAAAGTTTGCAAAGTAATAACAAAACAACCATTTTATTTTCATTTAGAATTTTATTTTATTTTCATTTCATTGGCAATAAATAGTCAAAATAGTATGAAATACATCATTTTTTAGATACTAGAATGGCCTAATAATTATGGCCAATATATATATATATATATATTTATATATCGGTTGTGCTTAGCACAAGGTCAATTTACGAAGCATCACCGTGGCCCCTACAATATTCAATTTTTTTTTCAACTGGGACGTTAGTAAAAAGATTTTCTATATCCACTTTTATAATAATTCTTTTAAATATTTTGCGGTCTATTTTAACGTTGTATACTCGTTAATGACTTAAATTTCAGAGTTCAGTTGGAGACCTTAGAAGTATAAAAATCAAGAATAGGCTTTAGAAGGAAGCCCAATCCTAAACAGGAAATATGGGCAAAACTTCTACACCTGGTAAAGGACTGGGGTGGAATTTGAATGCAATTAGAAACTATAATAAGATTCTCTATAAAAGGGCACAATGAATGAAACTTGAAAGGCGACATAACGACCAGACATTATGGCAATAAAGTACGAAGTGGAGACTATTAATCAAGCTATCCTGGTTAATAAATCAGTTGAGTAAGAATCTTACTAATAATCAATACCTCAAGTAAAAGTATCCTTCACCTTTTTGTGCTATTTGCGTTTCGTCTTACGTGGATTCAGTTATATCGAAAAACTAAAAAAAACAGTTGCTTTTATAATATTTCAAGTTAGATTTCTTCTTTTTTATGTGATGTCCCTCTTCAAGACGTTGACGAGCATGGCTCTTCATAAGTTCTTCTCCTTTGGAGCTCTTAATAATTTTATTTTTTATTACCTCACCTAAACCCCGTTCTGCCATTCTTTACTAAGCCTCGCTAGGCAGATTATGTGTTTTTTACGTCTGTTCATCCTTACCTCAAAGTTGTGCTCAAAAGTATCAAATTTTCTTAGCCATCTTTCCTCATTATTTTCCCTACAAATTTCAACTCTCTGTTCTTAATATTAAATATAAGTGTCCTTTTGTATATTTTCTCTAAGACTTCATCTTTGCTCATATAGTTAATCCATGGTATTCTCAACAACCTTCTGTAGAACTACATTTCGATAGCTTCAAGGCCTTCTTCATCTGTTTTGACGGATAAATTGACGTCGAAATTACAACAATTAAAACAACACTGGCATCTCCTTTTAACAGATACATATATAGATAAAGTGCCAAAATTACACAAACATATTATGAAATGCTAAAGCGTAAATCTATTAAAAAATCATCGTCATTGCATTCAACCATGACCCAGACAACTTCGGAATCTCTTGCAACTCTTCAGGGCTCTCTCCTTGCTTAACTTGGTAAATGCTGTCATAACCCTTGCCTTCGGTTCACCTTTGGTGTTACAAGGAGTTTTGTTGGTCTCTCGCTCAACAGCGCCTCTCATATAATAATCAAGGGGGTTGAATTTTATTGAGTTACGTTGTCAGATTTAAGGGTGGATATGCTTGCAGAAATTGTCCGACAACCAAGTATGGATTCTGCTGTATGTGTTGCATGGTGCAGAGTCCTGTTGTAAGTCATAGTGTCTTGCAGCAGCCAGCCTCTTGACCCAGAGCAGCAATACCACTTCAAGAGACTTGATAGAGCCCACCGTGTTGAATCGGAGACTCTGCGGGAAGATGAATGGAGGTATAACATCGCCTTCACTAGTGGTCACTTTAGCCACAATGATTTTGATTAGATATATCATCCAACTATTTCCAAATCCTCTGCACTGTCCTCAGATGGACGCCCCAACACTTTGAAATGTTCGTTTTGAAGCTTCCGGTACGAATGTCAATCAATATATCATGCCTTTTCCAAATTCATGGCGTAGTGAATTACATCATTTTTTTTTCTCACAGACAATGGCCAGTTGACCTTACTATACTGTGAACTTGACAAAATCACAAGCAAACAACACCTATAATTAAAGTTAAAAACATTAATTTGTGACAATTTCCACATCGCATCCCGCCGGAGAAATAATATTACGTAACAGTTCAATATTCTTTTCTTTGTTTATAACGAATTTTTTTCCTTTTTCTAAAAAATTCACTAGGCTTTGAAGACATATTTTACCATGCCAATTTATCTTTGGATTTCAATGTCTCACTTCCGTACTTTGTTAAAGCATTTCCAAGATATTTATATTGTTGTACTTAAAATTGTAGTTTACACGCTGGGCAATTTCTTTGGATAACAATCTTGCATTCCATCTTCTTGCAGTTGATAATGAATCGTTTCTTATTTCTTTCCTTCTGTAGGAATTTTGTAGTTTCCTTTCTTTGTCTACTCGCAAAAACGTGTCATCTGGCCTTCAATAATGAATTCTGGAAAACGGGTCAACAGGCTCTCAGTAATGAATCCTGGTAGGACTTCTAATTCTCTCGGAATCGCTTCACTTTATAGGTGGAATAAGACATTCTTTTCTTACATCTCTTTCTATTTTGATATATTTACTAAGTTAATTTTCCCTCCATATTTTCGCTGCACGTATAGGTTTAGGTTTATCCTAATGCAATCATCCAAATCGAATGTTCGCCTAATGAACATTAAGTTAAAATGAAATACACGCGAGATAAAAACAAAGTAAGAAAACCAAGCTTTTGTATCTATATATTCGAATTTGAAGTTAACTTTCCAAGCTTCCTTTTTAGTAGTACATTTCATAAATCCCAAATGTGTCAGTCACTTTTTTATACTACTGTCCACCAAACACAAGTTCCAAGGGTAACTCAACAGGGAGTGTTTCTCACCGAGTGCTATGAAGGCGTAAATTAAATAAACTGTTAGTTTGAAATTCTCTAATGAATACCCGGATTGATAAAAGAAAAACGGTATATATTGTGGAATTGTTGTAATAACAAAAAAGATGAGGACATTAGTCTGACTGTAAAATATATAAATAGACTGAGTAACTCCCCTATCTAGCAAAAAAGAACACAAGTTAGAATTTAACTGAAGATTGTTTCACTTAATCTATCCAGTGATGCAAATATCATTCGAGTTTGTTAAATAGTTAAATTTGTTATTAGTGTTATCATGAGCAGATTTTTTTTATTATCGAGTTTGTTATATTCCAAGTTATTGGAATGAACAAAATTAATGAAAATAAAAAACAAGTATATTTTAAAACATAATAAAAAAGTATTATATGTGATTATTATTCATTTACTGCACGAGAACAAGAAGGATTAATTTGACTTTCCACGTGCGTGTCAGCTTGTCGCCATCTTGGATTCAGAATTTCAGAGATCTCGCCCAAACAAGGGAAGTAACTGCATTGTTTTTTGCGTTCTCGTCCCTTGTAGGGGAAGTAAAATAGCATGCCCTGATAGTGTCATTATCATTAACAGCGAAACAATTAATTAATATTTTACTTGACTTTGAATTTGACAACAATTATGACATAAAATATTCAAATATATGTAAGACAGATTAAGACAGAGATCATGAAAATAGTTCAAAATGCTATCAAAGAGAATGTTTACAACCCAGACACAAGGCAGATAAAATTTATTAAAGCGGGCGCGAAAATCCCACGAAATAGAAAGGTAAATCCAAACCTGCTATCTCCTGCAACAGACTGGGAACTAAGGGCTGATATAGGCTCAAGATTGAAATTCCCAGAGCAAATTGCCATCACAAAACTTCGCCCAGATATAGTTTTCTTCTCACATAAATTGAAGAACATAGTCTTGTGGGAACTGACGGTCCCCTGGGAAGAAAACGCAGAGGAAGTTCATGAAAGGAAGAGGTTAAAATATGACGAACTGCTGGAGAGTTGCAGGGTTAAAGGCTGGGGGGCTAGCTGCACTCCTATAGAAGTGGGGACTAGAGGATTTGCAGCAAGGTCCTTATGCAAAGCCTTAACAGATATTGGGATAGTGGGAGTAAAAAAAAGCACTCAAATCCATAACCGAAACAGCAGAAAGAACAGCTAATTGGTTATGGATCAAAAGAGAGAGTGCCCGGATTCCAAATTGTTAGCTAAATTCCCCGAAATTCTGCATCTAAATTAATGTTTCGGACGAGCTCATGTGCGGTTCGTCTCAAAATGGAAAGTGGCTCTGACTGTCTCCAATCGGAAGCATTTGCAGGGTTTCGTACCGGGCCTAAACGTAATTTTCCAGTGTCTGAAAGCGCTTATCGAGGGTGGGCCGGAGGCTGATCATCTCTGGTCGGGTCGGCGCGGTGAGGGGGGTATGATGTTGAAAGACCCGAAAGCCCCTATGATCCTCGCAATGACATCACTGACGACACTCTCTAGCGCCCCTATTAGGGTGCGTATGTTTGAAATGAAATGTAAGACAGATTAATAATAAATTTGAATGTAATATGATTACGTTACTATATTTGCTTAAAATTAATTATCGACCAGGATATGATTTTATGTTGGACATCTATTTCAATAAAATTTAACATGTAAGTTTAAACAATTGACCCTCAAATGAGCGTTATGACAGATTATGTTTTGTACAAAAGGTTGTGAGACGTTATGTTTTTTTAAGGTGTGTCGTGAGAAAAAAAAAGCACTTTTACAAATATATCATAAAGAAATCTAAACTTAAAAAAATTAATATCTCATCATCTCTATTCCTGTATATAGCATTATGGTGCATAAGTCAAGAATTAATTTCTGGCTAGATTATCCAATAATATATACACTTCTAATATTATATAGAAAAGAAAATAACTATAATATATGGAATTCCTATATGTATTCCATATTCCTATATATATATATATATATATATATATATATATATATATACACACATACACACACACACACACACACATATATATATATATATATATATGTGTGTGTGTGTGTGTGTGTGTGTGTGTGTGTGTGTGTATAAACATTTATAAATGGAACTTTGTGTGTGGGGGTGGTGTCCGTTAACTATAGGCTCCGAAACGGCTGAACTGATTTTCTTGAAAATTTACACCTTGTACTATAAGCGTCTGCGAGTGTTCTTAGCTAGTTTTTGTGTGGAGGTACCCCCGATAAATATCGAAAATCGATAATAGAAAAAATCGGTTTATAGAAGGAATGGTCCGATTTTAATCAAATTTGATACACTCATAGACAAAGACATAAGAAACGATATTCAGAAGTTTCGAGATTGCAGTTCTTACAATAGTGAAGATATATAAGGCAAGTTGTTCGTGTGTGTGACTGTTTATCTGCCTGTTGTCTGTATTTTTTTCAGCCCTTTTAGATTTTGCTTCGGGTTTGGCTCTAAGTAGGTATAATTGTAGTTCTTAGTCTCAGCCATGATAACATTTATTCAGAGAACTTATTTAGTCTTCAAAATTCAGTTTCGGTCGAAAAAATTTATTTCATATCGATAGCAGGAAATCAAAATTTGACTTACATCCAGTCATTTTTCTTTTAGTCTACGGTTTCTCTTTAACTGAAAACAACTATTGCTTTTCGTGCCAACGTCCAATGAATCTGAGCTTCAGGACCATGGATTAGCTTTAAAGCTTTCATTACACCCGAGCTATACTGCTAGTATATATATATATATATATATATATATATATATATATATATATATACTTACTTTATTATTGGAATCAGAAAAATGAATTGATTTACAATTATAATCTATAACAATATATGTAATATAATATAATATATAACACAAGAAAAGAAATAGTTCACAATTATATTCTATAATAGTATATACTTCCAGTATGGGACAGAAGAAAGTATTTATTTTAAAAACAGAAAAATATTTGGTTCTCAACGGTAATCTATGATAATATATATAATTTAATTATCATATGGAGTAGAAAAAATGGTTTTGAAAAATATTCTATAATCCTATATATTATAATAAACTCTTTGTGTGTGTGTATATATATACATCGTTCTTTTAGTAATGAATTTGAACACTCCCAGCTACTAGCGTGTGTTTGCATTGTATATAACACGCTAAAGTCCGCCTTTCTAAAGTCCGCCTTTCTAAAGTCCGCCTTTCTAAAGTCCGAGCTTAAAGGTAGAATCGTCGATTGATGTCAATTCAGTTTCATTTCTGGCTAGAAGCTGTCGGATGTACTGATGAGCTGTAAAACATGACTGTGTGCGGATGATATATATATATATATATATATATATATATATATATATATATATATATCATTTGCAAATTCAGATCATATTTAGGGGGAATAGTTATTTCAACATGCCTTGTCGACCGTACAATGAAGAAATTTCTTGTAAAGGAAGGAGTGAGGAATGTTGGTCAGGAAAAGGTCAAAAAGAGGAGAGTTTCACACACACACACATATATATATATATATATATATATATATATATATATATATTCCTCATCGAGAGAGAGACAATGGCGTGGCAACGTAGGCACAATTCATTCATTTACTACCAGTTATTAAACTTTACTACCAATTATAAAAGCTCTTGCCGCGTGTTTGCAATTTTATTTTTTGCAATAATTAAGTCTTCATGTAGTGAAAAATATATATGCATCTTCTCTATTATAATAAAAACTTATATATATATATATCGGCGAAACGTGTTTGAATTCAACTGGAGTTTGTTATGTTCCTCTTCTTTTTCTTCTTCATGTGCCGTGTCCCTTCAGGACTTCTACTTAGTTCTGTCTCTTGTTGCTCTCAATATTTTTTCTCATGGTATCTCTTCTAAATCCCGATACGCCATGTATTTTCTCAGACCTAAGAAGTGCGTATCATGCTGCTTTCCCATGTTTCTTCTTTCTTTTATTCGACCTGTAAGCACCAAGTTCTCTAGGCCCTCCTTCCTCATTACTTGTCCCAGGAACCTCATATGTCTCTTCCTGATATTTAGTTTTCTTCTCGTTTGCATCCATTCCAACACCTCATCGTTGCACACATGCTCCGTCTATGGTATCCTCAGCATCCTTCTGTAAAACAACATTTCTGTTGCCTCAAGCCTCTCCTTCATTTTTGATGAGATCGTTCAGCATTCACTTGCATACATAAGGACATTTATCACATAGCAATCCAGAAATCTTTTCTTTGTTTCTAATAAAATTTCCCTGTCCTTCAGTACTCTGTCTAGCTTCCGAAAATTTGATTTTGGCCATGATAATGCGCTATTGGATCTCCGTGTCACACTTTCCATCCTCTGTCAAAATACGTGCCAGATATTTGAATTTTTTACTTGTTTTACTTTAGTTTCTCCGACTTGTAATTGGCATATTGGGCTTCCCTTTTTCCTGATGACCATACATCCAGTTTTCTTTAAGTTTATGCTAAGTCCTTACTTCTCACTCTCTGCTACTACCTTCTGTAGAAGGTCCTGTTTTTTCCTTTCCGTGTCTGCTATCAGCACAGTGTCATCCGCGTATCTTATACTGTTGATATTATGGTCGCCAATGACGAATCCTAGAAAGGCTTTTATTTCTATCATAATTGCTTCGCTGTACAGGTTAAAAAGTTCCGGTGAGAAAAGCACATCCTAGTCTTTCTATTTTTGCATATCTGCTGAATTCACTTCCTATCCGTACACAAGCGGTTTGCTGCCAATATAGATCCTAAAATGTTCTTGAGAAACGTATAAATCAATCAACCTTCGCATCTATGGAATGTGGATTGGTGGTATGCATTTTAGGATATGTAATACTTTATGTACAGGATGTGCGTTGTGGTGCAGTGGATATCGACTCGGAACGACAAATCTGGGTGCCGAGTTCGAATTCCAGTTGAATTCCTTGCATTCACTTACGCACAAATACCCTTAGGAAAGGTATTAATCCGTCTCTTTCATCCAGTTATGGGCTAAATAATAGAATAGATTGAGTTCTATAGCCTTGGCTAGCAACCAGTCTACCACAGAAAGCAATGGCAACCTACTGCGGGATAATCTTCTGCCCAGTCAGTCATGTCTCTTTTGAGACATGATCGCCTAAATCGTTTATCACGTATGGTACTTAACTGACTGAATACTTTATTTGCGTTGTGGTGTAGTGGATATCGTCTCAGAATGAGACATAGGAAAGCCTAGTTCCAGGGGAAAGGTATTAATCTATTTCTTCTCCCTCTAGCTAGGGATCTAATAGCAGGACAGATTGGGTTCTACTGCCTGGCTGGCAATCAACTTACTGCAGAATGTAATGGCAACCTACTATGGAAAAATCTATGGCCTAGTCGGTCATGTTTCGAAGGAGACATTATCGTTCAAGCGATTTCGTAGAAATTTCGCTGTTTTATTGAGATTGATCTCTAATACGTTATTAGTTTAGATGTTTTTCCTCTCGATATTATCGTCCAAGTTTGCTTCTCTATCAATCTCTCTCTCGCTCTCTCTCTCTCTCTCTTATTCTATTCCTTTTCTTTACTCTCTCTACTTTTTCTCTTCTTTCTTTATTACTGCTTCTCTCTATATTTAATTTTTTCTCTCGTTACTCTCCATCGCTTTCCTTCACGTTCTCTCTCACTTCCTCAACTTTTTTCTTTCTGCCTCTCTTTTTCGTCCCCCTTCTACATTTCTCACTTTTCTTCTCTTTCCTTCTCTTTCTTTGCTTATCTCTCTCTTTGTCTCATTACCTCTCATCCTCTTTATATTCTTTTTTCATTCTCCATCCGTCTCCATTTCTTCCATTTTTCTTTCACTCTTTCTATCATTTCTGTCCCCTATTTCTCTCTTCCTCTCTCCCTATATTTACCCGTTTTATTTCGTTTTATTATTTTCTCTTGTCCTTTCCTCCTTATCCTCCTTCTCTCTCTCTCTCTCTCTCTCTATCTCTCTCTCTCTCTCTCTTATATATATATATATATATATATATATATATCATATAGAAATCATACTATATTGGCCAAGTGTTTATGATCAATGTGTGATGACAAAAAGTCCGGTATTAAATGTTGAATGATGTCGGTTTTGTAAAGGGCGCTTGTCGTGCTTTGAGATTGTGCTGAAAAGAATAACACTCGGCCATGATAAAGATTATTTAAAAAATCAGTACTGATTGCAGGTAGATACTCTAATACTGTAGCCCCGAGACACTGTTGATTGTATTTCTACGTAATCATTTTTAACATTGATGCACTTTCAACATGGTGGGAGGGGGATACTCTAATCTTTTTCCAAAGTTAATTATATCATACTACTATTTGTACTAATGAAACAAAAATGATTAGAGATTTTTTTTAAATCATATCACCCCAAGCAAGGCAGTCCACTCCCGCTATAGCGCAGAGGGTTACATAGAGCGATTGGGTATAGGAAATGTCAAGGGAGAGCATTGGAGGAAATGGATGCGAGTTAGTGTATTAGGAGGTGTCTATTGACCTTACATTTAAACTCCTGGAGGTTGTAGCCGTCGGGGAAGCAATTATGCGGAAGGGAATTCCACAGGCGGGAAGTGCGAAGAAAGAAGCTGTTGGAGTATAAATTGCGGTTACATTTCATCGGTTTCACTGTAAAGGCGTGGGACCTAGTTGCCAATCTAGTATCTCGTGCAAATTCACACCTATGGGGCACCAGTGATTTAAGTTCATCCTAGCAGAAGCCGTGATTTACTGATAGAAGAGGCACAGGGACGCCACGTCACGCCGGTGAGAGAGTGACTGCATGCGGTCAGCTAAGTCGGTATCGATCACATTACAGATTCTCCGCTGTATCTTGTCAAGAACCCCGAGGAGAATAGCAGGGGCACCCGAACAGATGTGGCAGCAGTATTCAATACACGGGCGGACGGTAGATTTATATATGTGCAGGATAGATTCAGGCTGAAAGAATTTCCGGGCCATGCACAGAAAACCGACTTTCATAGCTGCGGATTTAGCAATGGATTCGACGTAGTCATTCCACTTGAGGTCCGCTGAGAGTGTCAGGCCAAGCAGGCGTAGTGATTTACTCTCTGAGAGGCAAGTCTGTTCCATGATAATATAATTCTCATGTTAAAATGATTTATTCGCGCTAAATAGAACTTGAGATATTTGTGCTTGAATTCTTAAACAAAAAATAAAAGTGTAACATAAACATTTCATGAGAAATATTTTAAATGTTGAGCACAAATCTGTTAATTATTGAATTTCAGTGTAACATTCATATATATTCGTTTATAAATAATTGTATTAACAAATAGTATATTTTAATAAAATTTTTTGTTAATATTTTTAAAAAAACTCTTTTTTATTTAAAATGATATTCTTTTTAAAATGTTCATGGAAATATTTTTAAACCAATCAGTTTCTATTTACGATAGAATTTTTGTGCAAATACGTTCAAATCAATCAAAATATTTTTATTGAAAAAGGATATTTTCTCAGAAAGGTTTGTGGAAACATATTTTGATCTATCAACCTATCTTTATTTGATTTTTTTTTTTGTGCAAACACTTTTAAATCAATCAGCCTATTTTATTTGAAATTGTATTTTGTGGCAAAAACTTTTAAATCAATCAAATTATTTTTATTTTAAAAGATGTTGCCTGAGAAATCTTTGTGGAAATATGTTCAAACTAATCAAAATAACTTTATTTAAAATGTTATTTTCTTCGTGAATGCTAGAGATGAAAGGAGATAAAGCAACAGGAATGTAGTTCTGCAGAAGTTTATTTAAAAACTTCTATGGACAGAATATATTGAGAAAATTTGGTACAAAAATAACAGTCATACTTATAATAAAAAGGCAGTTGAATTTTCTTGAATACATAATGAAGAAACGAGGCCTGGAGATTTTGAGACTCACAGAGCATATTGTATGTAAAGAAGACAACTGAAGCGATAGAGATGCGATTTTCCTGACGAGTGCTCAGAATGTAATATATATGAACAACGAGAAAGATGTAAGGTAAGGAACAGAAAATACACTATGATTATAACCAGAAAGAGACATCAGAAATCTCTGGCATATATTATGAGAAAAGCTGGTTTGGAGAATTTAACACTCACGGAAAACAGTGAATGATTACATAATGAGAAGCAAACAGGCTGTTATATTATATGTCTGACCAAATGGCTGGCTGAGTGGAAAAAAGAGTTGTTGAAGCTCACATGTTACTCAGAATTACAAAATACAGAAAGCTATGGAAAGCGATGATCGTTTACGTTCTGAAGAAAAAAACAGAATTTATAAAAGAAATATATATCCTCTCAAAAGATTAAGACTATTTTAACAAATAACGATAACACATCGTGCAACGTCAGATGTGATATTCTGTTTATATAAGATACGTGATGATTTCTTTGTCAGGCATTAAGCAATACTCAGCAAACATCAACTTTCAGAGATATATACTTCACACATAGACGCTAAGCCGACAGTTGATCTGTCGGCTCTTTTGCTCTTTGAATGACATTAACTCATGGAAACAACATACACGAGGATTAAAACAATCCTAATCGCTGCCGAATCAAAGCTCAGCTCAATTCGTAAAATTCGAGGCTCACGTGATAAGTAATCATTTCTTAGTCGCTTATTCCTAATAACTTTGTTTGGATAAGAGAACAGTATCGTTTAATGCGTACAAACGAGATATAAATCTGAAAGCGTCTCGACAGAATCTTATCGGAAGTTTTAAAGAATCTATTTGGCTATTATCAGAAAAGTAACTGCTTGTGCCGATATTAATTTCTCGCAAGGACAGAAGCTGCTTACTTCAGTTGGCATTTCTAAGTCCTGTTCAGACTCGATGCTGCTTTATTTTAGTGATCAAACGAGAAACAGTGCTCGCAAAGTGATTTATCAGTAAACTGCATCCAGCAACAAGACTTCTGATTGAGAGGTTATGAGGAGCATGGAACCACCTGTTAATTGCTGTTGTTCCCAGGTTCACAATGACCCAGGGTGGTAGTACCTTTTAGGGTCCCAGCTATGGGCAAATCGTTACTCTTCAAACTGGGGTCAAAACAAAAGTATAAACATAGAAACATTTACATAAAAATAGACTTTTATATAAAAATATACATTTTTGAAGGAAAAATATTACCAACTCCTTTTTTATACAAAACTAGAATACATCTTCAGTTTTCTAAGAAAGAAAAATTAATAATTTTTTCGTCAAAATCTGACTAAATCAACCTTCTCACTATAAACAAATATAAAAAACACCTCAAAACACTACCTTTTTGGCATTAAATAGACTAATAGGTTGATATAACGTTAAACAAAACTCAAAATAAATAAAATTCATTCGTTCGCAAAACATTTACATTTTATCTAAATAACACATTCAAACCTCAACGTCATATCTATATATATATATATATATATATGTATATATATGATTGCTTTGCGCATGAATCTTTTGGGACAATCATTCTGTATGGAAAACGATAAAATTTTAAAATATGTATCTTAACTCAGATCTTTCATGTCTTGAACTGTGCTTTAATTCAAAGCACTTACTGTACACTATCTTCTTCTTCTTCTATGTGCCCTGTCCCTTCAGGACGTAGGCGATCATGGATCTCCACATCTCCCTATCCCTTGTGGCTCTTAGTATGTTTGCTCCTGTTGCTCCTGGCAACCCCCGTTCCGTCATCCACCTGATCAGACTCTGCAGATATGTTATCCGCTGCCTTCCTCTGTCTCTCCTTCCTTCTATCTGACCAGTCAGTATCAGGTTCTCCAGGCTCTCCTTCCTCATTGCATGTCCCAGGAACTTCAGTTGTCTCTTCCTGATGCTCAGCATCAATTTCCTTTGTGTTGCCATTCTTTCTAACACTTCGTCGTTGCTTGTATGCTCAGTCCACGATATCCGTAGCATCCTTCTGTAGAACCACATTTCGGCCGCTTCCAGTTTTGTCCTCATTTTCGATGATATTGTCCAGCATTCACAGCCGTACTGAAGAACTGACATCACGTAGCAGTCTAGCACTCTTTTCTTCGTTTCTATTGAGATCTTCCTGTGTGTTAGTATTTTGCTCATCTTCTGGAACGCGTCCTTTGCCATGCCAATTCGCCTTCGGATCTCCGTGTCGCACTTTCCATCTCCTGTTAGAACACTTCCTAGGTACTTAAATTCTTGGACTTGTTTGATTCTGTTCTCCCCCACCTGTATTTGGCATTTTGGGTTGTATCTTTTGCTGATGACCATGCACTCAGTTTTCATAAAGTTTATTTGTAGTCCCTTCTTGTCACTCTCCACTGCTACTTTCTGTATGAGATCTTGCAGTTTCCTTTCCGTGTCCGCAATCAGTACTGTATCGTCCGCGTATCTTATGTTGTTCAGGTTGTGGCCTCCAATAATAAATCCTGGTGTGTCATCTAGGGTCCTCAAAATATTCTCGCTGTATAGGTTGAACAAATCCGGTGAAAAGACACATCCTTGTCTTACGCCTTTTTCTATCTTTGTGTATCTACTGAGGTCGTTACCTGTCCGTATGCAGGCCGTTTGCTGCCAGTAGAGATTCTTGATTATTCTTATATCTTTGCCGAAAATGTCGAGGTTGCCTATCATTTCCATCAATTCTTTGTGTCGTATTTTGTCGAATGCTTTCGCGTAATCAATGAAGCATAGGTACAAGTCTTTCTTCATTTGTAATGCCCTTTCAGAAAGCATCCTAATCATGAATATGGCGTTCCTTGTTCCAGTGTCTTTGACGAACCCGCACTGTTCCTGCCCTATCTCTGGCCTGATTCTGCTTCTCGCTCTATTACTGTACACTATACACACACCAAAATACACACACATAGTCTCTATGAAGACTGCGATGGATAAATTGGCTTATAAATTACGCAAAAAAGGAAATGACATTGAGGTCTAATTTTAACAGATATATTTACCAAAATTACACAAAAATATCTTGAAATACTAAAGAGTAAAAAGACACAAATTCAATAAAATCGCCATTGGCTTCAAACCATGGACTACAAACGATTTCGGAATCTCTTCCAACTCTTCTG
Source organism: Ascarosepion bandense (assembly GCA_037127315.1). Lineage (NCBI taxonomy): Eukaryota > Metazoa > Mollusca > Cephalopoda > Sepiida > Sepiidae > Ascarosepion > Ascarosepion bandense. Next base: position 2,664,758 of record JBBBDQ010000327.1, read on the forward strand.
AATGGCTTCCTTGTTCCAAGTTGATGAATGCTGTCATAATAATTGTCTTCAGTTCATCTTTGTTGTTACAAAAAGTTTTGTTGATTTCTCGTTCAATTGCGCTCCACGCATAACAATCAAGGGTGTTTCAGTCTGGTAGAGTTAGGTGGCCAGATCTAAGGGGTGATGTGAATGCAGAAATTGTCTGACAGCTATGACTGTGTTCGCGTGCTTGTGTGGCATAGTGTATAATGCATAGTCCTGTTACCAGGCATACCGCCTTCCAGCAGCCACTCCCTTGATCCAGATCAGCACAACCTTCATAAATTTATAATAAAAATTAAAAAATATAATACCAATTATAACTAAAGTTCTTCGGAAGGCGCCCTCTAAGTAGAGCTTCCTAGTTGCTATTGGTATGCGAAATGAATGATAATTCACCCTTGTGAATGTCCCATTGTCGGTCCAATCGGAAAGTGACAGCGCTGGTGGGATAAATAGATTTAGCTGGCCAGAACACGTGCAATAGATAGATAGATAGATAGATAGATAGATAGATAGATAGATAGATAGATAGATAGATAGATAGATAGATAGATTTTGTTTTTTAATAAATTTCCCACAAACAAAGTAGTAAATGTACTAAGAGGCAAGTGAGTGTGAGAGAATTATATATCAGAAGCCTTACTGAGGAGCAAGAAAAATAAAAGAGTAATCAGGAAGACGGTGGATAACGACTGGTACTGCATGTAAATAGTTTCAGATAGATATATAGATATCAACAAACTAGGATAGATAGATAAACAATAAAGAAATTGATCTATAATATATATATATATATATATATATATATATATATATATATATATAATGGCTAGATACCCGTCTACTGGGGCGGCTAGTTAATCTCCATTGAAAACGCCTGCTCAGGCACACTTGTGTTTGCTCAACACTCTGTAGTTTATACTGAGCAGACCTTAGTTACAGTTTCTGGGAAAGACCGCGTTGTCTAGCATGAACAACAATCTGAACAAACCCTCGGCCAGGATGACTTGTGACTTCAAGTTCGCCTAACCATCGAAAAGAGCCGTCTACCAAATTTGACACACAAGGCTTGGGTCATCCCGTGGTATGATTTTCTAAACTGATAATATGAAGAAGTCACCTTGCTGAGAAATCGGACTTGTTGAGGTCCAAACCCGTGTTTCAGGGTCAGAAAGCGAACGTTCTAACCACTCGGCGCCCATGTCTGTAAGGTTGATATATATATATATATATATATATATATATATGTGTGTGTGTGTGTGTGTGTGTGTGTGTGTGTGTGTGTGTGTGTATTAGCCTTAACAGTGAAAATGGGGTTTTAAATGTTTTTTTTTTAAATAGACAGACGCCCACGCGATATCCAGTGTTGTGCCTCACGCGATAGCTTTTAAAGAACGCTCCTTTTCAAAAACACAAATTAAATTGCATTACAGTCAAAATATGAGGATAAAATAACGACGCCGGAAAAATAAGATCTTTGAAAATGGCCTGTGAAGAGGCTGATGGAGCTTGGAAAGTTGGAAACTATGGAACATTTTTACATTCCTTATTTCCACCAAAAAGTAAACACGTAAGAATAATGGAAGAATTAAATCAAAATCAATAAAATCTTCCTTGTCGGTCGTTATTAACGACGCATATATATATATATATATATATATATATATAATTTCAGACAGATAGGTAGATAGTAGTTAGATTGATTCTGGATAAATTCTATTATCTTTTGTCTAAAGAAGTAATTTTCTTATCGATTTCGATCCAGCTTTAAAACACGTTTTAACAAAGAAAAGTATCACAATAATTATCTCGCTTCTGCAGCGATAGGCTTTTATTTATCCGTTTGTCTTATTTACAGTGTTTTGCAGACTGTTTTTCTTCGTGCTTGTCTTCGCGAAAATTCTTACACTGAAACACCGTTTCAATTAAAACTCATCATTCATAGAATATATGTTTAATTCAATTACATATTCGAACCGACAGCTGTTTGTATTTTTAAAGAGAGTGGGAAGATGAGAAGAAAGATCTTAGAATTAAATTATGAATTTTTTCCTCTTTTTTGATTGATTTTAGCTTTTCCATCTTTTTTTTTATTAAGTGCTGTATTTTTCTCATACTAACTCAATTTCATTGAACACGTCTTATTTGGTTTGCTTATCCATTTTGAGTTTTAGTTTGAGTTTTGTTTAACGACATATCAACCTCTTTAATGCCAAAAAAGCTAGGGTTTTAAGGTATCTTTTTTAATGTTTGGTTATAGTGATAAGGTTGATTTAGTAAGATTTTTATAAATTATTTTTGTTTTTATTCTTTTTTATTTTAGAAAACTGAAAATGTCTTCTAGTTTTGTATTAAAAAATGGTTTCCTATAAATATTTTTCCCTCAAAAATGTGTTATGGTAATAATTTTGTCTTCAGAATTACATTTTGGTAATCTTTTTCTTTCAAAAATGTATATTTTTCCATAAAAGTGTATTTTTATGTATATATTTTTATAAAAACGTATTTTTATACTTTCATATTGTTTTGACCCCAGTTTGGGAGTTAACTATTTGCCCATATCCAGAACCCTAAGGTGCTACCACTTCGGGTCAAGGTGGGCCCGGAAACAACAGCAATTAAGAGGTGGTTCTATGCTCCTCACAACCTCCCAATCGGAGGCCTTGCTGCTGGATGCAGTTTACCGTCATGCCCAGGACCCGCTTATCCGTTTTGTATTTGCTTTTAATCCAAGTCTAGAAAAGATCAAGGTTATAACGAACAGAAAACTATCCAGCCGGTTGTCTGTTCTGCAACAAAGCAGTTATTTTGAAAAAGATTTCTGATTGGAAGTTACCTCTTACTAATTAAATTCAAAGAAGATAGGGGTGAAATGAGGTTTGTTTTAAAATGTCATTGAAGAATCAAGAGATACACATTATCTGTAGCAATCATTTAAGTGCCATACGTGATACATGCTTATCCGATCATATCTTTCGATACATTTCTTTCTGAGGTAGACTGGTTTCCAACCAAGTCTTTAAAAACCCAATCCAACCCATAACTTGAGAGAGAAGAGATGCATTAATAGCTTTCTCAGAGGGAAGTTGCTCGTAAATAAATGCACCGAATTCAACTGGAGTTTTAATTAGGCTCTCCGATTTCTCATTCCGAGCCAATATCCATTACATGTTGACCCTCTACTTGAAGAGGTTAAATTTGTACTAGACGAGGAAACAGCATCACGTTTAGTCTGTTCGACAACACAACAGCATGAGGCAGAAATTGTCTGAGTCTAATTTCTTCTACAACAATAGAATTTGAAGACAATGAGGTTAGCTGGCGGTCTTGACCACGATATTCTGGACTGATGGGACCAAGTTCTCCTGAAGACCTACCATAAAAAGAGAATTAGCATGGGAAAGGAAGTCTTCCAGAATCTAATATTAAAAGGACGGACATAGATAAAGAGAAACACGGAAAAACAGCACGACACATACTCGATGTGCTTGAGCAAGTGGATGGCGGGCTGGGCTAGGTTTGGGAGATAGACCAAAATGTAAAATGTCAAGTTCGACAAGGGATAGGAGCAACTGTAAGTCCTTGATCGCCTACGTGACAGAGTACACAAAAAAGATGCTAGCAACATTTTTCCTGTGATAAAGAGGTGGTAGGGAGGAAAGCAATTTTTCGCTCACAAATTTGAGCAAACGTTTGTTTTTGTTTATTTTAACTCTACCGAAGCTTAAAAATAAGTATTGGACAGCTCCGTTGCAGATATACATATAATTATTGATCATTCAGCAATCGTTTCCTCTTCTTTTATATCACATGTTCTTTCAGGACATAGACGTTCATGGTTCTTCACATCTTTTTGTCTGTTAGGTCTCTTAATAGGTTTTGTCTGTTATTCCTCCAAAACTTTGTACAGCCATCTATCTGCTCAAGCTAATCAAGTATGACAAGCGCTCTTTGCCTCTATCCGCCCTGTGAGTAATTGATTTTCCGCTTTCCTCGTTCGTGTTCCAGAAATATTAACTGCCTTTTCCTGATGTTAGGCGTTAGTTTTCTTTCTGTTTTTAATCTTTAAAAACCTCATTTCCAGTCAATTATATCCTCAGCATCCTTCTGTAGAACCGTTTTTCTGTTGCTTCTAGTCTCTTCATCTTAGAAGAGACTGTCCGGCACTGGTTGCTATACAGAAGGAAAAATATCATGGAACAGTTTAGTACTCTTTTCTTTGTGTCCAATGAAATGTTCCTGTCTCCCTTATACACAATAATGCTTTTGTAATGCATATTTGTCCATCTCAATACTTCTTCGGATCTCAGTGTCACACTTTCCATCCTCTGTTAGAACACTTCCTATGTATTTAAATTTTTGTATCTGCTTGATTTTAGTATCCCCGACTTGTAATTTGCAGTTTAGGTTCCTCGTATTTCTGATGGCCATGTATTCTAACTTCTATCTTTTATTATTGTTTTTTTCTTCTCACTTTCTTTCTCTTCATTTCGTAGGATTTCTTATAGTTTGTTTTTCGTGTCTGCTACCAGCACTATATCATCTGCATATCTTATATTGTTAAGATTGTGATCGCTAATGATGAATCCTTGCAGGGTTTCTAGTTCTCTCGAACTGTCTCGCTGTATAAGTTCAATACTTCCGGTGAGAAGACACATCCTTGTCTTACATCCTTTTATATTTTTGTATACCTGCTGAACTCATGTATCGATTCTTCATTATTCTAATATCGTCCCCGAGTATACAAATAATATTGAGAAGCCCTAACAAAGCATTGTGGGGTAATTTGTCGAATGCCTTCGCATAGTCTCTAACACACAGATATACGTCCTTCTGTATTTGCTTTTTTTATAACATTCTCAGTATGAATATTACGTTCCTTATTCCGGTGACTTTGACGAACCCGCACTGTTCTTTTCCTGTCTATAACCTGATTCTGCTGTACGATCTATTCATCAGATTTTGCATGATGAGTTTTGTTATGTGGGTCATTAGGCTGATTGTCAGGTTGAATTCACATTAGTTTACGCCTAGTTTCTTAGGCAGTGCTATGAAACTAGATCTGCTTAAATATTTGACATATCACCACTGTTGTAGATTTCATTCATTATTTACGTAATTTTATCTATAGAGGAATCGTCTAACACTGTCAGAATTTTTATTACGATTCTGTTTGACCGGCGGCGTTTTTTTTTCTGTTCAAATTGGCCAGTATTATTTCCACTTTGGTTTTTAATATTTTCGGTCCGTCTGTATTTCTGTGTATTGCTGGTTGTTCTCTTTCGTCGTGGTGGAAGAGTTATCTGATTTATTTGTTCCATCTCTGAAGTATTTTACTTTCTCATATATCAACTTTCTGCCCTTGGATTTTATGCAGACTATTGATTTCCTGTTAGTTGTCATATTTTTATGCACACGTCCTTCATCTGTGATACTCATTCTTTCACATTTTTCAGTGGGTAGTCTGCATTTACTCTTTATTTTCTTGTGCAGTTTTCTGTATTCATTTCTGTGCCTTGGCATTGTTTTCTGTATCCTGTATATTATATCGGGAATCTCATTTGTCTTCCTTTCGTTGTTTCTTATTGGTGTATTTTCCTTTGTAATGATCTTGTCTGCTGATGCCTTTAAAGCTTCTTTACTGTGTCCCATTTCAAGTTTGTATTTCTATTTTGTCCCGCGTATCTACTGTCCATATATTTTTCCTTCAATTTCGAATCGTTCATCAATCTGTATTATTGTAATTTAATTGTTGCATGAGGCTTCTTCAGTTTCCATAGTTTCATTCAACGTTTACATACTAGAAGGTGATCGCTTCCGCAGTCGGCACTTAGATAGGTTTTTCAGTGAATAATTACATTCTTGAATATCTTGTAGATAATGATGTAGTCAGTTTGGTTTTTAGTTTCTTCTCCTGGGCTTCTTCCATAATCGTCTTGGATGTTCCAGGTACTGACTGTTACTTGGTCATTTTCCGTGCACAATTGGACCTATTTTTCTCCGAGTTCCTTGCGGGTTTCTAGTTAGAATTTTCCAACTATTTCACCATGCCTCTTCTTGCTGATTTTAGCATTCCTATTTACCATGACACTTATAATGTCTTGTGATTTATATTCGCCTTGGCGTTGTCTAGCATGGAGTAGAAGGATTACATTTCTTCTCTTGTTCTTTATGCTATCGGTGCATAGACAATTATAATACCTATGCTGAAAGGCTTACCTTTCAGCTTAACTACAAGAATTCTTTCGGATAAATAACAGTATTTATTCATTTCTTGATCTAGTATCAATCTAACTCCTTTTTCAGTTTTCTCTCTGCCTTAATATATAATCTTGTGGCTGTCCCTGAAAAAATTCTCCGTTGTTTGGCCACCTACTTTCTTCTTGTTGTTCTATGTGCCTTGTCCTTTCACGGCCTTCCACATTTCTCTATCCCTGGTGGCTCTTAGAACGCCTTCTTCTATTACTCTACGCAAACCCTGTTCTGCCACCCACCCTCTCAAGCCAGTCAAGTACGCTACACGCTGTTTCCTCTGTCTTTCATTCCCCATATCTGGTCTGTTAGTATCAGGTTCTTCAAGCCCTCCATCTTCATTGTATGTCTCATGGACTTTAGTTGTCTCCTCCTGATACTCAGTATTAATTTCCTTTTCGTTCCTATCCTTTCCAAAACCTCATCATTGCTCACGTGCTCGATCCATGATATCCTTCTATAGAACCACAGTTTCATATACTCCTAAAATGTTAACATTTAATTTACTCATCTTTTGCTATACATTTTCAAACTGGCTACAGTTGCTTAAAGTTTTAACGTTCAAAATCCCGTGAGTTATTTTTGTTTGATCCTAACAGTCGCTGGATGATGATCAAGGGACACCTGTCGCTCATTTTCAGGCAAGAGTTCAGTTCCGAGGAATTTTATTCTCTTGGATGGTTAGACATTCAGCTGCCTTTCTACCAGCTTGAACCGGTCTTGTAATTCTCCTTTTATTGATAAGGGATTTCCGACAATGGAATTGCGGCTTACTGGATTTTTTCTAACCATTTTCTGTAAACTAGAGAGGTCGTTAGGCGTGAAAGTTCTGGTAGATCAGAAGGTTTTACTGGGACACAGTAAAGAAGCTTTAAAGGCATCAATAACCATGCAGCAAATAAAGAGTCACTTGAATCACCTTTCTTTCCCTGTAAATTTATCTTTGAACACGTCTTCAAAAAACCCACCGAGTATAAACGCGGAGGGGAAAAAATGGAAACAAAAAAAAGAAACAAACTTAGCACTTGAACATTAGTTAAAGTACTACTGGAAAGAAAAACACCCCGAGTCGAGGAACCTAACACATAAGGCGCTCAATACAATAGCAGAGCAAATAAAGGTTAGCTACTTATATACATATACATATATATATAATTAGGATCTATTAGATGGCAAGGATTGACTTATTAATATCAATTTAGCAAAAATTGGATGGACTAGGATTGACGCCCAGATAGTATAAATTGCAAAACTAATAAAATTACCTTTAGATGTGAAGTAAGATAAGATAAGATAGCTGGAACTACTCAATTCAGCCATTGGAGTTACAATAAGGGAAACCGAGACAATATCTAAACTGGGAAAGAACACAAAATTTTAGCCTACTACTATCATGGAGAGGTAATGGTGATAAAAAAGAAGTAAGAAAGGAAAGATCATAGAAAGGCTCTAACATGAGTGTCACCAGAATTAGGTTATTGCCATAAGTGGAAAACGGGGACTGATGCTGTTATTAGTATTATTATTATGAAGATTGTTATTAATATTATTATGAAAATTAATATTAATATTAATAATAATATTATTATGAAGATTAATATTAATATTATTATGAAGATTATTATCATTAGTAGGAAAAATAATATTATTATTATTATGATTATTATCATTAGTGGCAAAGAGGCATCCTTGTAATATGGGGGACGAATTACTAGCGAGATTAGTAGGTGAAATATCACTAGGATGGGTACTGAATTTAAACAATATCGTCAAACAAGTTTAACTGCGAACTAACACAAATGGGACAACCTGAGAATTTAGTAGGATCTAACGTAAGGGAGGATAAAACCTAAGTTAATTGATCCGGTTTACTTGAACCAGATGGATTTAGTGCATACAAAGAAGGGGAAGCCTCAATAACATAACATAGTTGGATACTGAAACAGTAATAAGAAACGGATAGCACAGATAACTGACGGAACCAACGAAGCTGATTGAAACAACGAACTGAGGAATGACCCTCTATCTAATCAATAGGAATGGATATACGGAAACCAAATAAGAAAAATTAAATAAAGAAAGATTGAGAATATGTAGGTTTAGAAGGAGAGGTTGAAACTACCTAAATGGGCGAAGGAAAGAAAATCGAAAGTGGAAGGGAGTGGATAGAAGTAGACACCAAGTCTGAAAAATGGTCTCTAGTGAAGACAGATAAAAGGAGGTGCGAAAATTAGCATACTAGTGGGATAAGATGGGAAGAACGGGGGAGTAAATAAATATTAATAAAACAGGAAAGTTAGCAGGAGTGGTAGTAGGAAATAAGACAGGACTGCTGGTAACCAACGACACCTATCGGAATGGAAGTTCAAGGAATTTAGATATAACATGGATATAATATAGTCTTGCAACAAATAGAATGGAATTATCTTATCAACAATTGAGTAAAGAAAAGAAATAATAGCCTTAACTTAATCTAATTTAACTTATCACAGAGCTAGGAAAATAAAAATAAAAATAAAATTTTGGCTTAGAAATTTGAATTATGAATTGATGTATAAATTTGCTGGTGACATTAGTCACGTGTTGTTTTGTTTGTATTAAACTTCTCCTCCCACTATATCCCGACAAATGGAAACGGAAATACTTATTATAGTGGGCTATCCTATGTTGCCTCCCCCTCCGCCTGGCCTTGACTGAACTTTCATTCCGTAGTAATACGACATGAAACAAGTCGAATAGGGCCTTCCGTCTGATGAAGTCGGTGATTGTTGGCAACAACAATTATTGACTGAAATAAATTTATTACGGAAATATGACCGGTGTTTAAAGTTTTTCTTAAAAGAAAACAGAAAGTATATATATATATATATATATATATATATATATATATATGTGTGTGTGTGTGTGTGTGTGTGTGTGTGTGTGTGTGTGCGGGGGGGGTGTATAAGCACTTAAGTATTTAGGCAGCACATGTGCATTGTGGTGCCGTGGATATCGGCTTGGAACTACAAATCGCGGAGCCGAGTTCGAATTCCATTTGAATTCCTTGCCTTCACTTACGCGCAGATACCCTTGGGAAAGGTATTAATCCGTCTCTTCCCTCTAGTTATGGAATAAATAACAAGACAGGTTGGGTTCCATAGCTATGGTCGGCAACTAGTCTATCGCAGAAAGCAATGGCAACCTACTGCGGGATAATCTTCTGCCCAGTCAGTCATGTCTCTTTCGAGACATGATCGCCCAAGCGTGTATCGCATATGGTATTTAACTAACTGTCTGGCTATTCCATCACTACAAAGGAAGCTGCCGAGCTTGAGAAGGACCTACAATCCGTAGTGAACTAGGGTAGGAAATGGCTCGTAAATTTTAATGCTTCCAAAACGAAGTTGCAATCAATTAACCATCATAGACAATTGCACATACCTCCCATTAGCATGGAACAGACTTGCCTCGCAAAGAGTAAAACACTGCGCCTCCTTGGTCTCACACTCTCAGCGGACCTCAAGTAGAATGACTATATTGAATCCATTGCTAAATCCGCTGCTATGAAAGTCGGCTCTCTGTGCAGGGCCCGGAAGTCATTCCCGCCTGAATCAATTCTTCACATCTATAAATCTACCATCCGTTCGTGTATTGAATACTGCTGCCACATCTGGTCAAGTGCCCATACTATCCTCCTCGGGGTTCTTGACAAAATACAATGGAGAATCTATAATGTTGTCGATACCGACTTGGCAGACCGGCTGCAGTCACTCTCTCACCGGTGTGACATAGCTTCCCTGTGCTTCTTCTATAAATACTTTCATGGCTTATGCTCCGATGAACTTAAATCACTGGTGCCCCCTAGGTACTAATTTGCACGAGATACTAGATTAGCAACTAGATCCCACCCTTTTACAGTGAAACATAAGATGTAACAGCAATTTTTACTCCAACAGCTTCTTTTTTCGCACTTCCCGCCTGTGTAATTCCCTTCCGTATACTTGCTTCCCCGACGGCTACAATCTCTAGGAGTTTAAATGTAAGGTCAGTAGACACCTCCTAACACACTAAGTCGCACCCATTCTCTCAAACACTTTTCCCATCTAGGCAACCCTCATCCTCGGTATCCTTACCCGTCTATCACCCTCCTTCTGACATTTCCTATCAGTTTCCCCTATGTAACCCCTTAACCACTCTCTCATCACTTACGCCATGTAACCCCTAACCGCTCTTTCTCGTCACTTTCCCCATGTAACCCCTAACCATTCTTTCTCATCACTTTCCCTTATGTAACCCCCTGCGCAACAGTGGCAGTGAAATGCCTTGCTTGGGGTGAAATGATTATATATATATATATATATATATATATATATATATAAGATAGTACTATTCTTTTCTTATTTTAAGTTATATTTGGTAAGGTTTGGGTTACATTTTTGAGATAGCAATTTTTTTTATCTTAATATTGTACTCGTTGCATATTTCTGTTAGCAAATGTTTTGCGGGAATAGCCAGTCTATTTCAAGAAGAGATACTCTTATTCCGATATATATATATATATATATATATATATATAACACCGATGACAGAATTCGTTATCGCGTACTGGGGTTTTCATGGACATGTCTTGTGTGTGAAATGATTTCTATGCTTTATCTGAAAGACGTACCCACCACCTCATAGTAAGGTAAGAGGGATCAGGTGATGAAAAGTTGTGGTTCTTCTTTGGGTTCTCTTCATCTCTTTAATTTATTTTGTTCCCTCTGTTATTTCCTATATTTAATCAGCCTTTCTCCACTCTACGTAACCCCCTGCACAGTAGTGGCAGTGACATGCCTTGCTCGGGGTAAAACGCTTATGAAAAAAGAAAAAAATGTGTTTGATGGATATTTTCCTGAGATACTTTCCTTCAGTTGGTTCTTTCTGCAACTTTCGTCTCCAAGTTGAACGGATCGTTTTCTGTTCTCAGCAAGGGGTTTTGAAATTGATCCTTGAATCGACCACGTCTGACTTCAGGTGGTTTCTTATGAGATGCAAGCTCTGAGAAGAGGATGTGTTTGGTTAATCGGATGACTGACCTTCTGGCAAGTCGAACTCAGTTGTGAGTCGTCATGGTCTTTAGACTTTTGATCTTTGCGCGGAGAAGAACTTCGTTGTTTGTGATCTGGTCCTGACAAGTGTTCTGCAGTATTTGACAAAGTTTCACTTGATGGAATCTGTTATGGTGAAACACACCTATTCCTCAGGTAATGAACTCTCCCTCCTATATTAATAACAGTTAACGAGAAGTTCTTAGAAGTACTTGGGAAGTTCATAGGAGTTCTTTAGACTTCTATTGGAGTTCAGTAGAACTACTAAGGCAGTTGATATTAGTCGGCAGTTAGTCGAATACTAAGGAGTCAGCTTTCAGTGGAAGATTACCAAGTTCCTAACATTCTGGGTACGTTAAGTCGATTAGCAACCGACATAGCACGATTATAACCTTCAGTGCGAAAACTACTTCACAACAGAATATTTCAAGTTTGCAGAAGTCTTTTCGGTAGAGTACCCAGGTGTACAGGAGATTCAAGATTACAACAGGTCGGTAGACTATGAATTGTTGGTTTGTGTTAGTCCAGGATAACGGAAAGCTCTTTTGAATAGCTTCCCATATGATGTGCAGGCGACGTTGATTCGGTTATCAATATGCAATATAAATAATTTTAACTCGTGGAACCCGTGGAATTTCCACGGAAGGATAATTATGATTTCCTGGAAAAATTTTATTTTGTAATACTACAAATGATAGTAACGTCTTCAAACATAAAGGCATTGGATAATAAAATAACGACAACAAAAGGGTGTAATTTATTAAAATATCTATAAAAGTAATGTCTATAGAAGCTTCTTATCTTATATTATATTAAGCGGCGTATGCACAGACCATAAAAAATACTGTACGCTATTTTGCGAGAGATTTTGAATGAGAAAATGTTTTTTTATAACTGACAAACCATGGCTCCTGTGTCTATTGTAAACAGAAAAGACCAACTGAGTTATGGCCAAGGGTGTAGAAGCCAGAAATTTCGTTATTAGGTCGCGGGATGCGACAACAAACCTACCTATTTTTACTATATTGTACAGTACACACACATATACACACACACAATTACTTCTGCAACCACCAGCCTAAGCTGCTAGTCCCAAGGTAATGCTATAGGCTATCTTCTTCTACTCTCTCACTCTTTACTACCCTTCCGTTTGGCAAAGGTGAGAAAAAGACTGAAGAGATTATAAAAAGATAGAGGGGAAGGAAAAGCTCGTGTAGAGAGTAAGTGTGTTAGCTTTCTTCAGTGGCGTTCAGACAGACAAACTAAGGAACTAAGAAAGAAACAAGCAGAATTATTATATGATGTATGTTAATAAATATTTTTTATCTTTTTCTCGTGTGGTTACTATCGATGAACTGGCAGATACGCCATGTTTCCTTTTCAAGATGGCGCCTCTGTCCACGAGGTCCTGTTCTATCAATTCTATACAATATGCATCTTTCTGATACACGTTCTACGACAATTTTTTGTTTTGTTTTGTTTACTTTATTTTTTTTACATCTGTGGAAAGAATGGTGAATATTATATCTCAGTGTATATCTTTTTGTTATTTTTGTATTTTTATGTGTTGGTTTATTAGTTCTTTACCACGGTTGATTCCGAAATATTGAATATATGATATGAATGATTGCATTATCAACTTTGGCTATTTTGGTAGGATCTATGACCGTCCCAATTAGGCTTTAGATTCCCAGCATACTGATAGTAGAAACATGAATCTCTAAATACTGTTGAATATTTGAAATAGACATGATCGCCTAAATATGTATCACGTATGGCAATTAATTGACCGGGTGACTATGTTTTTTTGTCTTTTCTTTTTTTTTTTATAATTAAACAGTACATCTATACATATCTACCAGCCTGAATAATCGACACATCTTGTTAGAAAAATATGTATCCTCCGGTATATTAATGTCTAAACAAATAAATTTAAAAATTTAGTTGCCAACAAAGGCTGTAAAACCCAATTTGCCTCACTATTTAACCCATAGTTGGAGAGAGAAGAGACGGGTTTATACCAATCGCAAGGGTATTTGCGCGTAAGTGACTGCAGCGAATTCAGAGTATCTACTCAAACAAATATGAGTATCTATTAAATTTAATATTTAAACAAATAAATTAAAAATGTGTAAAATAAACAAAGATTTATAAATAAAAAACAATTTTCAAAGTCCAATGACAACTACAATTCATTAAGTCTAAAAATAGGCACGTAAAAAAAGACTTGGTGCTGTCTCCGTATCTCGTAGAAAGCACACCACGTAACTTTTGTCAAACAATGTAAACACGACAAAAAATATTTATATATGAAATTTTGGGTTTCATTTTTCCATCCTATAAAGAACAGACTAAAAGCCCCGCAAAGTACTCACAACAGGCAACACAGAAGCGCTTACAAAACGACCCATAGCTAACACACAGTGGAGGGCACACAAGATGATTTATATGAAGTATGCACAGGAGCACACACGGTGCAGTCACCTAAACACACCACGACAAAAAAAAATACCTTCCCATTCGGACATAGCGATCGAATCAAGCAAGATATTCGAACGTCCAACTACAACAATCGGAGAAAAAAGAAACATCATAAGTGATTCGTTCTATCGATGAATATAGACACACACACACACACACACACACACACACATATATATATATATATATATATATATATATATATCAGCATGCGGTGTAGATAAGAAGAATACAAAAGAGTATCATGTATACAGTGGTAGAAAATATATATGTATCTAAATACATATAGAGCAAATATAAGAAAAATTAAGGCAGACACGTTATTTTTTGGTAAATTGAAAGTGTAGTCCTTTTTCAGCCGAACCATCATCAGCTTCCGTCTTTATTGTACAAAGGATTTTACACGAATGAAATTCACAAAAACCGAATAAAAAAAACGAATAAAAAACGAATAAAAATAAAGGTCGCTCCCTTAAAAGAGAACATTTAAGAAAAAATAAATTATTACATCAGTTCGGCGAACACACACATATTCAAAGATAAGCATATATATACGCAACATATAACCAAAGAGCACGCGTAAGAAGGGATATCAACAAAAATCCAAAGATACATTCAACATGTCAGTTAGACCGATGACCCGTAGATTTGAAATATAGAGAATGTGGGTTAGGTGAGTGAGAGAGAGAGAGAGAGAGAGAGAGAGAGCGAGAGAGAGAGATAGCGTTTAAAAGAAAGGGGAAGTATCTTAAAGCGTAAACAAAAAGGTTTGAAGAAAGAAGAGAAGAATACATTTAAATTAGAAAGAAAAGATGATAATAGAAAATGAAAGTAAAAAATAAAAATAAATATTATATATTAACGGTGAAAGATAAAAAATTGGAGTGTAAAACATTAAAAATATATTTAAGAGATAATAGTTAGTTAATCAGTTGTGATCACAAAATCATCACACCACACCACTATATAATCAAAATTATACAATATATATATATATATATATATATATATATATATATATATATATATATTATGGACACTCCCGTTGATTTCGACGTATTAGCGCCTAACACAGTTAGACAACCACACAAAGAATTGTTTAAAGTGGTGAAGGCTTGTACAGCACTATCCACACTTTTTGGAACTGCTGATAACAAAAAATTGGTGCAGATGTCTGCCACAGATCGAATGAACAACAGACCTCAGTTATTTAACCCATAACGGGAGGGAATGGACGGATTAATACCTTTCCCAAGGGTACCAGTGCGTAAGTGAATGCAAAGTGTTTGACTGGAATTGGAACTCGGCTCACCGATTTCCCCCTCCGAACCGACATCCACTGCACCACAACGCACATCCGTCAATAACGCTTACAGCACCTGGTATTCGCAAGTGGTGACCCATCTAAGTACTGACCAGGCTCAACGATCGAGCGAGAACCGGTGTATTCAACGTGATATGACTATATATATATATATATATATATTAAGGTACAAAATTGGTATACTATTTTAAAAACAAGAAATTTTTTATTCGCCCAACATCTAATCAGGAGACAAATCGTTGGAAAATGAATTAAACGAAAAGAACGGTAACGACGAAAATAAAAAGTAAAAAAAAAAAAAAGAAGGAAAACGCGATAAGATAATTATACATATAAATATGTATACTTATAACGAGGAAAGGAAACTCACGTGTAAATAATTAGCGAGGGACAAAGTAAAATATCCCCCAACAAATTTAGCGACTTCACAAAATCCTTCTGCTGGCAGAGAGAAGGTTTCCGTAACGAAATAGGGACTGATTCCAAAATCTTTAAATTTTGAACCACTCTTTCTTATATGACTTGGCACAGGCTATATTCGCTACTAGATGTTGAGCGATAACTGATTCCGTATTTGTGTTTCACTGGCGACTGACTAAGTACTGGGGTTGAGGTTAAGCTTTTTATTCTTTTTTTCTCGTGTTCATATAAGTGTTTTCTTTTCTGAACAAAAAGTGTGTAAAATTTATTCAAATGCAGAACGCATATCCAAGCACTTTCATCTATGCTTTTAACCATTATCAAATGTGATTTTTTATGTATGGTTATAGAGTTATCAAAATGTTTTATTTTCCAAGCACTGTCAGCACGGTGTGTCCATGTGCATAGTTGATGTTATTGGGTGTTGTCATTTATTTTTATTGTTAACCCTTCAGTTATTTTAAGTCGTTTTTTATACCCTTGTATTTTATGTTGCAGATCGGATTTGATCTGTACAAAATAAGTTTGTAATTAAAGGGCCGAGATAAGTAAGAATTGTCACATAAAACCATCATTATCTAAAAATATGTACAGTATTTTCAATATTTAAATAAAATGCAAAGAGTTGATCAGTCAGTTAAGTGCCATACGTGATACACGCTTGGGCGATCATGTCTCGAAAGAGACATGACTGACTGGACAGAAGATTATCCCGCAGTAGGTTGCCATTGCTTTCTGCGGTAGACTGGTTGCCGACCAAGGCTATAGAACCCAATCTGTCCTGCTATTTAACCCATAACTGGATGGAAGAGACAGATTAATACCTTCCCTAAGGGTATTTGTGCGGAAGTGAATGCAAGGAATTCATCTGGAATTCGAACTCGGCTGCCCGATTTGTTTTTCCGAGTCGATATCCACCGCACCACAACGCTTATAAGCTGTAAAAACCAAATAATCATCAATATTACTACAACTTTGTCGAGCGAAACCGAAAAATAATCTCTCCCTAATCAGTCATGGATCGAAAAAAGATATTATCCCAGAGAAATGTACCACGTATGGCATTTAAACGACTTATTTTCCTCTATGGTCCATGCCCCTTCAGGACATAGGCGATCATGGCCTTTCAGATCTCTCTATCTATTGTAGCTTTTAACACTAATTCTCCTGTTACCCTACCCAAACACTGCTTCGCCATCCATCTGCAATAGTCTATCAAGTATGTCACACTTTGCTTTCCCCTGTCTCTTCTTTCCTCTATATGTTCCGTGAGATTCAGATTCTCAAAGCCCTCTTTCCTCATTACATGTCAGAGAAACTACAGCTGTCTTTTCCTGATGTTAAGTATGAGTTTTCTTTTCCGTTTCCCTCCTCTCTAAAACCTTGTCGTTGCCCACATGTTTGGTCCGTGGTATTCTCAGCATCATTTCCGTTGCTTCCAGTCTTTCTCTCATCTGAAATGTCATGATGAGCTGGTTTAGCATTCGCTGCCATATTCAAGAAGTAAGTGTAAACAATATGCTTAATAAAATTTTCTTAAAAGTGTACCGAATTATTTGAACAAAAAGAGAAAATTGTAGGGAGAATAGATCTTTATTATTATTATTAAGCCAAACATCTGTAATGCATTTAAGCGTTCTCTCATTATCAGTTGTTTTTTTTTGTAGCTTTGTCTAGATAGAAAATTCAAGTCGCTTTAGTATAATGACAAAAACCTTACAAAATAATGTTGAAAATTTTGTTTACATATTCTATTGACGGTAATATCAATAGTACCCAAGAAATTACAAGGAGTGTATGTGAAAGAGAAGATGGGGAATAGAGAGGATTGAGAAAAGGACAAAAGAGGAATAGGATTAAAGAAACAAAATATTGCATTTGACGTTGCTTTTAAATTTATGAAGATTGTAATTATCGGAAAAGCAACGAAACAGCAGAGAATAACAAAAAAGGGAAGTGCGAGAAAAGAAACTGTTGATGTAGAAGTAACGATTGTATTTACCTACTTCAATTCTAGGTGGGACCGAGATACCAATCTAGTAACGCACTTACATTCATTCTGCACCAGGCACCAAGGAAAAAACTTCTCAGAGAAGTTGACATGAAAATATTTACAAAAATGACAGAGGAAAACCACGTCACGTCGGTGAGCAAGTGACTGAATTTGAGATGCCTGATCAGGATCGATTACATTACTGATCCTACTTTGGATTTTATTAATAATCTCTAGATGAACAGCAGGATCACCAGACCAGATGAAGCAACAGTATCCAATTGTTTTGGTCAAAACCTTCTATATGCGCGGAGGAATGGTAGAATTGTCGATGTGAAAGGTAAATTCTGACGAGAAACATTGTTTGGCACAAAACAGTGACCCTGGTTTTCTTGCAGTAGACAAGCCAATTGATTCATAGTTGTTCATGTTAGCGGAAAACGAAAAGAAGGCGTAGTATATTACTCTCATGGAATCTAGTGTTAGCCATGTTGATTGTAGACAGAAAGTTTCTCTATGGTGGTTAAGTGGTTGAGTCGAGTTCCAATTTCCCTTGTGTTACAAAGGAGAATTTGTAATGTGGTTGATCAGACCAGCTGCAACCACTCTCTCACCGGCGTGATGTGGCTTCCCTGTGCCTCTTCTACAAGTACCTTCATGGCTTCTGCTCCGTTGAACTTAAATCACTGGTGCCGCCTAAGCACGAATTTGCACGAGATACTAGGTTAGCAAGTAGGTCCCACCCTTTTACAGTTAAACAGATAAGATGTAACCGTAATTTCTACTCCAACAGCTTCTTTTCTCGCGCTTCCCGCCTGTGGAATTCCCTTCCACAAGTCTGCTTTCCCGACAACTACAATCTCCAGGTGTTTAAATGTAAGGTCAATAGACACCTCCTATCACACTGACTTCCAGTTATTCTCAGAACACTCTCATCTACCCAACCCTCATTCTCGGTATCCTTACGCGCCTATCACCCACCCTCTGACATTTCCTATATTTAACCATTCTCGGTATCCTTACCCGCCTATCACCTACCCTCTTACATTTCCTATATTTAACCATCCTTCTTCCATTAAGTAACCCCCTGCGCAGAAGTGGCAGGGAAATGCCTTGCCTGGGGTGAAACGCTTACAAAAAACAATTAACTTAACTTAAGAGCAAATAAACTTGGGAAAGGTTATTGCGAGTTAGTCAACCCCGGAATATGTTTTTAGATTGTAAGGATTTAACCCGGGAAACAGAAGTAGATGCTTACCACTCCAGGAGAATTTGAATCTAACCCGGGAAACAGAAGTAGATGCTTACCACCCCAGGAGAATTTGAATCTAACCCGGGAAACAGAAGTAGATGCTTACCACCCCAAGAGAACTTGCACATAACGAAATATAACGAATCCGACCGGAATTCTAATTTTGCTCTTCGATTTCTCCATTATATCACCAAAGCATCCAAGATTACATCATCTGATATTCTTAAGCGGTCACCCATTTACTTAATACCCAGAGACAGCGTTACTTAACTTCGGTAACCGGGCAATGCTTCAGCTGGCCGTAAGGCAGCTGAATAAGACCAATGGATCATGGATTTAAAAACAAAGACACTTCACGATTGAGGCAAAAACGTCCGACCATACTGGGGAGCACACATCTAACCCGCTCTACCAACATTCAAAAATACACAATTTAAAAACTACCCGCTCAGAGAAAAAAAAATTTTTAAAGGTGACGAATTCTTTCAAGGGGCAAGACAGTGGCAGAGTACACATCGTTTGCATGGAATAAAGTCAGTCAAAAAGTAACGTGAGCTGAAAACGGAAAAACAGATTTATTTTCCCTACTCCTTCAGCAGAACGTACAATGGACACAAACCCGTTTTGAGAGTAATGGGTTTTCTCTTCGTTCGTCATAGCAATACATATGAATGGCAAAACTTTACTCGTGATTATAATAATGAGACACGCCAGTAAATAATAGTCATTTTTCGCTGCTAATGATGAGTTGCGAAACAGGCACACACACACACACACTACAATTAACGGCAGCAGTAGCAGCGAAAGATGACCATTCGATAAAAGGCACGGACCACGAGCGGACGTAAAATTAAGCTCTCCAAACATTCTGAAGATGCGACTATGGTCTCGAAATATTAACGATTCATACATAGGCAAAACCTAGCACCTTCATTTTTTAAACACATTGTGATAGGCTTCAAAAACTACCCATACACACACACATATATATATATATATATATATATATATATATATATATATACTATCGTCATCCGCAGGATTGAAACCCGACCGGATTGGCGTCAGTCAGCGAGTCTACCTCTGGGCCACGAGCGTCCGATAGAAGAAGGCAGACATTTTTACGCGTATATAATTATACACGCCCAATAGCTAGCGTGCTCTAATTCATTATTGAATGAGCGATGCGTATGTGCCAGAGTAGCTACTGTTTTCAATATATATATATATTGTTAGAATAATTTCAATATATTGCATATTTTGCGTTTGTGGGGAGAGAGAGAGATTCTTTTCAGGGCAAACTGCCTTATTCCTGTGTAAGTCGTGTAAGTTTATTTTTTTTAAGGAAGCGCTGCTAAAAGATAATTGTCTCAACGATCAAGTGGAGATTTTCAAATATCGACCAACTTCCATCGAAGCTAGAGACTCATGCATTTTGAAAATTTGCAACAATTTTTAAACTGAATGTCAGAAACATCAGACTTACAAGACGAGATATTTAATCACATTGGCATATTCTTTAAAAAAAATCAATTGAAATGTAATTATATTGTAGCTTCTCTCAAGTAGAAAACAGTGACCAGAACTCCCAAAATTTAATTGAAATCATCAGCCGATTTTTAGTGTCGGCCTTCTTCCTATTTTCATTTTTACTGCGAAATATTTTGACAGTTTTAATAAATTTGATTAGCGAAATTAAAAAAATGATTCTTGATCCTTCGATGAGAAACAGTGTTTGTGTTTTGCAAAACCTCTTCTTTTCCTTTGTAAAGAAAGAAAGAAAGAAAGAAAGAAAGAGTAATAGATAGATAGATAGATATATAGATAGATAGATAGATAGATAGATAGATAGATAGATAGATAGATATGACCAGAATGTGATAGATAGATAGATAGATAGATAGATAGATAGATATGACCAGAATGTGATAGATAGATAGATAGATAGATAGATAGATAGATATGACCAGAATGATAGATAGATAGATAGATAGATAGATAGATAGATAGATATGACCAGAATGTGAGAGATAGATAGATAGATAGATAGATAGATAGATAGATATGACCAGAATGTGATAGATAGATAGATAGATAGATAGATAGATAGATAGATAGATAGATATAGACCAGAATGTGATAGATAGATAGATAGATATGACCAGAATGTGATAGATAGATAGATAGATAGATAGATAGATAGATATGACCAGAATGATAGATAGATAGATAGATAGATAGATAGATAGATAGATGTGACCAGAATGTGATAGATAGATAGATAGATAGATAGATAGATAGATAGATAGATAGATAGATATCTTCTTCATCATTCTTTTTTTCGAAGGCTTTTGAACTATTGATAAACTATTTTGAAAACATATTCTGCAAGGATTTTTCTCTTGCTTTTTCAAAGTTGAAGTGTATTTTCTTAAGTGAATTTAATTTTCATAATTTGATTGGAGAAATTGAGAACCAGTGAAACCAATGGCTAGATATTTTAAGTTCACATGAACTGAAAAGAAGTAATAGCGCGACCCCTGTTTGTTTCCACTTGTCTACACTAACATTTAAATTTTCACTTTTTATATCCATGAGAAAATAATCAAATCAGAAAACCCACTGATCTAATATCTGATTGGAATATTTACAATATACTATATAAGGTTTAACCACAGAGATCATTTAAAGTCAGTAGATCTCATTCATATGCCTATAACGTCATTTCTTTTAAATTTATTCCTCCTACTTAAGGCGATAATGCCACTAAGACGTAAGGGGCTACTAGATGTAAAAGAAAATGAGAAGATTTTTGGATTAATCCTAAACAGGAAATAAGATAACTTTTATGCCTGTTCAAAAGACTGTGGAGGAATTGAATCCAAATAAAGTAATGTCCCAACGAGTGAGTCGTTTTAGCCCTAAACAATGAATCAGGCATATAAATAATTCAAATGATGTCAAAACATTTTCGGGGGGTAAGTTAAGCTGTGCTAATGACCTTGCGCTTTCTTTCTTGACGCGTCTAATCATGTTCATAAGCCAGCTAATTTATTCATTTCTCTTCACCTTCTTAGGGTTCCTCCCTACAAGCTCCAAATAAAAACGGTTATGCCAATCCTATTTCTAAAAGTCTGGCTCATCAAAATCTGTGCATTTAAATTCTCAAATAGTTTCTCCTAGACTTCACTGTCGTTTCCATTCAAATTGGGCTAATAAAAAAGGCTGTGTTCATTACCAGGATCCCAAAAATTTAAACATAATTGCTTGCTGAATTTCATTGAATCTCAGCATTACCATGGTCATCAATACCGTTGAATGGAACTTCATCGAGATCGATGGAATATTGTAACCATTCATGGGATTGAAGCAGCTATATCCATTCTTTGACAGATTTTAAAAGAATTTACACGGTATTGTAGGCGATTACTTATTTAACACTCTACAATTCTTTTCCCACAGAAGCAACATCGAATGCCGCTCACTAATCTATCGCTATAATCATGAAAAATATTCAGACTTGCAAGTAACCGGTTATACCATAATCACTGCGGTTGAATGAAAGTACTCCGGGCAAGGCGTTTATTTTCACTTTTGTGTCTGACTGGGAACAATATCGACATGTAAGAAAGAGAAATAGAATTTGGCGCATATTGAATAACGTTAAGTTAGCTCGACTTCCATCGCTCTTGCTGACACACTTAATATTGTTGGTTGTTATTTAGTGGATTTTAAGACATATATTGTCCCTTTGGACGTTTATTGTCAATATTTTTTGCTGCTTGGGTATATTAGGCAGTCTTATGCTGATACAATTGACAAACTATATGGTTTTAAACTTAAGTCAATAAGCAAATATTGATTAGGTTAATACTTGAGTCTATCGATAAACATAAATCGTTTTTGTATTAGTCTCTAAGCAAGATCTAGTTGGATTTATAGTTGAATCTATCGGCTAGTGTTGACTGTTTTTACAGTTGAGTCTATAAATAAAATGCGGATTACTTGACTCTAAAGCACACATTGATCAGGTTTATACTTAAGACAATTAGCCAACATTGGTCGAGTTTATAGTTGAGCCTATAGGTAAAAATTGGGCAAGTTTATATTTTAGTCTATACACAAATATTGATCAGATTTATACTTGAGATTATAAGCCATTATTGTCGGATTTAAAATAGAGTCTATAATTATTGGTAAAATTTATACGTCGGATTATACGCAAACACTTGTTTGGTTTATACTTGAGTCTATAGGCAAACACTGGCCGAGTGTAGATTTGAGTCGACAAGTAAATATTGTCTCGATTTAGACATGAAGATATAGAAAAATAGTGTTCGATTTTATACTTGCGTTTGTCTTCAAAAATTGATAACGCTGAGACTACAGTCTTAATCATGAAAATATTCTAAATCGTTAATATCAGTAAGGATTATAGTTGACTCTACGAGCAAGTATTAATAAGATTTATATTTGAGTTTATAAGTAAACATTGATCGAGTTTATACTTGAGATTATAAGCAAACATTGGTCGGGTTAATAAGAGAGTATATACGTAAACATTGATCAGGTTCATACTTGAGTGTACACGTAGAAGAATAATCGCGTTTTAGTAAAGACTACGAGCATCCACACCGTCTGTAACTGTATAAATTTTTCACACGATTTTTCATTTTTTTAAATAAAGTGTATTCTCTGTCATAATTTATAGATAATAAAATTTATCTGGACTTTATGTAAGCCTGTTAAACCTTAATTTGCTCTGATTTGTATATTTATATGTGTATGTGTGACTGCCTATTTGCTTTAAAAGCAGTATTTCCCATTCAGTTAAAAGATAGAGATGTATTTCTCACACCGATAAAAGATATCGATGTCTCAATCGATATCATTAAAACAAGCTTAAAATACATCGCATAACATCATATAGCACGCTTAAAAGATGATAATGCCTTAAGCAATATACTTAAAACAAGCTTAAAAGCCATCATATAACATAACACGCTTAAAAGAGAACGATGCCTCAAACAATATCGTTATAACAAACATAAAAGGAATCTTATAACGTCTTATAACATGCTTCAAATCTGATATCTTTATAAGAAGCTTAAAAAACATCTCATAACATCTTATCACAATCTTAAAAGACAACGATGCCCTGAACAATATCGTTACATCAATCTTAATTACAATCTAAAAAATAGCAGCTGAATAATCAAAATCTCATGCGTTATCTAATTATAAAAAAGATAAATACCTACTGAAATGCCAAAGCTTAGAAGTGTGTGAGAGAGTATCTGTTTGCGTGCGCAGGTGTGTGCGCCTACGCGCATGTGTGTATATGTGTGTGTCCAGTATGAATAAACCCGCAAAAAACATCAATGGCTTACGTGAAGTAATGTACTTAATTACGAGCATTGTGAATTAGTAGATGGTAGACCAAAGGCATCCTGACTAAATAACACTTAAAAACAAAATGTCCTATTCCAGTATTCTTACTTGTGAAAAAGAAAAGAATTAAGTCTATTAATAAGTGAAGGAGACGCTCCGAACATTTCTATAGGGACTCGCATGAAGATGAAATTAATCATTAGAAAACGACCAAGAAAGCAAGGAAATTAAAGTAAAAAGGTAACTAATAACAGAAATTAAAAATGAAAGGAAAGACCGTTGAGCTGCAAACATACGAACATTGA
The DNA here is from genome assembly GCA_037127315.1 of Ascarosepion bandense. Lineage (NCBI taxonomy): Eukaryota > Metazoa > Mollusca > Cephalopoda > Sepiida > Sepiidae > Ascarosepion > Ascarosepion bandense. Next base: position 2,689,272 of record JBBBDQ010000327.1, read on the forward strand.
AAGAATCTTGATGCATATTTATTGATACTGTGGAAAAATGTTTGCTAGCCTCTGATATATATATATATATATATATATATCAGAGGCTAGCGAAACACTACACCACTCTATAATCTATACAATACCACACCAATTACAATTATACTATAAATATATATATATATATATATATATATATATATATATATATATATATATAAAAGAACATTGAACTTTTTTCTCTTCAATGCACCTATAATAAAAAGAAAATAATATAAATACGGAAACTAAAGCAATCGCCCAAAAATTAAACACCACACCACTCTATAATCTATACAATACCACACCACTCTTATAATTATACAATATATATATATATATATATATATATATATATATATAAAGTGAACATTGAACTTCTTTTTTCTCTTCAATGCACCTATAATAAAAAAAGAAAATAATATAAATACGGAAACTAAAGCAATCGCCCAAAAATTAAACACCACACCACTCTATAATCTATACAATACCACACCACTCTATAATTATACAATATATATATATATATATATATATATATATATATATATATATATATAAAGTGCAACATTGAAACTTTTTCCTATAATGCACCTATAATAAAAGCAAAATAATATAAATACTAGAAACTAAAGCAATCGCCCAAAAAATTAAACACCACACCACTCTATAATCTATACAATACCACACCACTCTATAATTATACAATAT